>FR997722.1:23512302-24044794 GCA_905475445.1 Ochropleura plecta
AAAAAGCAGTGGCTTTTAACTTCTTGAAATTATCTCGACTTGATTTACAGTGAAACATTCATATTTGAACTGTACCAACATGAAAAATGGATGTTCTTAATCAGACAAATGACAGCCTTAACAAAAACAAAACACTCATACACGGTTCCCTGGAGAATTTAAGTATTCTAGCAGGTAAAACGCACGGCTTTTAACTTTTCGTCGATAAGAACGCGTTTAGTATGAGAACTCGTTCTATTAGGAATGAAGTAGGCACCTCTGGCTGCTTTCACCTCTATGTAAGTAATCTAAGTAATCTAAGTACTGAATGAAATAGGGTTAACTTCTAAGGTTTGATCCTACATTCGGGCGGGATCGTATCTTCGTTGGCGTACTTATTCTGTATCTTACCTACGGTAACACTAATTCAGATCCTTCGGCTCTTAAATAGTGTATTCCCTTAATGACTGCCGAAGAAACTTGACAAACAAATATAAAGATTTCAGCTCTATTCTAATAGGTTGAGAGAGTTAAAAAAATAGCGTTAATAAATAAATTAAAATCATTTGATTGTAACTGGATAATAAACATAGCTAACTGTCACATTTAGTTATGTGTTTTGTTTTAATAGGTATGTCGGATGTTATTTAAATAAATTGAAGAAAACGAAAACATGTGTGTTTTCTTTAAAAAAAAATCCCTACTTATTTATGAAAACCAGAGAGAACGCATTTTAACATGTTTAAGTAAATAATGATAAATAATTATAGATACTTTTGCAATTAAGAAGTCTAAAATCGAAATTATCTCGGCTTTATTTAAAGTGAAACATTCATATTTCAACTGTACCAACATGTAAACATCCTGTGAAAATGAATGTTATTACACCATCTTAAGTGTTTATACATAACCATTCACCAACAAATAATCAATAAAAAAAATTATTAAAATAGATTCTAAAACCTATTACAAACTAATGTTACAAATAGACACTATCTTAACACTATTTGTGTTGTTGCGCATAACATATCGATAATATTACATCGATTCTCGAGTCGATCGTAAAACCGGTGAATCGCGTCGATACGAGATCAAAGGGTAACGGAACGCAACGCCAGATGGCGCTGCTATCGCTGATGCGTTTGTGTAACCCACATACAGCCAACAATAATAAATTGTGTGATTTACTGAGCTAATCGCTTGTAGGTAAATAATAGAGGTTAATTTATCAATTTGGAAATTAAAACGTAATCTTATTACAATTTCTTCTCTTCGCATCATTAAAGTCTCTTTCAAAGCACTGCCTGCCGGGGTTGCGGGTTGTTCGAAAGAGATACCGCGGCCCCGGAACATAAAAGGCAAAAAAAGGAACATGGGTGGGTTTTAGTCAGTAAAAGTCTAACAGTCTTCTCCGTTTCGCCCCGAGCGGGGGAAATTATTTGAAAAGGTATAGTAAATCAATTGCACATAATTCTCCACAACTGTCAGTTTAAGACTGCCCTTTAGGACATAAAATAGGGGTAAAAGAAAAACTCAGGTCAATTCGTAAATTCAGAAAGTGACAATTTACAATATTAACTGCGTCTGTGACCATTTTAAATTTTTTACCGTAATTCCAAGACGGGCATCTGTCGAAGCCCTCCTTAAGCGGTTGGCTCAAGAACTTGACTCAGAACACAGATCTCTAACCACCCGTAAGGCTGCGGTTCCACTGAGGCGGAGTGGAGCTCTCTCTCCGCCAATGCTGTTCCCTTTGAAGCGGAGTGGAGAAGAGATGTGGATTTCAAGCCATGTGATTGGTGAATCGCGGCACAGCTCTTCTCCGCTCTGCTCCGCTCCGCCTCAATGGAACTGCACACTTACGGTAGCTTAGACCATGCTCCCGATACCAGCACCAACATATTTTATATTTTTTAAATGTTTTTTTCTGAATTTTTAAGAACAAAAGTGAATAACGTAATTCATGTTATTAGCCTTTTATGATTCAGCTAAAGGTAGCTCATATTAGTGTAACACAATATGAGTTTCATCGACACGAAAAGAAGAAGATAAATCACGTAGCAAACCATTTACTTTCAGCAAACTAACATTACCCAGTAACATACCGTTGAGCCTGTATGGTTTATTGCCTGAATCTGTATTTAATAGCATCATTATCGATTTAATGATAGCAATAATGCACTGGAAGCCGACCTACAAGGAGGTTCTTACCTAACACGTGCAAAAGTATAACTGTCTATGACTTTACAGTTCCCCGAACAGTTCTCCGAAAATTTGGTTGAATTTTGACTAATATGACCCGGATTTGTATACTTTTGAAACCTCAGATAAAAACAAACCTTAACGTGGAGAAGAGAACCCACAGAAAAAAAATAAGTCTATTAATACCTTTATCTACTAGTCGAAAATTCAAGACAGGTATCGTGGGCACGACCGTCAATCAGACGCCACATTCCTTATATTTTTAACACAGAATTAAAATTAGTTTCTTCTAATGTATCTGTTTAGAGTCAGAAACTGTTACGAAATAAACCTCAACAGATCTCTTCCATCAGCTTTATTTTACCATCGACGCGTGTCTATCAATTCGTATGTATCAAAAAAATCGTAGAATTCGCGCACTCCAGCGCATCTTATTTTTAGATAATCAATGACAGATGACGAAGGAGTGAGCGAGAGGCATGTTGTGCCGTCTCTCTTTATAATGGACGTAATTTATAATAACTTCATTTGCTATTTTGTGTATTGGCGCAGGTCGCATGTGAACGCACAGATTTTCAATGAAAATAGTATTAGATAAGAAATAGAAAATTATTTAGTATCAAATAATGATCTAACTTTCTGGCGCCTCTTGTCTTGGGACAGACCTATTTTCATCATGAGCTGGAATAGGCTGATCACAACAAAATATTATGTGGTTAAGGTCATAGCCCTTTTCGGATGGGAAGTCATCCAATATCTTGGGGAGTGTCAGACTTTTACTGAATAAAACCCATCCATGTTCCTTCATTTGTTCCGGGGTCGCGGTATCTCTTTCGAACAACCCGCAACCCCATTAGACAGTGGCCCTGATTGGCCCCTCTGCGTTGCTGACATCTCTTTGAGACGCGCATGGAATACGCACGCACCGTCGACACGGTCGTCACTAGACGGACGGACGATGAGCTACACATTGATCACCGTCCACAGACCTGCGTCTACGGTGGCCGGGATTCGTCTCACGAAGGACATAGCTTACTGTCTAAAATTTGGCGGTTTGGCACTTGAAGCTGTATTCTTATGAATAGCACGACTGGTTATACGATCGAACAAGTATAGACACTTATCGTTATCACCAAAACCTAAACTTCCCTGTACTTTAAAAGATCTTAACCTAATCGAACGAATTGATGACCTCGTCCTTTGGGAAGTCGGTTAAAAACTAAGTACCTACAGCAATATGCAGAATTTTAACATTGAATTGAGAATGAATGGTGTTTATATTTGTTTTTGAATCTGGCGTATTGCCTTTTATTTAAGAGTTTTTTGCACCTCAATTTTAACTTATTGTTTATATTATTATCGACTGTAAACACGATGTACGTGATTGATTGAATAGTTGATTGAATAAATAGTTTTTAGCTTTGTTATGAAAAAGTAGATTACATAGTGAAAAACGTCAGTGTTTTAATAATTAACTTTTTCTGCTCGAAAAGTAAGGTACCTACCTATTTGTGAAACAAAACGTAGATGCACTGTTAAGTACACCTCTGCCAACTCTTCAGGAATACAGGCGTGAATTGCAAAAGAAAACCTAAACTAGGGATGTGCATCAAACATCAATCGACAATATTTTATCAAGTATCGATTAAAGTGATGCGTTACCGATTTATACATCGATTTTATCGCCTAAAGGATTAGAGGGTAATAAAATACATGCTCACGCGCATTGCGGAGTAAATCACTCACTATCTCTTCACATACAGAGCTATAAATTATTTGACGGACTTTATCCGTTTGCGTTTGATCTACAATATGTTTAGTTGTTAAAAGAACGGAACAAAGACCTTTTGTATGTTTGTTTTACGCCGAGGTTGTAAAGGTATGGTTTTCTTTTTTATAGAGAAACTTTTAAATTAGATTTGCTTCCATAGTTTTGATGATTTCGGGTTCTGTGTTGTGTTTTGTTTACATTATGTGTAATTGATGTAGTCAATGTGGGTTTGTATTACGATATAAAAAGGTTTACACTGTCTAGAATAAAACCTTATAGTTCTGCAATCAAGGTCGTGTACGAATGTATTTTTAGAAACCTATTAAATTTTTTTTTAAATGTTTTGCTAAGGTAAGTGACTTGTCTTAGGAACAAAACTATAATACAAAAGCACAATACGAGGTGTTCAATACAGGTAAAAAGTTACATGACTTTAGGTTTATCAATCAAACATAGGTTATTATGCCCATTTTTTCGAATGGGAAATTTTGATATAACTTCCCTCGCTCTGTGTCAGACTTTTAATGACTAAAACCTAGCCATGTTCCTTCTTTTGCCCTTTATATTCCAGGGCCGCGGTGTTTCTTTCGAAAAACCCCTCAATCCCGGAAGGCGGTGACCCTGGCAGGTATAAGGTGATTATTTAGAAATATATGGTATTATCAGAAATATTTATTAACAGCCTTTTATGACGGGCCTGTTGGTCTAGTGGTCAGTGGCCCTGACTGCTGAGCCGGAGGTCGTGGGTTCGATTCCCACCCAGGACAAACTTTGTGTGATGAGCATTATTGTTTGTTCTGTGTCTGGGTGTGATTTATCTATAATATGTTTGTATTTATAAATTATATAAGTATGTATATCGGTTGTCTGGTTACCATAACACAAGCTCTGCTTAGCTTGGGATCAGATAGCCGTGTGTGAGTTGTCCCAAGATATTTATTTATTTATTATTATTTATATTATAACCTTGTGTAGTCATATTTTGTACTAGGCTATATTCTACTGAGTCTAATAAACGATTTTAAACAATTTAGTATGTTACGCTAAGTTTGGCATGTGAGCATTGCAATGATTGAAAGTCTAGCTTCACTCCTCAGTCGTCTAATAAAATGCTATTATACTTGTGGACTTGTTTATTATCCCGAATACAAAAAGGAATATTCGCAATACCGTGTTGATTTTTCATCTCACAAGATCTGTTATTAGTATTATTTCAATATTTAAACGACCGTAACATTAAATAAAACATTCAGCGTGTGTTTTAATGTTAACGTAAAGTTTATTAGCTCCCAAATAGATTGCTCAATGGCAAGAATATTATTTAATGTGTTATATTTTCGCGCATAAATCAAATAAAAACTCGTAGAACTGTAAACGTCACACTAACGTATCATCAACTTGTTGACGACTTCAATAAAATCTGCATGCATCGCCCAGTTGGTCGCACAACCAATAAAACTTATAAATAAGTTAAGGCTTAAGGTCTTTGCACCAGTCGTGGTTGGTAAGCCAGATTTACGACTAGATTTAATTCTAATACAGTCACAAATAAATGAAAGATATTACCATGGCGTCCAAGCGATATCTTCCGCGGATATGGAAACCGGACACTAGTGCAAACAAATCAATCGTATCCAGTCACAGGACAGTATCGATAAATCGATAAAACTTGATCATAATCACTTGTACAACACTGGCTGGCTTAATAAACCATTGCGGTATTCCAAACTGTTTCGAACGCGGAAAATCGATATTCAAAAATTTTCAAATGTCACTCGCGGTAGCTTAGGCGGGAAAACTGGAGGGCGGTCCGGCCGGCGCACGCGCGGTTGCCACTGAAACTGGCCGCGACGTGCTAGCGGGTGCCAACCGACGTCAACGCCAACATTTGGCAAACAAACCAACATTCGGCGAACCATTTGGATACACCACGGATTGTTTACATAGCGGTACAGATTGGCAGTATTGTATTTTGTCGCGTTGGTGTCGCACAGTTGAGCCAACGTTGTTTTGGCTTGAGTTAATGACACATAAAATGGTGTTATTTTGATGTTGGTCTTATAATACGGTTGATATCGATGCTCAACAAAGCTGACGAAGGTTCATACGGAATTGGCGTGAGGACAATGGTCGGGAGCGGCCATCGTCGCTCCAGGCCGCGGGCCGCGCTAGACGATGCGACGTGGGGATATATTTGTGTTGACACGCTTGTCGGTGACTTCTGTGAAAAGGTATCTAAAATAGTATCACAATAATTATTCGTTTGAGAGCAGAGAGAATGGCTAATCACGAAACTGGATCGTAGACGATGAACCTAGTTTCCTGATGACGTCGTAGCTCTAGTTTTTGAGTTATTTAACTGAAATGGGGATTACTTTCAGTCATTCTGGCGGAGTCTTTTATTTTAATGACTTTATTTTCGACTGGAATGATACAATCCTAGTTAATCGCAACTGATATTGTAAATACTAGTTTGTTCTAGTTTCCTTGCCAAATTGGTATCGTATAAATTATGTTTGATTCTCGCATTAAGTTTTCTACAGATAATTTCGCAGTCCGAGCCGCGAACAATAGTGAGTTGACATTAAAATATCAACGTAGGTGGTATTTCGTAGGCAAATGTCTATGAAAACATTAGTAACTGGTTTTCCTCAGTTGACTCATTACATGCGCAAGAGTGAGTTGAAATTCAATTCAATTCAATTCAAATAATTTATTTCAGATAATAAATCCATATTTTGTTAGTAGTAAAATGGTGAGCATTACTGCAGAAAAAAGGCGTCTTAGAAAAGGGTATTCTATTGAACTACGCTGCTACATTACCCGGGGAGCCTAGCCATAGAAGTCGCTGTCTTTTGTTCAGTATTTTTTATGAAAACTTCTGAAACTAAAGTTATTTTTCACTTTTAGTTGATTACCCCTTTTTGGAAGTCGGTTAAAAAAGGCTTGTTGTATAAAAAATAAGAAGCATAAAAATACATATACCTACAATGTGTAATATTGCGACTTGCAATTCCCTCATCCCATTAAAAAAACTAACTAAAAATTCTTCTACCCACAGCTTCCAAAACTCCCCACATCAAAGTCCACTTTGATCCTAAAACCAAAATGATAACATTAACAAAAAACTCCCGGGTTGAGACAACTGAGAGTTTGATACAAAACATTTGGAAGGTAATAACAACAAGACGTGGACAAGGACAGGGTCGTACATGTCCTCGACGGAGGACAAGGCTGATGAGATCAGTATCATTTGTAGTCTCTCAATGTCAATGTTATTTCGGAAGTAAAGATTAAAGAAGACAGTTATTACACGTTGATGAGTAAAAACCGGCCAAGATCGAGTCAGACTCGTGGACCAAGGGCTCCGTACAAATTTGCGACATTAACAGCTATAATTTTTGACTGCGGGTTGCTTTTTTCATAGCACAAAGGGACCACAGAGTTGAGTCATCATCTGCCTAGCCTTTTCCCAACTATGTTGGGGTCGGCTTCCAGTCTAACCGGATGCAGCTGAATATCAGTATTTTACATAGATCGACTGCCTATCTGACCTCCACAACCCAGTTAGTACTGGGTAATACGATACCCCTTGGTAAGACTGGTTGTCAGACTTTCGGGACACTGACTACCTGTAACGACTGTCAAAGATCTACAAATGACAGCCGGGACCAACGGCTTAACGTGCTTTCCGAGGCACGGAGGAAACTCGGTATGTAACGGGTGGTCACCCATCCACAGACCAACCTAGGCAAGCGCGGCTTAACCTAAAGATCGACCCGAGCGGCAGCTTATTTAGCCACGAGCTCCTCTCTCGGGACCACAGAGTTGAGTATAAAGTTTTAATTTAATTTCAACTCGATATCTCCACGCATTCCCGAGATAAATGGTCCTGACAGACTGACGGACAACAAAGTGATCCAATAAGGGTTCTGTGTTCCTTTTGAACCCTAAAAAAGTGTTAATTTAATTGTGTTGTTCCAAGGTTTAAGCCGTATTATTTTCTGTAATCCGGGAGGAATTTGAAGCAACGTGCAAAGAGGTTTTGTCATCATCCGTACAGAAAAAGGCAGAATTCAGATTTCCTGTCTTAATATTAGATTTTTCTTGAACAGAGTCAAAGACCTAAATGATTCACGAGCATCAAAATCTGGGTTGGGTTCAAAATCAGGATACGTTTACAGAAATGTAACTTTATTCAGCCACATAATTAAAAATAACTTCGGCAGAAATAAACTTTATATAAATTTAAATTCAAAGACACAATTTTAAGACGAAATTCAAGAGAAACGACCCCACAGAAGTTCGAAAGACTTTAGTATTTGTTATATTTTTACAACTTAATTCTCTTGAACTCTGTTTACGCAATAATCTTCCAGAAACTATGTGACATCATGTTCTTTGTCCATGCGAAAAGCATTCAATTTATCCCGTCACCCATCTTATTTGGAATGATTTAAGGCCGTCAAAATTACATTTTCTTTAAACATAGCAACAAATCTTAGGAACATTCTCACAATTTTTTAAGTTGATGGAAATTTTCTGGGAACTCAATGATATAGAACAGAGCTCATTCGACGAAATGAGAATCACCTCTTCCTCAGTAAATTGAGTTAGTAATGTTCTAACGAAATCATTTTAGATTACTAGGCTTCGTCTGATCTAGAAACGAGATAGTGAAACATCCAATTGTTATGTTGGATGTTTATGAATGATAGTCCGTTGGGTAAGATACAGATTTATTGGTAGGAGACACAGGAGAGAGATACACACAGTTCTACATCGTGACATGAAGTGTGGCAGAGTGCCGCAGACCACAGATAATACATTTACTAGTGAAGACCATATTAGTAACATACTAAAATAGTGATGTTACAACATCCCCCTTGTTGAGTTCAAATTAGACCCCTGACTGACAATTAATATAAGTGCTATGCTATTTAAGTTTATACAAGACAACATGCTTAATTATACTTATAGTTATACTTAAACTTTACTTATGACCTTATTTATAATTTAACTTAATCCATTTCTTCAATTAACCTTCTGGTAGGTTTTACAATACGACCTGACCTAGTTGTTACATTTGAGGATTGCTGAGATGAGGATTCTTGATGCCTAGACTCCTGTCTGTCACCTTCCTCTCCCCTTTGTGACGAGTTGGATTGCATGGGAGGGTTAGCACAATTATGAGAATATTTATGTCTTAAGTGTATTCTATTCCTCCTATACCTAACTCCATTGACATCCTCAACAACATATGATCTATTATTTGACAATCTTTGCTTAACAATAGCTTGTTCCCAGTTGCTACTAGGGTTTCTCTTAAAATAGACATGATCATTATGATGTAACATAGACATTGACTTGGCATTTTTATTGTAGTATTTTGACTTATTTTTATCATTTTTCTTGACAGACTCTTTGTAATCTTTAAATGTTACCACTTTTGGCTTCAACTTCTTATATGATGTTGGAATGTTATCTCTTAAGTTCCTAGACATGAGTAACTGTGCTGGTGATGAAAAATTATTTTTACCTGTATTTCTGTATTGTAACAATGCTATGTATGGATCTGATCCATTTTCTTTGCATTTTCTTAGCATGTTTTTTATGATTTTGACTGAACTCTCTGCTTGTCCATTAGACTGTGAATGATATGGGCTAGTTACAATATGTTCTATGTCCCATTCTTCCATAAAATTTTTAAAATCAACTGACTGAAAAGGAGGTCCACCATCTGATACCAGTGACAATGGTATTCCATGACGAGCAAATATGGACTTTAAATGAGTTATTACATTTTTTGATGTACTGTTGTTATTTAATAATGCAATTTCTATAAATTTTGAATAATAATCAGTGACAATTAAATATACTAAACTATCAAAATGCATTAAATCAATACCGACTTGTTGCCATGGATATTTGCTTATTTCATAATTCTGTAGTGGTTCCTTTTGGTTACATGGTTTGAATTTTGCACATACTAGACATTGTTCTACTAAATTCTTAATATCACTAGACATATTTGGCCAATAAAGAGATTCTTTAGCTAAGTTTAGACATTTATTTATACCTTGGTGACCTTTGTGAATTTTTACTAACATTTCTTTATGCATTGACTGTGGTACTATTAATTTTGAGCCTTTGAATACTAAATCTCTAATTTTATGGATTTCTCCTTGTATATTCCAGAATGGTTTTATTAATGGACTGACACTATTTTTGGTTTTTGGCCAACCTTCATTATAATACTTTATTAATAGCTGCAGGGTTTCATCTTTCTTAGTTTCCTGAGCCAATTTTGTGCTATATTCATCTGTAATTGCTAAGTTAGCATACATTAGATTGACATGACAAGACATTTCTGATTCATTTTCAGGCCTATAATGTTCTTTCAAAGCTGCTCTTGACAATGTGTCTGATATGAACATTTCTTTGCCTGGGACATGTATAACTTCTAAATCATATTTTTGACAAGTTAACATCATACGCTGTAATCTAGCTGGGACATCATGTAATGGTTTTTTAAATAGATAGACTAAAGGTTTGTGATCAGTATGAACTGTGACTCTATTACCATATACATATTGGTGAAATTTTTCACAACCAAATTGAATTGCTAGCAGCTCTTTTTCTATTTGAGCATATCTTTCCTGGGTTTCAGTTAAGGTTTTTGAACTGTATGCTATCGGTTTATTTTTTTGTAAAATGACTGCGCCTAACGCTGACTTTGACGAATCGACTGACAAGACTAATGGAATCTTGGGATTATAATGAGCTAAAACTGGTGAATTTGTGATTTCATCTTTCAGTTTCCTCAGACATTGACTATGATTCTCATCCCAAGTCCAGACTGAATCTTTTTTCAAAAGATTTCTTAATACTTGTGTTTTTTCTGACAGGTTACTTATAAAGGGTCCTAGGTAGTTTATCATACCTAGTATTCTCTGTAACTCTTTGACATTTTGCGGTGTAGGCATGTTGACAATTGCTTTGACCTTCTCAAGATCTGCCCTTGCACCGTCTTTACTGAAGACATAACCTAAAAAACATACTTCTGACAGTGAAAATTTACACTTTGACTTGTTAAATTTTAAATTAACTTGACGAGCTCTTTGCATGACTTTGTGTAATCTTTCATTATGAACTGACTCATTTGGTCCATAGACTAAGATGTCATCGATGAATATGAGTACGCCTTCTATGTCACCAAATAGATTCATCATGACTCTTTGAAATATTTCAGACGAGGCATTTATGCCATAGGGTAATCTTAAATACTTATATCTACCAAATGGTGTTTGAAAAGTACATAATTCTGAACTGTATTCATCTAAACGTAGCATCCAAAATCCTGAAAATGCATCTAAATGAGAAAAACATACAGCCCCTTCGAGCTGAGACCTAATCTCATCAATTGACTTGAGTGGATAATGTTCCCTCATGATATTTTTATTTAAATTTCTGGGATCAAGACAAATTCGTAACTGACCTGAACTTTTTACTGTTACAACGACTGAATTAACCCACTCTGTAGGTTTTGTAACCTTTTTTATGACTTGCATTTTCTCCATGCGATCCAACTCCTCACGCAGTTTCCCTTGTAATGCGAATGGGACTTTCCTGGGCGGATCCACACATGGTACTGCATCAGGCTTGAGTTTTAGATGACAGACTGGAGGCAGACAGCCAAGACCCTGGAATACATCATTATATTGTGTATGAATTTGCTCACAAAAGTCTTGTTTTGACACTGAAAAGACACGTTTTATTATACCTAACTTTTCACAAATTGGGAGACCAAGGACATTTGGACACTCTATATCTGGTATAATAAACATTATGTTTTCAACAATGTTCTTATTGTTTAAGCAAAAATTACAATTTAAGTTGACTTTGCCTAAAATCGGAATGGATTTTCCACCAAATCCTTTGACATTTACTTGACATTTGACAAGTGACAATTTTGACAGCTTATTTTGACTTTTAACATTTTGAAATGTTTGTTTTGACATTATATTGACATCTGCACCTGAGTCTATAATGCATTTGACTTTGGTATCTCCTACCAATAAGCTAATTTCCCACGACTGCTTTGAATGATTCAAAGTATTGACGACTGATGATCCATTGTGTGACTGACTGGACGACTGTGCCTTATTGTGAAATCCCTCAGACATGTGACTGATTTCATCATTGAGACTCTGACATTTTTTCTTTTGACTATTTGACTGGACATTGGATCTCTCAGACATGACATTGTTTTCATACATGTGATATGAATTGGGACTCTGACTATTTGACTGGATAATAAATCTATCCGACATGTAATAGTTTTCATACATGTGATATGAATTGGGACTCTGACTATTTGACTGGATAAAAAATCTATCCGACGTGTCACTGTTCTCCTCATAGGGATGTGATGTCATACTGTGTGTTTGTGACTGATTGTGTCTCTGACTGAGTGACTGACTGTGAGAATGACTATTATGACTGTGACCATTATGACTTTGACTATTCAGCATACCTACGAAATAATCTTGACTACCATTATCTGAATTTAACGATTGCAACTGACTGACTTTTTTATTTTTGTGACAAAATTTAGCAAAATGATTGTAAGATTTACATGACCTGCATTGAACTCCTTGGGCTGGACACTTGTAGCGATGAGACTGCCCACAGCGGCTACATGTCTTCAAGCTGCCTGAAGCTGAAGGTGACTCGCGACTGCCTGAAGCTGGCTTGCGACTGCTCGAAGCTGACTTGCGACTGGAAGCTCGCTGTCGACGATCTCCCCGACTACGGCTCCTCTGACTGAGATGCATGACGTTTTCTGACGTTCGTTGACTGACGATGCTGCTTCCTTTGACTATTTTCTCAGCATCCTGCTGTGCGACGATGAGCGTCCTCGCTAGCTCTTGCATTCTCTGATATGTTAAGTCATGTTCTTGCAGTAACCTTTGACGCACATGTGACAAGTCCAAATTGAGGTTTGCAATGAAAATATCTTTGATGAGCGATTCCCTGAGCGTGCCAAACTCACATTCTCTGCTTCTATTCTCCAAATCCGTGAGGAACTCGTCGATGCTTTCGGATTTCTCCTGCCTGCGTGTGAAGAATAGATACCTGCACATGGTCACGTTTCTTCTTGGCTCGAAGAATCTGTCAAATTTCGATTTGACTTCGTCAAGCGTGCTCTTGTCTATTTTTAGGTTAAATGAGTTAAATATATTGAGACCTCGTTCTCCAATGCAATGTAAGAGAATTGCGATTTTCCGTTTCTCGCTTGACTTATCTAGACCTGTGGCTAACAAATATAACTCAAGTTGTTGCCACCATCTTTTCCACGTTTCAGCTTTATTGTTCGTGGTATCTGACGAAATATTTAATTGCTTCACACGTGTTTGAAAATTTGTCTCACCATCATGGCTGACGTCCGCTTGGTCCGGCATTTTGTTCGACGACCTCGACTTTTTCTTGAATGATTCTTCTTAAACCACTTCTGACACCATGTTATGTTGGATGTTTATGAATGATAGTCCGTTGGGTAAGATACAGATTTATTGGTAGGAGACACAGGAGAGAGATACACACAGTTCTACATCGTGACATGAAGTGTGGCAGAGTGCCGCAGACCACAGATAATACATTTACTAGTGAAGACCATATTAGTAACATACTAAAATAGTGATGTTACAACACCAATCAATGTGGTTTTGAGAAGTAACTATTTGTAGAGACAGATAACTAGTTAATCACGACTGATTTAATTGAAAACAACGTTTCAGGTTGCTAGCAAAGTTATAGAATTCTATCTGGCGCCCGCGGCTTCGCCCACGTGTTGAAAAAAAAGTATCCTATGTGTTATTCCAGACTATAATCTGCCTCTGTGCCAAATTTCATCAAGATCCGTTCAGCCGCTTTGCCTTGAAAGAGTAACAAACATCCATACATCCATCCTCACATAATATAAGTAGGATGGCAAAATTAATTAATGCAATCAAAAGGCACGGGAAACGATTTTTTTTTTTAATCGGGATTGTGAGTACCCACAATTAACTAAGGGTAATAAGTAGCTATTGAACATAACTTTGTTAAATTTTGTCCTATTGTGACGTCTTGTAGCTATGACTACGTACATACATACAAGAAATATAATCGCATGAGCGGCCGCTACTTCAATAAAACTAATCGCTGCGGCCGGATGTGCGACCAAACTTCTTCTCGATTTCTACCAAAAATCGCTTCCGCAGTAAAAACTCGTGTTCGTAATCGTGTAGTTACCGAATTCACTTAGGAGTGTGAAAATGAATAGGTACATCATCGTTATCTTTTTTTAACCTTAATCACACATTTCAGTCCGTAACAAACTGTAATTGTCTACAACTATGTATAATCCTTACTAATATTATAAAAGCGAAAGTGAGTTTGTTTGTTTGTTACCTCTTCACGCTTTAATGGCTAAACCGATTTTGATGAATTTTGGTACTGAGATAGTTGGGAACCAGGAGACGGACATAGGCAATTTTTTTTAAAGTGGGATATGAGGGAGAAAGAGGGAAGAAAAGGGAAAACTTAGCGTTGCTATTACAAATCAATAAGGCGCTAGGGCAAAAACTGCAGGTAGCAGGTACTGTGTTATACCGAATTTAACGCGAGCGAAGCCGCGGGCTAAAGCTAGTAACTTTATATACTTAGTCATCTAACGATTGCCTAGTATACTGGCGGCGTTTCTCTTCTAGTAGTTTCGCCCTAGAGTGCGCCAAATATCAATGGAACGCAGCATTCTGGGTACAAAATGATCAGCCAGAATACAAAACAGCACGCTGCGCTCCAAAACTAGGGTGAGATAGACCAGGGTTGCAAGTTGTTCGAAAAAAAAAACAATGACCTCAGAACACAAAGGTCAAAAGAAGGACGAACATGGATGGATTTAATCAGTAAAAGTCTGACAGTCCCTCCCGCTCCGCCCAGAGCGGAGAAAGATATTCGATGACAATACATCCCTAAATAAAAAGCTTGAAATGGAATTGTGCGGGTCATTTTAGCAGACCATGGTCAAACCGCATGCACAACGACCGTTGGGCAAAAGGTCTACAAGCAATGGGTGCCTGAGGAATTGATGATGGGCGTCGTCGGCGTCGCAAAAATATCTGGAAAGATATGAGAGAGGCCTATGGCCAGCAGTGGGACAAAAACGACCAACAAATAAAATCCTTATTTTACTGGAACTATTTAATACTATAGTTACAATATCGTATAATGTGTACCGTGAATATGCTACTGTGTTGCCAATAAACAAGACATTAGATCACTGCCATTACATTAATTAGCATTTAACGTAGAATTGTGCTTATTCTCAGTAGCAGAGTTTCATCTCCAAGTCAAAATCAGAATTGTGGTTTGGCTTTCCTGTTCAAACAAACAGCTATCTATCTTGGTGAAATAATATTCTGATAGCGTCGAGAACAATTAGTAAATAAAAATACGTCTTCATTTTTCACACAAATAAACTGAAACACAAGGTTGAGAATCTCCTACCGGGGTTGCGGGTTGTTCGAAAGAGAAACCGCGGCCGCGGAACGTAAAGAGCAAAAGAAAGAACATGCCTAGGTTTAGTCAATAAAAGTCTGACACTCTCCCCCGCTCCGACCAAAGCAGATGAAGTCACTTGATGATTTCCCATCACAAAAAAAAGGTCGAGTAACTCTGAGATGATATTTTCCTGGTGCATTTCTACGATACAAAGTAATCCTTTCTTAGCTTTCCCAATTGCATACATGAACGGTTTTTCCGAATTTCAGTGCAGTAATGTGATATCTAGATACTTGAGTCTAGCGGGAAAACTCACCGGACATTTTAATCGCAGAACATCCTGTCTGTCTTTCGACAGATATTATAATCATCCTCTTACTCATCAGTGTTTGATGTTTTAGGCAAATTACTGATGTGTAAATGTGGTGGACAGATTGCAAAGTAAAGAAAGACTACTGTCCTGCAGGGGCACTATCTCTATAATAAAAGAAGATAGTTTTCATACAGAAATAGATATATTCACAGTTCTAAATACAAACTTATACCCAGTTGTATGAACATGTACAAACCAACAGTTCACGTTCATACATATTGACGACACGGTTTGCGCAGTAGCTGAGCGATCGACTGCAGCGCTGCGTGTTGCGAGTTCGATCCCCGCACGGAATAAATATTTGTTTGGCCTACAAATAGTTGTTCCGGGTCTGGCTGTTTGTGTATGTGAGTTCAAATGTTTGTAAACGCGCTCACGATTCAAGAGAAAATCCTAGTGGGGCAAGGTTTTAAAAAAAAATACATATATCTAAATATACAACGTGTAAAAAGGTGCACTATTACTTATAGGTAGGTACATTTATCATGTCAAGAATATGGAGATACCTACCTAATTATACAAACTAGGAAATAAAAAAATCTCAACTGATTTTAGGATTGTCGCATGGAGTTCGTGTAAAAAAAGTAAAATGTCTTTTTCTCTAAAAGTATAGTATTTGAGAACCTGGGAATATGCACAAAGACTGCTAATCACCTTAGCTGTAGGCCCATTCAATTTCATTGTTCCTTTTTTACACGTTGTTTATAGGAGAAAATCACTGACTCACCCATCGCGAAATCTCAGAAACTGCAAGTTAGGAGTCAGTCTTAAATTTTGCAGTGGGGGCATCCTTTTAGGACGTAGGTGCTCACCATGACAGAATTTTATAAAACTCAACCCCTTTTTTTGCGGATGGGAAATCATTAAATAACTTCCCCCTAGCGGGGAGCGAGCGGGAAGGAGTGTTAGACTTGTTCTGACTAAAGCCCACCCATTTTCCTTCGATTGCCATTTACGTTTCGGGGCCGCGGTATCTCTTTTGAACAACCCGCAACCCCAGCAGGCGATGGCCCTGGCAGGCCCGTCTGCTTTGCTGACATCTGTTTGAGGCGCGCGTGGAACACCAACGCGCAGTCGACACGGTTTGTCGTCAATAGACGAACGGACAGTGAGCTACTTATTGCTCACCGTCCACAGGCCCGCATCTACGGTGGCCGGGAGTCGTCTCGCGGCGCTTGACGCCCGGGGCGTCTCCCGACTGCTCTCCTGACTGCTTCGCAGAAGAAGGTAACTTTTTCCCATTCCCTCTAGCTCCGGAAAAACAACCCCTAAGGAACATGAGTTTTCTATTTCATCTTCATGTTACATCATTGATGTAACACAATTAATTAATAATGTAACGTAATTAATGACATTTCAGTAGTCTAGTATCAAATGAATATTTTCGTATGCCAGTGAAATACGAATATCAGATTTCAGCGAACTATTTCTAACTCTAAACTAGTCAACTGTCACTTGAGAAAAAAAAAATGGATTTCTAAAAGAAATTCACATCAAAGACTTTCTAAATCTGAATTTCAGTGCTTGTTAACTAAATTCAAGCTTCTCTTATGATATTCTTTTATAGGTTTACCTACTAAAAACTTATTGAATTTGCTTTCATCTTCAAAAATAGAAAAGTTCATGATTATTATCATATTCTCGCTGTATTGCTTTTATATCAGTTTTATTATTTCCTCGTAAAAGAATAAACGTTGTTACGACCAGAGATTGGTTTAATAAGTGTTTGTGTGTTGATTTAGACCACACAGTTGACCGAACTTTTGGTAGGGAAAGAAGAATTTTGAAGAGGGTATGAACGCTAACAAAACCAAAGGAGTATTTCAGCCGTACTAGATGGTGTTCTGTAATTTCTGCTTAACTCCATGTCAAAACGTCGTGAATTAATCCTGACTAATACTTATTATAAAAGCGAAAGTGAGTTTGTTTGTTTGTTATGTCTTCACGCCTAAATGGCTAAACCGATTTTGATGAATTTTGGTGGAGAAAGAGGGAAGAAAAGGGGAGAGAAAGATTATTTTTTTTCGATCATCACACGGGTTAAAGTTAGCGTTAGCCCAAAGTAACTATGCCACGCGGACGAAGTCGCGGGTGGAAGCTAGTGTATGTATAAAGTCTTTAAATCCAATACATATGCATACAACAAAATACCTGTTTGCTGCACGTGAGATACAGCATCATTATTTTTAACTTGGTGCGTATGCAGTTGTTCGTAGCAGGTTTATTTGAACAATAAAACAATGCACATTTGGCATCGCGTATCCGTATGAAGAGATCAAACATGGCGCTCCGTTAAATTTGGTTTGATGTGGTTTGAGTACTT
Source organism: Ochropleura plecta (assembly GCA_905475445.1). NCBI lineage: Eukaryota > Metazoa > Arthropoda > Insecta > Lepidoptera > Noctuidae > Ochropleura > Ochropleura plecta. The sequence goes on from FR997722.1 coordinate 23,530,498, forward strand.
AGGTGGCGCATTTTAAGGGAATTCATAAAATGACTCAAATCATACTAACCGCGTTTGCGTGAAAAATATGGTTCATAACCTGTCTTCAGACCAAAATATTCCTGCCGGGGTTGCGGGTTGTTCGAAAGAGATACCGCGGCCCCGGAACGTAAAGGGCAATAGGAGAAACATGGGTGGGTTTCAGTCAGTACAAGTCTGACACTCCCCCCCCCCCGCTCCGCCCAGAGCGGGGGGAGTTATTTGATGACCAGCAAAAAAAACAGAAAGACCAAAATATTACGACCTCCTTTAAAAAATAAGTAAAAATAGTAATGCTAGCGAGTTTACAACAATCACACAAACACCTCGTTCTGTCAATCACAACTACCATAAAGTATGATCTATATTCTATATCCACGGCTTCTAACATTAAACTATAAACATCAAAAGCCGTCTCCAAATAGACACGCAACCCCTTAAGACTGACTCGGACCTAAATAAAGTCCATATTAAACCAAAACAACCAAACGGTATCTGAGATAGGCCAATGGCAGATAATAAGAAGAGCAAAACAAATGAACGGCGCGTCGCCGGCGCACGCGCATTGTTTCATATGGGTAATGACAATGAAGTGCACTTGTTTGGCAATTGGCCAGAAAAATTAACTCAGCTGTGTCCTGACTCTCTGGAGTGTAGGTTAAGAGCTAGGGCGACCAGAATCAAGAAAATTTATATTCCAAAGAGTAGCGGATTGCGGAACGGCTTCTTCATAAATTGGCGCGTGAGGAAGCAGCCCAAGGCGTCCCGCAGAAGGGAACATTGAGAGAAACTTGGGGAGGCCTTTGCCCAAGAGTGAGGAGTGGAAAAGTATGAGTGGGCAAACTAGACGACACGGTTGGCACAGTGGCTGAGTGATCAACTGCTACGCTGCGTGTCGCGGATTCGATCCCCGCACGGAACAAATATTTGTATGGCCTACAGATAGTTGTTCCGAGTCTGGCTGTTTGTGTATGTGAGTTTAAATGTTTGTGAACGCACCCACGATACAGGAGTAATTCCTAGTGGGGCAAGGTTTTTTAAAAAAAAATTATGACACCGTTGGCACAGTGGCTGTGCGATCGACTGCTGCGCTGCTTGTCGCGAGTTCGATACCGGCACGGAACCTTTATATGAAAAATGATATGGAAAATTTATAAAGAAAAATACAAAAATATATTCCAGTTGTTTTGAAAAATCTCTGAAAACACAGGCAAACCGACCCACTTTTACTATTTGGTATAGTTAAGTAAATATGTCATATGATGATGTAGTTAGTTACCTCGCAAGCTCCCAGACTCCACAACAACATACGCACGTGGCTTAAACGTCCCTTTGTTAGACATTCTCTTGTTTCCAAAACACAATTTGTACTTCTTCAAGTGTTCAACAATAATAATTCTCTTTTTCTCAAAACTCGTAACTTTCCGTTTATTGTGCGTTGAAAGATTGATTTTCAACACCTTTTACATTTTATTTAAAGTCCGTTGTTTAACAAGGCTTAAGTTTAGCACTTTTGAAGTTTCACTAGGGCATCGTAAACGTCAATGTATCAGTAAGGATCATTAAAAATAACTCAGAAATAAGAAATATCAAAGAAGCTAGTGAAATGATGAAAAGTTTTTTTACTACGTGTAAATGAGGTGAATCTCTCGGCAAATTTAATTAAAATGTACCTCTTTAAATGTACAGTGTGACAAAACATATGAATTAATGATGTCTGGACAGAACAAAATCTCTGTAAGCTGTTCACATCAGCACCCGTTTTACGTAAACTCGTTTTTTTCGGTTTTAAATAATTTTACGAGCTCTTTGTCTCACCCGCTCGCTTTTGCTTAAATGCCTTTAATAAAGAGGTTTGTTTTTGGACGTGGAGTTACAGACACCAGCCTTATCATCATCTGCTTAGCCTTTTCCCAACTATATTGGGGACGGCTTCCAGTCCTACTGGATTTAGCTGAATACCAGTATTTTACATGAAGCGACTGCCTAGGCATCTGCTCTCTACAACCTAGTTAATAACTGGGTAATACGATACTCTTTGTTAAGACCGGTTATAATTATCAAACTTTCGAGCCACTGTTTACCTGCAACCACTGTTAAAGATATACAAATGACAGCCGGGAACAACGGCTTTACCTGCTTTTTGAGGCACGCACGGATGGTTGCCCATCCACAGACCAACCTAGGCAAGCGCATTTTAACCTAAAAATCTACCTGAGCTGTGGTATTTAGTCACGAGCTATTCAAAAATTCTTTCGTTTCGTCTGATAGGGGATATTATTTACCTTTTTTATTTTTCTGTTTTTTTTTTCTTAATAATCTTACCTAACCGGCCAAGAGCGAGTCATACTCGCGCACAGAGGATTCCGCACAAACTTAAATGGCCATATCTTTTGACTGGGTAGACTTAGACATAGGATTTTTTTTTACATAGCGCCAAAGACTTTGTTATATAATTTAGAATTTCAACTCGATGTGGTCGATCGTGGGCACCCTTCACGAGCCAACCTAGGCAAGCTTACCCTCAAGAACTACCCGAGCGACGAGCCCGATAAACCTACAATAAAATAGGTATCTGCCTCACAAAAACTTTCTATTTTAGAACGGTACTAAGCAATATTTACTATCCTTTTTATTGATTACATAACGAGAAGTGTAGTGCACCAGATACTGTCAACACCCTACAAGCGTAGCACTTTGCTACGACAAGTCTACGAACACTTGCTACGGACCGTAATATCGTAGCGAAGTAAGCGGCCTACGAATTTACAAGTTGAGCATTTATGCCCACAATTATGGCTATAATGAACGCTCTCATCTCAATAATTCATGAACGTCTGGTACAAAAACTGTCTAATAACAAATTAAAATGTTGAAAATAGCAGTGTAATAAATTCTGAGTGTTTCATATTATGAATATGTAAACACGATCATCAAAACTTCAGACTGAAGATATCTTTAAAGTAACTAGGTCGTTTCAAGATTGTTTTTGACTAGAATATACATATCGAAAACGAGAATGCACTTTTACGTTGGGCCCGTTTTTAATCTGTTTTTATGAGAACGATTACGTAGAAGGGAATTTAAAAAAAAACCGTGACACGCCGCGAGCTTCACTGTAAATGAGCCCTTAGGATTCTGATATTAATTCATTAAAACAATTATTCATTGTACTGGCTTAAGATAATGTTTACTGTTAACAAACAACCATATATATACAAAAAGTCATAATTATACCTACAATATTATAATTTCACATACAATTTTCAATTGACATAATCTTGCACTTTACAAAAACTCATGCTTACATTTATACAACAACTAGCTTTCGCCCGCGGCTTCGCTCGCGTTAAATTCGGTATAACACACCAAGCAGACCTGCAGTTTTTGCTCTTGCCCCTGATTGATTTGTAATAGCAACGCTATGTTTTCCCTTTTTTTTCCCTCTTTCTCCCTCACATCCCACATTTTTCAAAAAAAATTAGCCTATGTCCGTCTCCTGGTTCCCAACTATCTCTGTACCAAAATTCATCAAAATCGGTTTAGCCATTAAAGCGTGAAGAGGTAACAAACAAACAAACAAACAAATAAACAAACAAACAAACTCACTTTCGCTTTTATAATATTAGTAAGGATTTTACGAGATGCTGTGAAGTAAAATCAATTTAGAATTTGCAATGCATTTCCAATGTCATGTTCGTTCAACGAAACATTTCGACTTTAGCTATATAGAAGCTGCTTCTAGGACAAAAATCTCTCCACGCTCTATTTGTTTACAAAACTGTAATGTAATGTTCGGATACATCACAATCTAACCTTCAAATTAAAAATTACACAATTCCAAATGCAACTAGACTAGACTAACTAGACAACTAACGCCATGAACTTTCATTCCCCGGCTCACCTTCGACTGCAACCGTTACCACACCAACCAACAATTAGCAACTCTAAAACAGCCTTTCTCCATCATATGGCGCTCCATCCAGTTCAGGCTGCCTCTCTCCCTCCGGAGGCAGTCCCCACCTGGGCCGGCACCCGTTGTGTGCGTAGTACTTCGGGATACGATCATCGCGGATCATCTCGTACGCCAACCGAGCTATGCCTCCCTGGTAGTCGCTGATGCCAGTGTGCCATAGTTTTTGACGAGTGTAGCCGAGTACTGTACAAGAAAGGACATTGTTATAATATCCATGGATGGAGGTGATGGACGTGGATTTTGTAGCATTGTGAAAGCGAGACCCAATTAATTAGGTAGATGTCCCCATCGACATAAAAGTACAAAGATCAAAAAAGGTCTTCACATATTGACTCCTTGATAAGAATTTTATTGTAGGAGACTTTACGATGGATGAGGATTTCACAAAATTCTACTTTAGAATCACTCGCTGTGCTTGAAAATAACTTTGCTCTCTTGTGGCACAAATAACTATTATCCATACACTTAACTACATTAAACTACTTTCATACAAACAGTAGCAACATTCTGCTACATGCTACAATCTAAATAATTCACCCACGAGTCAAACAAAATCTTATTAATATCAAAACTCTCCCCGAATATTAACAAAATGAAAACATCAAACAATTAGTTAAACAAACATTGTAAAAGGAAGTGCGATGGAATTAGCCGGGCGTTAACAAAAATACAAGTGCATGTGCTGTTTGTTTGTTCATAACAATTATATACTTACTTGCGTCAATGATCGGTACGTTTGCAAAACAAAACATTTTGTTAGACTTTGTATCGTGGGCATTCTTTTAAGATCAGACAATTTGGGAGAAAATATCCCATTGTAGGTATTCCCTTTGCTTTGGGAAAGAATTGTTGTTGTGAATTGTTATTCTACTATGTTGTAGACTCAAGGTTCGTTTATATTCTAGAGCAGGTTTTTTTTTATAATCTTCTACACAATACAAATCATAAATTAATTCACTGTCAGCCATCGCACAGCCTGAAACACTGGGTCTAAAGATATGCTATTTTGAGGATGACCTCATACAACAAAACATCAGAATTAACAAAAGGGGTTTAAATAATAAACAGAATGAACGTTTATGTGAAAGTTTTTCATTTTCGTCGATGTCGAAATCAAAATATGTCTTCTAATTAATCAATCTAGGCAAAAATATATCGTCAAGAATAAAAGTAGTTGTCATCAAATCCCTAGCCTCTTCCCAGCTTTGTTGAAGATGGTTTTCAGTCCAAAAGGATGCAGCTGAATACCAGCATTTTAAATGGAGCGACTGTCTATATGATCTCCTAAATCTAGACACTGACACCAAATGATATCTGAAAAATCTAAATCATGAACTTGAGCATTCGTTGCTGAGCTTAAAGATAATTTAAAATACTTATTATGTGACTTTTATAACGACTTTGAATCACGTCTGACTTTGAAACTTTCTTTAACTTATTTATTCATTTCTGCCAAGAAGCGTTTAATACTTTTATCATTTCCAAGTTAGACTGTCCAAGTTTACCTATTAAAGTTGGTTATCATTTGAAATAAACTCAAAATTGTAACTACATTGCTAATTTCTAGCGAAAGTACTTTTATAATACATACCATGCCTTATAATAAATATTACCTATTTTCTAAATAACAACATGTATAAACAATTAAAATATCAACATCTTTACTCTGCGACTTTTTAACCTTATCATCAAAAAAGTCAAACTTATAACCATAAAATAAATCTTAAAATTATTTGATCACCTTCCCTTAAATTGAATCATGCATCAATGGAGGAATAAAAGGAATCAAATATCAAGGAATGAAGATAATTTTGTGAGGATAGTTTTGAATATAAATGTGGATGGGTTAGTAGAATAATGGATGGACTACGTAAAGGATAACATGACAAGAAAAGAGGTGTCCGCTGCAATGAAGAATAATAAACGACTATGGAAGAAGAAGACATGATGCGCCGATCCCAAATAAGCTGGGATAAGGACAGGACAATCCTGCCGGGGTTGCGGGTTGTCCTGCCGGGGTTGCGGGTTGTTCGAAAGAGATACCGCGGCCCCGGAACGTAAAGGGCAATAGAAAGAACATGGGTGGGTTTTAGTCAGTACAAGTCTGACATGCCCCCCGCTCCGCCCAGAGCGGGGGAAGTCATTACATGATTTCCCACCCGAAAAAAAAAAAAAAAAAAAGGCCAGGTCAATGATGATAATCACACGCCTTAAACAAAAGCTACAGGAACCTAGAAACTTTAGACAACTATGTGAAATACGACTAACTCCTCAAATGCGTGGGCAGCGGCTGTAGCGTCGGTGTTTCCTTGTCCATCTCATATAGTTCCTTTGCCACCTTCATGAGCTCCGTGTCTTTCATAGCCAGTTTTATTGGCTGCGTAGGCGCGATCACCTCTTCTTCCTTCTTCTTCTCGTACAACTCGGAGCATGGCCGGAGTTTCTTCACGCGAGGTACGAAGGGACGGTTCCCGAAATCTAGAGGATATTTGAAACAGAAGTAAGAGATCATTTGTAATTGACCCGTTTATGTTACTATTTCTACCACCAAGCATCGTTATTATTTTCCGATTTGAAGAGTTAACGACCTTAATAAATGATGAGTTTTGTTGTGTCGCGTATTTTTTTTAATGTTGCGTTTCTAATCTTTCATCTAATCAATCTAATTACGCTCGTTTCTTCAGCCCCCTATAGGATGCCAGTGTGTCTTCTCAAATACAGGACCTAACCTGACCTAACGCATTTGTCTCCAGTACAGCTGAAGGCCACAGGCGATGGCCACTTTCCTTCACATAGGCCGCCAGCTATGTGATTGTAAAGGTCGTGGGCATAAGACCGATAGCATTGAAATATATTTCAAATGTTCACAATAAATTGTTATGTGAGTACCAACTTATTTATTAATAATAAATAAGAAGAGTAAATTTAGCTACTGACACACAGTGAACGACTGCTTGGTAGGACCAATTGAAAATGTTGGGAGTGACTTGTATTTTATCGAAGATCACGGTAATAAAATTATGATTAAGCAAATAATTCAGTAATTAATCCAGATTAGCTTTAAATATTCTAATTGATCAAAACGCTCTTGTTTATTATGCGTTTGTATGTTACGTAAAATCTTTGACAATATACATAAAAAGCAAACATATTTGAGATACCTCTATTATATCACTACCACAAAAAAACTTATGCCTCTATTGTTATTCTCCAGCTAAGGATCTTGTAGTTCAAGTATGAAGTGAAGACCTAACTATACCTAAGCTACTTTTTGAGATATTTCAATCTTGTTAGTCTTACTCCCAGATTGAATTGTATTGTAAGAAAATTGCCCATGGACCTCTCAGCCATTCCTTATTTTCTCCTGTATCATTTTACTGATCCAAAATTCTTTCGCCTATTGAAAGCTGCATTATCCCCGAGTGTCATCAAAATATATAATAACTCTTGTATATTTATAACTAATATAAGATTTCATGTATAACTGTTTATTTTCCCAAATAAATAAAATAAAAAATACGAATATTATAAATGCAAAGGTTTGTATGTATATGCGTGTGTTGTTACTCCTTCACGCTCAAACGGCTTAACGGATTTGGATTCAATTTGGTTTGTCGATAGCTTAAAAACTGGATTAACACATAGGCTACTTTTATCCCGGTCTACGTGGATGAAACTGCGGGGCGCAGTTAAACGTTCCCGCGGGATAATTGCCTACCAAAACTAAACGAAACCTGTACCAAAAGCTAGTCTTCTACATTACCTTCTGTGTGATGAGCGCAGTAGGAGTTATAGTAGGTTGACTGTCCTCGAAGACTCCTCATCGTCTCCTTGATGAATGCTTGGATCTCTTCGTCTGTCCATTCTTTCTGTTACGGTATTACAAACCGAATATCACATAATTCTTATTAAAGAAGGGATTAAGGTTGGTATTGGTACAACTCTTGAATCTTTTTTAAAGCCTCAATGGCAGCGATTTAGCAAAGGAGAGAGATTGTTCATCGTCATTCTGTACCCCGCTTTGGGCAGAGCTGAAGAAAGTGTCAGATTTGTACTAACTAAAACCCATCCATGTTCATTCTTTTGCCCTATGTGTTCGGGGCCCCTTACGAAGAACCCGCAGCCCCGACAGGCAATATCTCTTTGAGGCACGCGTGAAACACGGACGCGCCATCGACACGGCATGTCACTCACTAGACGGAAGGAAGGCGATCTACCCATTGCACACCGTCCAGAGACCCGTTGTTCTTCTACTACAACTATTATTTTTTATTAGGTTTTTGGGCCCAATGTGGCCATAACAATAGCTGCGCCAGTAATCACCGTCTTAAAGTCATGGTTGGGACACGGACAAATAAAATTAATCTTTCCTATTCTACTTAATTATGTGAGCAATGCTGAATAAATAATTCAAAAAAGGAAAATATTTTACTTGTCTTTGTGATAAACTTACGTCTTGTGTTCCAACTTTTGGATCCAGCCATTTCCCTTCCAATTTTGCCCACCTAAGCTCTGGTCGACACCTGAAAGAGTTAAAAGCCCAATAAGCACTATTAACACAAATATTTAAAAAATACTCACGGCACTCGGGGACTGCCGCGGTAAAGCTATTGCATAGCATTTTTTATCAACATATGCAATAAATAAAAACAATCTAAATAAAATATTTAAAAAGTACTTCCAATGAAAAGAAGTCGCAAAAAGAATCATTTTTTTATCAACTTAGACAATAAATAAAAAAATAAAAACACTACAAGAATCACAATATCTATTTTTCCTTCAATAGTTCATGCAAATTATGGTCTTCTAATCTCTCTCTCTCTCTCTCTCTCTCTCTCTCTAGACAATGCACGGCCTCCAAGCCACACCTCCGTGCCCGTCGGAGTGGGAGCGTCATGATTTTCTTCGTTACGGAATTTCTGGATTCGGTCCCCACGCTCAAGGCCCGCGATAGAAGCTATGCAATAGCTTAAAAAAAATGTTGCAAATGTAACACAAGTGCCATAAAAGTTACCGTGCAAGGGCACGAGTTTTCTGCCTACATTTTTGTATGAACATACATATGCATGTACCTATATGTAAACTCTAAGAATAAGTCAACATAATTAGGTGAGATTATAAAACTGTATGTCCGCTTAGATTTTACTCTTTATCAGCTAGCCTATTATGATGCGTAGCCTGCGAAATTATTATTTTATTGTAAAAGTTTAAACACAGTGTCTGTTGTTGTGTCTTGCGGTTTTCTGCAATTTGGCTACCGTAGCGCATCCTTCTCAACAGTATTTCATCATGACAGCTAAAAGAGGCAAATTATCTGAGAGATCTGGGAGACATTATGCAATGTGCCTAAGTATATAGTTTTAGAATAACTTTACCTTAAGTAAAAGTTAAGTAAAAGTGTTACATATTGTTTAACTGTCTGTTTTCAAAACTTACATTGTTCTTTTCTTGATGGGATGCAGTTTATACTCGTCGAAATATTCCGTTAGAAACGACATGATTCACTCTTTAATTTAATTTGTTGTTATCCAAATTTTCGTTAGAATCAAACCCAAAGTCACCCAAAATTATTTGCAAACGTCAATCAACTAAATTACTTTTAAGTTTAAAAAGTTACGAAATTAGAGAATTCTAAAAAGGTTTTATTTTAGTTCTCCTGCGGTAGGTCGTAGGTTTTCTAATCAACTGAACATGAGCTTGTAATTTTTCTTTGTAAGTTTCTTTCATAATAAGGTTAGAGTTATTGCGGTTTTGCATGTTTAGCTCGACTTTTTTATGGGGTCGCCAACGTTTGACTTTGATTCAAAGTAACTTTAACAAACAATAAAATTATTTTTCTTTGTAACTTTCATGTCTTTTAGATCATAAATAAATGTTAACCTTTAATCGTTTCAAATGCGAAAGAAAAACAACATTAAAAATTGTGTAGCATAATTCATTATTCTGAAAATTGTGAGTTATAATCATTATAAAACGCTCAATCACTCGCTAAAGCCCACATATCTGTCACAACTTTTGTATTCTTAGGACAGTTGTTATACTCCATAATCCCAGACACAGATTTACATCCCATAGAGCTCGTATTCCGGGGTTGCAGGTTTTTCGAAAGAGATACCGCGGCCCCGGAACGTAAAGGGCAAAAGAAGGAACATGGATGGGTTTTAGTTAGTAGAAGAGTGACGCTCTGCCCAGAGCGGGAGAAATCATGTCGTCACGTCATTAGGATGTGAAATCACGTCCAAATGATGATAAACAATCTCCCTGCTTTGCTAAATCGCTGCTATTGAGGCTTTAAAGAATTCAAAAGCTGTGCAACCTAATTAGTCCTTTTTTTTAATAAGAAGTATATCAGCTTTTCGGTTCGGTTCGTTATATTATAACAGAAAGAATGGACAGACGAAGACATCCAAGCACTCATCAAGGAGACGATGAACAGTCTCTCAATTTGTCATTCATGGAGACAAAATCTAAATTCGACCAAACAGGACCTTTCTGAATTAAAGATTCCTACATAGTGGCCTCTATAAGGTACACGCGAATTTAACTGTAGGTAGGTTAGTCATAATCATATTGACTCTATGACTCATATTGACTCTATGACTCACACATTTGACTCTATCTACCTATAGCCTAATTTTCATTTTATCTGAAGCAGGAATAAATGCCGTAGTATATTGCGCCAGCGCATACTTCCTTGACGACCCATCCAATAAAAATGACGTGCATGAAGAAGTGACACGGCGCCGCGGCGTGATCGTCGAAACATGGCGGTTCTACGTGACGTACTCAATAAAAACATGCGTAGCCGCTGCGAATGATGTGCGATCTATTACCGTCTAGCCAGCGAGGCGCCTGCTACGCGACCTCCGTGTGCCCTATTACTGCTATAGCTATCGATACTTACTCTTCTTCTTAACAATTTTATATTTATACAATACTACTGACCCGCCCAGCGGTTTTACCCACTGCTCACCTCCTAAAAGTCTGTAGCGACACAAAGATGCAAGTGGCAAAAAGTACTACAGCGCCATCTATCCAACCACTGAAGAACTAACGGCAAGATTCCTACATCGCGCAAGCAAAGTTGTACGCGAAGTTAGCATATATACGAGCACCCGACAAGCAACTGTCGGTCAGTGGCCCACCAGACACGACACCCGTCTGGTCGGAGGATCCTCCCTTTTCCAAAGAGGATGGAGAACTTAACACCCTGTTCTTCATACCTCTAAATGTCATAGCGTGAAGTACTATACATATAAACCTTCTTCTTGAATCACTCTACCTATTAAAAAAATCAACATCCGTTGCGTAGTTTTAAAGATTTTAGCATACATAGCAACAAACACACATTTTATACTATGTAGTAAAGCTTGACACTAGTGGTCGCAAACCGGGATACCGAATTTCGAAAATACCGGTATACCGGGCCAAAATTAGGTCTTATTAATACCGGTATTCATTTCAGAAAAACCGGGATATTTGGTATTTTCGGTTTTAGTAAAATAAATAAAAATATAAAAAAGTACGCGCGTGCGAGTTTGTGCACCTTACGACAAGACTGATGAATCCGGCGACAGCCGATTAGGCGAACTTCATTGTCATTGCAAGGCTAAACCAAAAATTTAATTTTAAATATTTCTTAATTAAAACATATAAAACAAAAAAAGAAACATTTAAAAATACAAATAATAGTAGCCCACCGGTATCGGGAACAGGGTCCAAGCTACCGGCGGTCAGGGCTCCAGAGAAAGGAGCCTCCTAACAATACGAGCCGTGTCCAAGAGTACCGCTTTCTGTATCAAGCCCTTGATTTAGCTGCCTAACGAGAGCCTCCTCAGGTGTTGGTCGAGGCTCTTGGCAATTAAGCCATTGGCTGTAACGACTATCGGCACAATGATCGCTGAGTCCACATCCCACATGTCGACAACCTCGCGAGCCAAGTCAATATGCTTGCTTTGTTTATCTTTTTCGGCTTTCACGTAATTCTTGTCATGTGGAACCGTTATGTCAACAAGCATTGCGCGCCGCTTTGATCGGTCCACCACCACTATATCAGGTTTATTTGCAACAATAGTCTTGTCAGTGATGATGGATCGAACCCAATGTGATATAGCCATGTTCGAGAACTGGGTCGGGCACATACCTATAGTCATACCTGTAGTAAGGCACTTTCGATTCCACAAGGCTGTGTTTTAGAGCAAGTTGTTGATGGATAATCCTGGCATCTAGTTCTGTTTGAGTATGCCGAAAGAGTAAAACCGAGCAAACCGAGTCAAAACCGGCAATAAAGGAATAAAAGGGCATTTAGTATTAGTAAATTAATACTAAGAACTAACTGATTGATTACCAACATATCAAATAATAAATATCAATGAAAATTTTGTTTTATTTAGAAGATAAATTAATTTAGGTACCGTAAAATCATGCAAATATGGTCCAAAATTGAGGGGTTTAATCTTTATCGCGCTGTAAGAATAATAATTCTAACCGCACAAAGTATTTTTTTCTTGCATTAGGTGTGTCAATATATCTACTTTAATATAATATTAAGTTAGAAACTGGTTTTATACAAAAACCATTTTTTTTTATTTTATTTATTTTGGACCATTGCTGTATGCGCTGTTTTCAACTATAGTCCAGGTTATAAATCCAAGAAAAATCCGTACTTTACTGAACTTGGAACATTGTTGAAAGTAATACAAAAATAGTATGAGTATTTTTATATAATATTTTCATTAAAACTAAAGATTTATGTGACTATTTTTATATTTATTCAAGTTAGACAAACAACATCGTAAGGAACAGTCTTCTATGGCAAAAAAATCACTTTTTACTCATAATTTACGTAGCATATGTTATTAAATCAGTTTTCAATGAAATCAGAAATTAAAAAATCTACTAGGTATTGCTATTTTTATTTTGCAGTTTCCCCACTTTCTCTCCAGTTCAGCAACTTGAAAATTGCTCTTTTAGTGCTGAGTTTTGGCCAGCTGCATTTCCGCACATCATCAAACTAAAAGCAGCTTTAATGTAATTTTTGATAGCGTCAGGATATTTCGTTCCCCGTTTTGTTAAAATCTTCTTTTTTCCGGGGTCGTCCACCAAATTAGTCTCATCTCCCTCTGTTTCAGTCCTTAAGAAAATGGAAGCTATTTCTGATGATTTCTTCGTCAACAGCAGCACGAACACGTTTTTATGTTGCAAGCGAGTCTTTGTGATAGCTCTTTTCTAGACATTATTTCCAAAACCTTGATGCAAAATTCTAAAACAAAAGTTAGTTTATATTATGGTCCAAAAAAACCGTTGGACTATTGTTGAATGCAAAGTATGAAAATTAAAATAAATTGGACTTAACATTAAAATAATTAACTGATGTAAAAAACAACACTAATATTATAAAAATAAACATATTACCTTTTAATAAAAACAAATTTTAGGACTGGTCAACCACTTTTACTTATTTGTTTGAATAAAAGTGAGCAGAGTTTTGAAAACACGTAAAAATAGGTTCATTCGGCACCGCTCGCTGTTGATTGCACATACTCGCTATCTATCGGATTTGAACTAAATTACAACGCCTATAATCTATTCTAGCCAAATGTTGCCAAAAAATATACTAGATGGGGTTACTTTCCCAATATTAACACGAAATGTCAAAGTATGGTAATGGACCATAGTTGTTTTACAGGACTATAGTTGTATGATTTTACGGTACCTTTTTGTTTTTTTTTAAATTAAATTTTCTAACTTTAGCCTAATCCCGGAAATATCGAAAATACCGGATTATCGGTATTAATCTGGAGCCAATACCGAAAATACCGGTTTTGCTTAAATGATTCGGTATTGCGACCCCTACTCGACACAGTCGTTTCTCAAATTTATCAACAAAATCTATCGCAATCCACTACAAGTCACATAGAAATACACTTCTTATCTTACCTCCGCCAAGCTGTGGCGCTCATCTACAACAGTCTCTCCTAGAACTACCGCGCCCAGTCTCAAAATCACAAAAGATCGTCCGTCGCCCTAGCCGTGGCCCACACTACGCTTGCCACTTACACTGCTGCTAATTTGTCAAAACTGGCCAAGTTCAAGCTCAATCATTACCAATTTACACTCAACAGGAAAACTACATTTTTAGTACAGGCAGGTAAAAACCAGGAGATTGCACAAAAATATGCCACTAGCTGAAAGATTGTTGCCATGGCACAATGGCATGCACGCATGTGAACCTAAAGTTAAAGGAAGTATTCTTAACTCTTCACCTACTAAGACAATCCATGCCTGATAACTGGAAGGGCGAAATATAGAGGAGACTGGAGAATTATCGAGAGACCTTCAAAACGGTTGATAAAAACTAAAAAAATATCTTAGCTTTTAACCCCATCCTAAGGTTGAGATTCCCTTCTCTGTCGCGACCTTTCTTCATCGACTCACGATTTTTATGCTCGCTCGCTACTCCGGTAGCGTGACCAGCCGGCTTAAATCATGAGATCGCGCTATTTTTAGATGTACACTTTGTCGTAAACTCGTATCTGCAAGCCGAAGCATATTGAAGGTCAGCACCGATCTAAATTATGTATGTTCCGTTCAATTTGTCGGTTTGAGTGAGGAACTGTGTATACAGGTGAGGGAGGTGATTGATATGTTTTGGGACATTTCGTGAATAATCTGTGGGTTCTTCCGTATATACAGGGTGGGAGGGACACCGACGCGAAAACTGTTAACACGTATTTAGTACCTACATCATTCTGTATATCCTACTAATATTTTAAATGCGAATGTTTGTGAGGATGTATATATGGAAGTCTGGATGTTTGTTACTATTTCACGTCAAAACAGCTGAACGGATCTTGATGAAATTCGGCACAGAAATAGATTATGGTTTGGAATAACACATAGGATTTTTCAGGACTTTTTTTTCGATATCACGCGGGCGATATAGAAATATCAGTTTCGTGGCTAATAAAATACAAAACTAAATTAAACAAAAACCGCTATTCCATACTTTGGCCCGTATAGGTATTGCAGGTTTTTAGGAAACAACTCACTTTTTATAACCATCAAACAATTTTTGTGTTGAGGTGCGGAATCCCTTCTTGTGTTGAGGTGCGGAATCCCTTCTAGCCTTTTATTTTAGTTGGGAATTCATCAAATAACTCTCGCTCTGTGCGGAGCGGGGAAGAGTGTCAGACTTTTACTGACTAAAACCCAATCATGTTCATTGTTTTGCCCTTTATATTCAGGGCAGCAGTATCTCTTTCGAACAACCCGCAACCCTGGCAGGCAGCGGCCCTAGTAGACCCCTCTGATAGCTTCTATCCTGTATGCACATTATAGGTACATTTTGTTCGCAAAAGAAATAGAATTCTTAAATACTTTTCCAAAAACATTAACTACAACTTTGGACGTGTGAGAAAGTCATATCACGAAATAAAACTATTACCTACGCAAGTAAATATTTAAAACAAAATATTAGCAGAGCAAGGTTTGCATGTCTAAGAGATATTCTGTGTAATAACTACAGAGCAAATCTTTTATCATTCAAGATATATTATCAGAATAAAAGCTTGTGTTTGAAAATGGTGTGGCGGAATCTTTTGGGCCCTTTTATGATGTTGCCAATGCAGTACCTCGTCAACAAGAAACCTGTCATGATGACAGGTGCCTATCTTTTGTTAAGTATGATGAGGTCGGCTTCCAGTCTTACCGGATTCGGCTTCACCAGTATTTGACATTTAATGACTGCCTTTACAGAATGATATGAAGGAGAAAGAATTAATGAAGCCGTGACGTCTGATAGGGGAGAATGGAAGAAGAAAACGTGTTGCGCCGACCCCAAATAGAATGGGACGAGGGCAGGAAAATGATGATGACTGCATATTTGACCTCCACAACCCAGATCATAACTGGTTAATACGATATTTCTTGAGAAACTGGTAACAACGGTATTTTTTTGTCATCTATTATACTCTAATGAAATTGTATTTTTTGTTGTTTTTGTAGTTTTTTGTTAATAAAAATACATAAATATTATTGTTATTACTCTTTATGTAAAAATGTTGGTTAACCTGTAATTGGCAACTGTATAAGTCCAATACTATAATTTTTATTTTTTAGATATTATTATACAGAATTGGTGGCCTTTTTAATAAATAAACAACTACAAGAAACCTGTAGGAATGTGTAAATAATCAAAAGTAATAATATATTAATCATATTTTATTGTAGCTTATCATAGGATGACAATAATTTGAGAAATACGTAATTATAACGCAACATTCACCAGTTTGAAACAAATTTAACAAACTCTTTAACCCGATGCGGTTACCATTTACACTCTTGTTTATATTAAAAGATTATCATCTTCAATTCATTTACGTCAATATCTTAAACTAAATAAAACGAAGGACAGAAGTATTGAGGAAAACTCTTATTTTAGTTTAGTACTCTTCACGAATTAAAGTTTTAAACAATCATTAATTTTCGTTACCGTACTTTCTTGCCACTTTTAAGGATTTCCTCTTTTTGACATAAAATACTTAATATTCAAGATTAACAAATTAGCTAGCAAAACTTTCGATAAAAAATCTAAAATTTTAAACTTTACATTCTATAGGTTATAATATAAGTCGACGTGGAGGCTATCTATGATGTTAGTAATAATATGGTCGCGATCGATACCTAAACATGATGAGAGGTTTTCAGAAAGTTTCGCTAGCTAAGTTATGTTGCTCCTGTTTGTTCCATTCTCGCAACACTACAATAAAATGAGAAAGTATTCGTGTAAACCGTTTATTCAAATAAACAGACGTCGCATTGTGACTTAACTAATAAATTGTCGTATATTAACATTTCCACAATAATATTAACTCAATGTTTCTATGCGGGGACACTCACGGTTCTGTGAAAGCCAACATTTGTTACCACTACACAACGATATTGTATTAAAATTATAGCTGTACAAGGATGTTTTGGCGAGTGGCTGAGATCGGAACTAACCATGTGAACTTACTATATTCCGGAAAAAAAATACTAACGTTTATCAACCACGGAAAACATTTATTTGTGCTTAACACAACGCATATCCAAACGCCAAAACATTCTTGAAAAACTCTGCACATTGATTTAATGAAGTAACATAAAACTTATTCTTAGTTATTACACTCAGATAATTTAAAACGGCTAATTTAATCTTAAAACTGGCTAATACAACAATGAAATTTAAAATGTCTGACAAGTTTGTCGGACCAGTAAAAAGCTTTTAACAGTAAATACAATGTAATTAATGCTCATTCTGTTTTATTAGCTATATTTGCACATAAGGTATTAATTATGAGTTGTTGTACAGTTTAGGGAGAATAGCTGCCCTACTCTCATAGAGAGAAATCCAGGCCTGAATTTTAACTATGAATAATTTTCGACGCTGCGCAAGAGTTGATCTAGCGTCAGTATATCTTATTAACGTGCTCCTTGTAGTCACACCTTCATAATGAAGTAGCTATTCTCTTTATACTGTTTAAAATACTAATATTAAACAAGCGCTGATTTAAAACAACGCTTTTAAGTCCAACACATCTCAAGTTACTGAGAACACTACGCCGCGGGCACACGATTCTCACTTTTACACTTTTGTTTTAAAGCCTATATTCGCACACAGAAAGATACAAATGAGAATTCTTGGTTTAAAAGTAAAGTAGATTGGAAGTCTCGTAAAAACATAGACGAACATCGATCGAGAACAGATTGGTCATTCGATATTTAATTATAGTCACAAAATGATAAGTAATAAAAATTTAATTTGATTGCAACATTCAATAGCCGAGATTATTATAAAACAATAAAAACTCAAGATTTTTCTTTTTATTTAATCATAATGCATAAATTTAATTAAACATACCCTGTGAATTTCCTGGATTGTAAATGCACAAATCATACATATTTTTTAACCAAATTTCAATCTAAATGATATTGTCAAACATGGTTTGATGACCTAAGAATTAGATTAATTTAATAAATGAATGAAGTAACTTTTACAGAAAATGTAATATAGATATCATTTCTTCTTGGTATAGACACATGTTAAGTCATTTAAATGTACACCTGTTTAAATTTGTATGCTTCAATACAAGACAAAGATGGACTTGTTTTATTACATTTGTATCGCTCCTGTATAACCTATGTTTGCAAATAAAGATTTTATATTTTTTATTTTGTTTCTTAGTTTCACTCCTAGGCAAAGGAATTCATAGCATACAATGTCTATATTTGTTGTTTATTTTGGCTATTTCAGCATTAAGTCTTCACAGTTTATTGAACTTTTATTTACAACACTGTTCCCTCTCACAGAGAGGAACAAAGCCCCAACAGTGAGAACATTGCACGTTGATAAGTTGTATTTTTGTATCCTCCATAAAAATTACTCCAATTCAAACAACAAAACTGAAGAAATAAAGTTATTCTGTTGCCTCCTTTTTAGTGACAATATTGCCATCGTCAGCAGTGATAACAATATCACCATCGTCGATGTCGACATCAACATCGGTGGCGAAAACAATAATGGTCTCTTCGGTAGCGTCAACATTAGCCACAACGCTGGAAATTAGAGGTCTATCGTCGCTATCACTGGACCCACTGCCGATGTCGCCATCGTAAGCCAAGGAATCATCGCCAACATTAGAAGTGCTAGCAATATCGCTTAAGTTCAAAGTGCTTGCAGTATCACCAACATTTAAAAATGTAACCATATCACCAACTTGGAAAAGAGGACGATTATCGCCATGAGTAGAATTTGTGACAGCGCCTATTTTGTATGTGGCAACATCGGCAGCACTAGAAGTTGTGGCAATATCGGCATCGTTCTGTTTGTTATCTGTAACTTTGGAAGTGGTGGCTGTATCATCATTGGAAGCGGTTGCAATAACGGCCGTAACGAGATTATTAAGTCCAGCATCGGATGTGGTGGGTTTACCGCTAGCATTTGTAGTGGTAGTGGGATTCAAGGCCTCGTGGTTCACAGAAGCGCCCGGTCCCTCTCGGGCTGGGGATCAGAACCTCGCGCGGATGTAGACGGCGGCGACGTCGTGGTTGGCGTACCCGAGCCGCTTGGCGTGCTTGAAGATCTCGTTGGTGGTGGCCGTCAGCGGCAGCGACTGTTCCAGCGCGTCGCCCAGGCCTAGCGCCAGCTTCAGGTCCTTCTGCATGTGCATGAGGGGCTGGTGCGTGGAGTACGACGATTCTATCATTGCTGGAATGAGAGAAAAGTTCAGTTAGTTTTAACAAATTAAAGGTGATTGAAGTAGCCTTTTTTATTGAAGTGCTATTCCTAGTAGTAAAATGTTTTCTTTTGTCAAAAATGATAAATGAGTGTGGTTTAAATCCAGTAATGGAATAGATATAAAAATGGGCATATACATGCATTCGTAATGTGTTGAATGCGTTACATTGAAGTTGATACCCAGCAATTATGTTTCCGTAGAGTTATTTAGTTTAATTATACCGAATGCATGGTTGTCGGTTTCGTGAGGAGGGTATTGACACCTTAAAATATAGAATTACTCGCTGTGCCCAGCGGTTTCACCCGCTGCTCACTTAGGGGTATGAAAAATAGATGTTGGCCGATTCTCAGACCTACTGAATATGCATATAAAATTTCATAAGAATCGGTCGAGCCGTTTCGGAGGAGTATGGGAACGAACATTGTGACACGAGAATTTTATATATTAGATAACGCAGATTTGACCAATGAAGAGTATAGATAAGCATAAATCGAAGAAACACAAATATTCTGTGAGTTGAAACGGTTTCTTTAGCTTGAACACTTTAATTTCTAATTTGATTGATGTTGGAGTGAACATTTTTTTTATTTATATTAAATTCTGTTTTGTTGCTTGAACACTCTAAGTGAGAGGTCTCTCTGTGTCTCCCTTGAGGTAACCAACACGGGACTAAGAGCAAGCGAGGAAATCACCGAGGTTTAACGAGCGGTACTCCCTCGCACTCCCCCGCCTCGGAGTGGTTCGTGTGCCCAAATACCGACCACGTCCTTTGAGTATGAGATGCGGCGACGCGAGCGGCGTGAGCGCCAGCACGTCCAGCAGGTCGGCCTGGTTGAGGCCGGCGCGGTCGGCCAGCGCCAGCCCCTCGGCCAGCGCCGCCAGCGACACGCCGCCCACCACTTGCAGCACCGAGTTCATCTTCGACGCGTTGCCGATGTCGCCTGCCATACACACACAGCCTCTATTACGGTTTTATTCTCATAGCTTTTAATATTATGGGAAAGGTCGAAATGTTCGGCCCCGTACGACGCACGCGTACGCAGCCGCGGACGAACTGATCACTGCTATTGTGTTTATCATACTGGCAAGTTACAAAATACTCGCTTGTTTAGAATGCATTTTCTTTGTGATTTCTTACAAATCTTGAAATTTGTAGCGTTTGGTTCTCTCTGCTGCCTGCGTACTAAGAGATACACGTATCTAACAAGACTTTCCGACCATCAAAATAGACCACAAACAACAATAGAAAGATATCAAAGTCGAAGAACGAAAAGTCTTTTGCTTTGGTAGTCAGACACCAACATGCAATGACATAAAAACCTCTACTGTTCTGATAGAACTTAACTATAACACTTTTCGCAAGAGTAAATTTTCTTTAAAATCAGAAAAAAAAGTATTACTGTAAAATTAATTTCGACTGACAAGTATATATTAATATTGTGTTCTAGCTTGATGTATATTTCATAGGTTTGAAAAATGACGAGCATAATAAGCTCGAGAACAATACTTCCAGTGTTTGAAAACCTAATACTTTTCTTCTCAAAATCGGTATAACACACTCATATTTTCTTGACATCCAAAAGTGCCTGTAATAGTCCTATTGAAACAAATGCATTTCAGTTTGAGTTCATAAGCAAACGGTACTAATTATCTTCCTGTAATAAAACCTCAAAACATTAATTTTTATTGGAGAATGTTTCAACATGAATGTTAGAAATGATGAAATGTCTGTGGGTGCACTTTTTTATTGTTAGCGTTTAAGATACTGGTGATAATGATACAACCTGTATGCTAAGCATGGTGATTGATTATTTCTAAAGCTGATCTTAATAGCAAGCAATGACTGAATAAAATAACAATGAATGAATGAATGACTGTGCTTATTAATAAACTATGATTAACTTATTTTCTAAAAAGACGCTCAGATTAAGACGTTGACAGTTAACCAAAAATAAAATCGTTTAAAAAACAAACAAAAATAAAAATTTAAAAAAAAGCCCGCGATGTGATTCTCAACATTTTAGTTAATAAAATAAAAATGTTTAAAACTGAAATATATGCGATCGTCGGAGCAGAGGTCTATTTACTGTGGTCAAATTAGATATACCTGTAGACATAGTATAATTTTCGCAGCCCCCTGATTAGGATAAAATCACCAACTATTGATAGTGCTATAAGTCCCATGAGTTGCCTAGAAGGCATGCGTTTCGCAAAAATAGCCACATTCACATCGGGACTTATAACACTTTCAGATTAGCGTTTATTTGCTTGCATAAGCTCATACCTGACGCGCTTACACGCGCGCCACATTTCGCGCTTCAAAACCGAACGCGTAAACGTGCTTATTCCAACTTGTTCGCTCGAACCAGTTTGAGCAGCCAATACCAATATGGATTTTGACGAAGAAGAAATATTTTTTGTTTATAAGCGCGTTAACGCTCGTAAGAGTTGTGTGTGACAAAAGGCGTATAACACTGCCTTTTCCCAACTATGTTGGGGTTGGCTACCAGTCTTACCGGATACAGCTGAACACAAGTACTTTACATAGAACGACTACCTATCTGACCTCCACAACCGAGTTAGTATTACACGCGCTTCAAAAAACGAGCTTATACGCGCTGAAATAACGCTAACCTTATACAATAAGCTATGGTAACGCCATCTACAATTGATTTTGACAGGTCTGCCATTCCTACCCCACCGCGGGCTATAACAAACATAAATGTCAACGTCCAAGGTTCTGTGCGCCCGCAACCGGAGCAGCTGACTACTACCAAGGTAAAAGGAGTTCTTGCTCATGGCCTTGAAGCACGACTGGCAGTCGTCGAACAGCGACCGGTCGCCCGCGGCCAGGATGATCAAGGTGCCTTCCTCTGCTTGTGTTTTTGATCCTTGGATCTGGAAATTGAGACAGACAAATTTTATTATTTAGTTACAGTCATCATTCATGATTTTCCTGCCCTTGCCTCATTCTATTTGTGGTCGGCACAACACGACAACACTTCCATTCTTCCCTGTCAAGGCATCATTTAAAGCTTTCTCCTTCATATAATTCATTACACATTCCATCCATCTTTTCTTTGGCCTTCTTTTTCCATCAACATTCAGACCTGTTTCTCCATCAACATTCAGATCCATCACTTTTTTAATCACATGGGCTTCGTCTCTCCTCATTACATGTCCATATCAAGACAAACGAAACCATTTCATTTTTTTATTTAGTTATATTCTAATGTATAAAATTCTCGTGTCACAATGTTAGTTACCGTACTCCTCCGAAACGGCTCGACCGATTCTTATTAAATTTTGGGTACATATTGGGTAGGTCTGAGAATCGGCTAACATTTATTTTTCATACCCCTAAACCTCAGCGGGTGAAACCGCTGGGCACAGCTAGTAATATATATAAGTAAAAAAACCTAAAAAACAACATTAGTTTTAAGTACAGACGCCTGCAGGTCAAGCTACACGAAACTGTCAATTTTTCCCAATGAACCTTGAACCTTATACTTTAGAAATAAAGTCGAAAATCTATCAAAGAAATCTGACAGATTGTAGTAACTTGATGTGCAGGCGTCTGTACAAGAAAATACTTAGTGAATACTTCTTCCAGATAAGATTTGGTATGTAGATAGCTGAAACCATGTGCACCGCTAAGTTTTAATAATTAATACAATAGGACAAACTAAAATCGCCACTCTAGAAGCTTTTAATCATTTTTGCGGTGAAAGAAAGCAAAGGTCATGTTCGCGCTAGAACTAATTAAACGTAACAATAAACATTTCATGGCTGCACTAAAACTTAATTAAAAAACATCAACCGACTGACGTTTTGAGTGCGACATAAAATTAGCTGTTCACGACTTCCGATTCCTATGCTGCTTTACCCAGAAAGCATAAAATATTAGTCAGTTGAATTGAAAATGTATAGTTTCACTTCACTTTGACAAGAAGAAGATGGAAGAAATACGGGGAGACCCGCGATTGCATCTTAGCTTCATAAAAGCTGTGTAGAAATACTTCTCCGATGTCTTTTTCTCATGCAAGCAGCAAGCAACAGTTGTAATACATTCATCTAGTATGGCGCAGAGAATTTTCATTTTTTTTTAAACATTGCCCCACACTAGCGTTTTCTCCTGTATCGTGGGTGCGTTTACAAACATTACAAACAGCCAGACCTGAAACAACTACCCGTAGGCCATACAAATATTTGTTCCGTGCGGGAATCGAACCCGCGACACGCAGCGCAGCAGTCGATCGCTCGGCCACTGCGACAACCATGTCGTCAAAAATTCAATTCCCTCCAGTCGCCTTATAACTTAGAGTCCTAGACTATAATAAGCGACATTTTCATTAAGAAAATATGTATAGTAGTTTTCTAAAAATGTACATATATTTAAGTAGGTACTCATGACAGTACTGTCGGTAATATCCTCACCTGTGCCTCCAGATATCGGCCGCCCTTCCCGCTGATAGCCTCGACGATATCATGCGACGTGTCCGAGTCTATCGACGTCATCTCCACGTAGCCCTTCGACTCCAGGGAGGGACAGTGCAGCACTCCGCAGTTGCCGAACACCATCTGGATATTTTACATAAATATTTTATGTGAAAGGTTTTTTAATGGAGAAATACTAATGAGCCGTCTCACAATGTTTTCTGTTAGATAACGCCTTGTGGCGTTGACTCCGCCTATGTACTTCTCTATCAATAATAGAGTAGTCGGACACACCTATCTAATTGCTATAGAATTTATCTTATGTTCTGCTTTCGACATTAATTTAAAAAAAAACTTTGTCATTTTCGGAAAGCTTGCACAGTCTAATAACACTATAATAATCTATCAATAACAAATATATAAATATGAGTAAAAATAAATAAACGGAATAAAAAAAATGCTAATTACAAGCTTTCACAGATAATTACAAAATTATTACTTCCAGTGTAAGTTACTTCCTCAAAGTTGGTTTAATTCATAGTTATTAATTATTTTTTAGATTCAAGTAGAAAGATTTTTTACGGTATATCTTTTCGATTTTAAGGATATACCCAAACTATCTCATGAGATACAGTTTATTACTTTAAATTGAAGATATCGAAGTAGCGCTACATAATGCAAACGCCTTTATTCTCCAAAGAAAAGTAGCCCTTTTTAGAAAAACGTTACAGGTGTATCGTACGCCCACATTTCACCTCTACGTACCATAAGTGTGACTGAGCCAGCTACTGGTATTTGCCTTCACAATACTCCTACATTATGTTACTCCACGGAGTAGACGCTGTTTTACTGTTGACCTTTCCACACACGTGGGTTTGTGGGTAAAATAGTCTTTTTTCCTGACCGTCTTCGTCCTCGGCGGCCAATCTCAACCGAAATAATTCATCAGTCATCGCCGCGGGACATACTATAGTGCAAGTGTGTGTGCAGGCAGAGGAGCACTCTGTTCCCTCACTCTCATAAAGTCATAAGCCGATGGGGGACAGATCAGGCGCAGAACCCGTTGGTTCTGCGCTTAACGTGCATTCCGAGGCAAGGGGGTATCATACAGCCAACTTCCAAACTCCGGGCTGTAACTGAGAAATTCCAAATGGAAAAACCCAGCCTGAGCCGGAAATCGAACCTAAGATCCCGTGCTCAGCAGCCGCATTTTCAGTTCCGTGAGACCAACGAAGCAGTCAAAGATCGGTATGCAAGTAGGCAACATGTGAACATGCATATGAAGCGCAAAGCTGCTACAGAACACAATGGGATGTGAGGCATATTACGGGAACTGTAGCATTGTTGAAGTTCGTTACAAAAGAGATATTTTATTAATCGTAGTGAAACACGGCTAGTTAAGATCTGTTTTTAGCCAAAGAAACTGAAACCTTAAGTAGATTACTGTTGTTTCCTTTTTTGTTTAATGTTCTTTTTATTTTTTTAAACGCGTCCTCTTATATATGGGCATTAAAACATAGCTGGCCAAAATTGGGTGTACTACATAGTATGTACATCTCTGTCTAACCCTGTGGTGATTTCGGGCGCGATGTTATGTTATATTATGTGATCTTTTATTCATTTTACTTTGCGAGTTTCAAATCTTTGTTTTCTTAATTCAATTTACAAATGCAAACAGTTCATCTTTTTGAAATGTAGATTTAACGCAAATATGTTTTGCCTAAACTTCTATATTGCGATAACCAGCGCTGTGCTGTAGGCTCCCATGGCACAGCATCATGCTGAGTGGTGACCTACCTGTCGCAGTCACGACGTGCAAGCTATTTTTATTTTGTCCCATTTATGTATTTGTAAATGTTTTTTGCATGTTTATTTTTATTTATTATTTGTTATTTTGTGTGCTCGTCGTAATTTGCTAATAAATATTTTTTTATTTCTTTCTATAACAATCATCATCCGGCTTTTTTTTGCAGATGGGAAATCTTCAAATAACTTGGGGATTGTCAGACTTGTACTGACTAAAATCTATCCATGTTCCTTCTATTGCCCTTTATGTTCCGGGACCGCGGTATCTCTTTCGAACAACCCGCAACCCCAGATAACATCAGGTTCGAAGTCCGCCAAGTGTAAGGCAGAGGTTTACCCAATTATAGTACATCCACATGTCGCCAGTTACGTTCAAGTTCCATGCATTAAGGGGCGAGCTTGGGGCTATTGCCATCAACCGAGCTCAAATCTAGACTCCGTGGCTGCAAATGAGAAAATTCCTAATGGAAAATCCGGTAATGGAACCCAGGACGTCATAGCCAGCAGTCGCGAAAGCAACCACTCGACTAACAAGTCCGTTCAGTATCCGTCAGGGTCCGGTGTCTGCAGCCCTTCCACTATTCAACCGTATCTAATTAAGAGACTAAGGCTCTAAACATCCTTCAGGACACTAAGGGTTTCCTCAAGAGCTTGTTTTTCATAGCAACAAGCTAACAGATACTACAAGACTCCTCAAAATATAATATTCCTCGCCCCAAATTGCACAGTAACGAAAATCTTGTCCACTTATTCGAGCAATGTCTTCCGGTTCGGTTCTCTATCCGTCCCTCCGTGACGCATAAAGATCCCCAGTAAAGGTCGGATCAGGGTCCCGACCCTGACTTTGACCTTTGTGCAAACACATCAACCCGTGAAATCTACTTGTATTATGTTATGGTATCGGTATGATTTTTTTTTATAACAGAAGACTTACTGAGTTCTTCAAGTAAAACTTGACCTTTACGACTTAAGTTGAACTCCTCGAACAGAACTTTTAGTTTAGTTGTTTCTGTGATTATAAGCAATTACCCGATAAGGCAACCATTCAGTATTAGTAACTCTTAAAGTAATAAAAGTTTATTTGAAGACTTTTTAGTGATGGCAACTTTCTGTCATTCTTGAAATGAATAACTGCCCACATTGAAAACATTTAGATAATAGCCTATAAGCGGCAGCATCATAATTACAATTTTGGTTTGCCAAATCTAAAATTTAGCAGTGCGATTTTTGTTACCTCTTTAGCTGCTTGGGGGTCAGCGACGCAAGAGAAGGTGATATCTGCCTCCTCCACGACGTCGCAAGGGGTTACCGCCAGCGTAGCGCCCACCTTCTCGAAGTCTTTACACTGGATACAAAAAAAAATACAATTAATATAATGTTAAAAACTAAATGAGTTTCTAGCACTAAAATGAAAGAGTATTACAATCTTTAAAACCAATTTACAGAATTACATCGGGCTCTACTAATAGTTAGTAATATTTAATTTAATAGTAATATTTTTGAATTAATAGAAGAGGGAGAGAAACAGAGAACAAGAAAAGAAAGCATGATCCCTTTTAAAAATTACTTCCATCATACAACTAGCGTCATCTGTCATCAGAAATTGAGTTGCAGTTTTCCGCGCTCCGCTACTAGATGTCGCTGTACGTCGACAAGCTGGTACCCAAACGCAATCAATATCCGCGCCACGCCACCGACCGGGCCGCGTCAACGACCGCGGCGCGCAATGGCCGACGCCACGCGCCGCCATTTTGACGGCGATAACGGCGCCTATCTAGCAACAGCGCGATCAGCGACACCGGCGAACACCCGTGACGAGTGTCAAACGAAAGTCTCGCTCGATTCATTCTATAACCACGACACAGTGCTCGTTTTACGAGTTACTGGAAAACAAAGAACGTAGCGATGCCTTTCTAGGAGAAACAAATATGCAGCTCGCCTTTTTTGCTGTATTAATTGCAACTTTTAGGCAATAAATTTATATCTAATTAATTCAGCATTTGTATACCACAAAATAATAAAGAATCGGTTACAAAGAAACAGCGATGCTCTTTTATTTTTAGGTGACCTCCCAAGCATTGACAAAAAAAACGCATACAAAAATAGTTTATAATATTTAGGCTGTGACATTTGGAAAACAGGTCAGGCAGTACACAGAGTGCGCCTACACTAAAATGTAGCGATACTTATTGATTCAGACGGGAACGAAACCTAGAATATTTGCATATAGTTAACTGAAGAAAAAGGGCAGACTAAAGTCCCTCACGGTGAGACTTTCAACTTTCAATGCGTGAACAAGAGGCATTGAATTCAATAATATTGATTTTCACTACAGAAAGAACCGAACAGGTGAACAGAATAATACGCTGGTGTAAAAAGATCGATTTTCGAATTCAATCTTATATTTATAGCTATCATCAAAGCGTCAAGTGTTTATAATAAAAACGTTGGGATAGTATTGATGGTTCGCGACAAACAACTGTAGCTGCGAAGGTCAATATCAATGTTTGCACAGATGGCGCCAATTTCGCATCCCGGCTACATATATTCTTTATTATAGCATAACAATCACACGGGCAGATATCTATACGACCTTCAGACATAGTAGCTACAGATATGAACAAGTGTTCCTTCCCAAAATTTAACTGAAGTTAAAATAAGTTAAATAAACAATGGAGATACGAATGGGTCAGAATAGGTCACGTTTGGAACGTTATTTTGTTTTTCCGTGATGTCAGAATTTTGCAATTACACAATGATACACGAAGCACACTCATTTATAATATATGTAAAATATGACAAAAAAAAATTAGCTTGGTGATAAAAACGCTACTTTTGAATCCTTTACGCAATATCCGTATCGGAGTATCGGAGAAACATTCTCTTCCGCAATCGTTTTAATATTGAGATGATAGTGGATTTGGCACAAGTGCAGCTCTTGGCTTCATAATCTGAATCACAGGCATTCACAGGGCATCTGCTAACGGAAATAAATTATCTCTAAGATATTTCATAGCTTTAGTATAAACTGATATGGTTAATTTTGGGATCCCGTTGGGAGATGTTATGGGTGCATCGTGCGTGCGAACTGTAAATGACCGGTCTACGGACTTCCCAACAAAGGTGTCATTCACAGTTCTTGCTGTATCTCCGCTGGCATTTCAAAGCGGTATTTCAACAATTTCCTTCGAGACCCGCTCGTATTTGCTTTTGAGTGCATTCGTACCGTATTGGTGCTGTGTGGGTACATGAATACAATAACATGTTGAACTTACATGATAAGAGAGTGCATACGTGATAAGATTATTAGGAGCTGCTTGCTTTCTTCAATGTTAATATTATTCTTATATCCAAAAAGTCACATCAGCTCAAGCGTGGCTAAGCTAAATAAATACCACACATTTGACCTTCCTTTACACTTTGTAGAAACGTACTTTCAACTGCAGATTTCGTTTCTTCTTCCCACCCACGACGAACATATTTTCTCAAGAACAACGATTACTCAGGTTACCTAACGCTTTCTTTAAAGTGGGAGCGCTAGTCTAAAAGCGCATTAATCTAGAGTGCATTCCAGCACTAGATTATTAATTGTTTTAAGTCTTTTCTTTGTCAAGCTAAGGTTGAAATCCAATCATTCTTCATTTTAGGAATGTCATAGCCCGTTTTATGTTTGTCAATAAATACTGTCTAAAAGAAAACCCATCATATTCCAAACAAACGATACTGAAACTCCAGCAACTATAGGAATTCCCACGAAAGTAGAAAAAAAACAACATTAATTTATCTTCCACACAATATCAAAACAAAACTTCCATCAACTGGATTAAATTATTGTACCAAACTTCGTTAAAACCACTT
Source organism: Ochropleura plecta (assembly GCA_905475445.1). Classification (NCBI taxonomy): domain Eukaryota; kingdom Metazoa; phylum Arthropoda; class Insecta; order Lepidoptera; family Noctuidae; genus Ochropleura; species Ochropleura plecta. Next base: position 23,559,871 of record FR997722.1, read on the forward strand.
GTTATCTTAGTTCAGTTCTATTTTAAGCCTTATCGCGTTTACTGTGAGTGTAAATTAGGTTGTGGTTTACATACATATTATATATATCTGCGTCTGTAGCTATGTATGTATTATACCACAAGCTAGAAAGAAGGTGTTCAGTAAATAGATTGGTAGACAGGTCGATAGTTCTACAACAAATGGAGCACCTACCTAAGGAAAATTCTTTGAACTGTTTATCGGTGAACAAACATTTTCGGTCAAGGTCTTCCATTCTACTTTCAAGATGCCTTTCGCTTCCTTGGGCGATAAATTCTCGCAGTTTGAAAGCTGGAAAAGTGTTGGTAGTAAAGTTTCCAACTGTTCGATTGAATTTGTTGATCTCTTTGCCGAGTGCTCTTGGCTGAGAATCGATACTTTCATAACAATTCTTATTATTAGAAAGACGAGTACAGCTACAATATGGAATGGATGTTTAAAAACCGCGTGTGTACGAGGGCCAGGACCACGATTACATGTTGTAGTACAGCGCACTCCTTTCGATTCACCTAAGCTTGAGTTGATCCAATGAAATTTACACAAGAATGGCAGGCATAATTGCTACAATTAATAATTGCGTAGTAAACGTAATGGGCTGCATTAGACCCGGATTTTTTCTGGCCAAACCAAATCATTACAGTACAAAACTTCTACCCTAACGCAGCGGCCATTATCGAGTCTTCTGCTTAGCAGAAATTGAGTAGTACTCATAGGGAACAGGCCTTCCCTCAGTCAGGTAAGTCTACTGCTTGATACTATAATAATATGATTCTTTTCTCATTCTCAGCATTTCTATGTCCAAATACACTGCAAAGATCGTTGCCACACCTAGCCTGAGAGCGTTGCAATTTTCCCTTTGCATTTGCCGATTCGCAGGTCATTAATCATGAACATCATTTCCATTTACAGTACCACTGTTCTGATGTACAATAGTGATAATTAAAAGTTCAAAATGTCGGACGGAACCGTTTCGTTGGTTATTTTGTAGGTCGTACGTGCTCTTTCACCGTGCCGTCTAAGGTTGCCAAACATTATTATATCATTATACTGTGTGCCGTGTGCGTCATGTAATTGAGTATCGAGCGTTTTATGTTGGTGGGCTGACATTATTACGTGTCTCTGTTTATAATTATTTAAATCGGTTTATAGACAGGGATAAGTAGCAGTTACACTAAAAAAGCCTACGGACGCGCAATATAACAACGCGTTCAGGGGTATGTTAGGGCTCCCCTGGCGGTGCGGTGCCTCCGGCATGTTAGCCAAGTACAGCACGGATGGCTTCCAGGCGGTGCTTCGCAAAAGGACGGCCTCCCTGTGGCCTCGGGTAAAGGGTAGCACTAACATGCTTCTGAGTGTGTTGTCGGACAGAGTAGACAGCCAAGTCCTGAGGCAGTGGTGGCTCATGCACGTCCAGCATATTGATTGTTTTAAATTTTACTAACATAGTTTTTAAGTTTCTTCTACTAACATAATTATTATTATATGAACTTGTAACTTTATGTGCCTGGTCTGAAATAAATATTTTCAATTTCAATAAGTAGAACGAGAGAAGTAGAAGTATTGCCACCACATTCCTGATGTGAAACACAATAATTAGGACGAAAATAAAAATTCAATTTATGGTACTGCTAGAATAGGTACTCACTTGGCTAACCAAATACAATTTACGACCATGTATTTGTCTTCAAGTGCGTTAGGTACATTTCATATCGTCATAGTTGAGGATAATTTGTTTAAGTCAAAATAAGGAAACTGTGACTGCAATAATAATAAAAAATGTATCCCGATTTTATCAATTAATTTTAGTAAATAATCTACAGTAGCAATGAGTAACTGATTGCAATTACTCAATGTTAATGTAGATTTTATTGCGCTATACATATAGTGGTAAAGATTGGACGCTAAAATTCATTTATATACCGTCTCAAAAACCATTTATACAAAAGTGAGCAGCCCTATCCAAGCAAAACGAATGGCTCAACAATGGCACGACGCAATACAACAGACAGAATATTACAGGCACTAGAATAAGTCACTTAATAGAATTGTTTCATCATTTCGGAAATTCGAATTCGGTGTCAACTGCAAGAATGCTATGCACTCCTAAACCCTAACAAACATAAAAAACAATCCTTACTAATATTAGTAATATTATAAAAGCGAAAGTGAGTTTGTTTGTTTGTTTGTTTGTTACCTCTTCACGCTTTAATGGCTAAACCGATCTTGATGAATTTTGGTACCTACAGAGATAGTTGGGAACCAGGAGACGGACATAGGCTAATTAAAAAAAAGTGGGATGTGAGGGAGAAAGAGCGTAGAAAAGGGAAAACTTAGCGTTGCTATTACAAATCAATAAGGCGCTAGGGGAACTGTGTTACCCCGAATTTAACGCGAGCGAAGCCACGGGCAAAAGCTAGTAAAAGAAATAATTAAAAGAATAACAGCGTGACAGTTTCGAATCATCATTCTCCTGCTTTTAGTCCAAGTTGTTTGTGGTCGGCGCAGCATGTATTCCCCTTCCATACTCCTCTACTCTTTGGCTGCCCAGAACTCAGCGTATGAGTCCAAAATATGTGGTATAATTCGGACTGGGCAGCGAAAGGGTTAATCGTCATCTCATCAGACATATCCTTTCTTGCCATATCAACCTTCACACAGTCCATCTATCGTTTCTTTGGTCTTCCTCTACTCTTATATCCATACACATTCATAAACTTCAGGACATTTTCCTCATTCCTCTGCATTACAGAATTCATAATCATCACAGAATTAATAACGTTAATATCAGTAGCTGACAAAATAATTTGCATCCGGATGAAACTCTGCAAGTGTGACAGTGAAATGCGAAGGAGGGTTAAGGCCAGCAATTGCGTCAAACTGATATAGAAGAATACTATCAAACAGAGAATAGATAGTGGCCTTAAATACCCATGAAACAAATACTGATAATGTGAGTAAAACTAAACACTAACCGATACACCTAAAAGCCTTCATAGCAAAAAACGATACTACTGAACAACCAAGGTCATATAATCAAATAAAATATTAGATATTGAAGTAAAGTATTCACGGACGCTTATCAGACGCACAGCACGTGTCAGAAGACCCGAATAACAAATTTCGAATGAGATCGCACTAAATTATCTCAATCTGAGGACACTTGCACCGAATTTTTTGGCGACAGTCCATAAAAAGAGGAAATTATTGCTTTAGGGACAGGTGGTGCTGGTGAAGCTGGAAACATCGAAGGAGGAGATATTTATAGATCTAACTATTTTAAGTGGCTGTGCCAAAACTAAAAGAATGGGTAATTAATTTTAATGCAAATTATGTTCAAGACGAAAACGAAGGAGTTTTAAAACCAAATGATATTATAAACAAGAATAGAGAAACGTATTTCATGTGTGCGAATACAATTGTTATGCTTAGTGGTCCAGCTATTGTCTTTATCATAAACAATGGATAACCAGATGGGTAAGAATTTCTTTCTCAGAAACTAAGCATTCTGCCATTTTGTTTATAGTTGTATCGAGATAGAAAATTGAGCTGAAAATTAAAAAAGATGCCTAATAAAGATATTTAAGAAACGATGAATCTAAAAAAAATCTCCGACATAACATCCTGTTATGCAAAAAGCGCTATACTACAAACAAACAGACGTTCACTAAACAAACACTGCTCCACGCTCCACGTGGCACCCTTTGAAGATTAGTGTTGTAAAAGAGCAAAAACGTAGCGATGCGTATGCGACGTTATAAAAATTCGCCACACAGATTCACAACTAAGATAGAGCCCTTGCCTGTCCAGCTGCCGGTTGGTTTGAAAGAGATACCGCGGCCCCACTTGGATCATACCTACGACGATGGTGTTTCAGTGAAAACCGGAGCCGCAGATCCAGGACAGGACAATCAAGCACGGCATCGCCCACGATCGGTACTACAACGCCATAGATCGGCTCACTGTTAATGGAAGATACATAGAAAAGAATGACTTACATATGCCTGGCAACGAACCGCTCCTCCAACCTGACGGCGGAATTCGTGCTTAATTATCACTTTTGGCTGCTAGCCGTGATCAAAATGTAATGAGCCAAAAAAATATTGTTGAAGATCAAATGACAGATTGAAATTCGAAATATGAATATTTAAATATCAATGTTGATCCAAAAGGAAAGAGGTTGAGGCAACAGAGAGGGTGATATACCCACTCTGTTACAACATGGATCCTATAACTAGGTTCGAGCCAAAATATCTGCATCGCCGTCTTCTTAGGACTTACACTGCTCGTGCACTTCAAGTACACTACACTGACTACACACTCTTCAGGTGAGTTTAATTCTATTTCTGAGATGTGAAGTTTGTGTGTTTGTGTGTTTCTGTGTTCCTCTTAAAATATTATGTCCTTTTATTTTAGATTCCGTCAGATTGAGATGTGCGTTGTTGAACATTGATGAGCAGCGAAGCACTCAGCTCTACCCAACAAATGGCCTGATGGATACAGAATAGACAAGTGTTTGTATTCTAAATGGCTGAACCATAACTAACATAATGGATAATTAAATTCGATGCAAAATATGTACTCGAATAACGAACAAGAATGAAGGTATTAAAGATTTCAAAACAAATATCTTAGTTATACCAAATTAATGAAGTGTCTGTTTGTAATTTAACTGAAAGAATACCCCCAACACACACATACCCCCAAAAATACACATACCCCCATACATACGCATAACCCCCACACACAAACATACTACCACACACACATGCCCCACACGCATACCCATACTCCCACACACGCATTCCCCCACACACACATACCCCCCCCCCCCCCACATACAGCACACGCACATACCCGCCACACACGCGTACCCGCGTCACACGCGTACCCGCCACACACGCATAACCCTCACACACGAATACCCCCACACACGAATACCCCCACACACGAATATCCCCACACACGAATACCCCCACACACGAATACCCCCCCCCCCCCACACACGCATACTCGCACACGCATATCGTTTCTTCGATCTTCCTCTATTCTTATACTCATCCACATCCATACTCAAAACTTTCCTTACGACATGTATCTCTTTCCTCCGCATCATATGCCTTTACCAAGTCAACTTTCAGGCTTCCTCTTATGCACACTTTATCACATAAACAAAATGTTAAAAATAAATATCGTGAATCCCTTCAGAGTTATTTTCATAAGCCACAGAGGTTCAAAATAAACGGTTCTAGGTATATACCCACAGCAACGTCTCCCGACCAATCTAATAAGGGAGCAGGAATAGCGGGAAATTCCGGTAGATCATATCCGTTTCCTCAGAGCCCTACACCGATTAGTGGTTCATCAATCACTGCTATTAGAACCCACGTAACAACTATCTATCCATCCTAAAGCTAACTGTCGGGTAGAAAAATAGAACGATTACATCCATTATTAACAGATTGTGGTGTGGTAACGAGGCTTCCCCGATCGTGACGTGTATCGATAATTGAACTATTTAGCTTCATCATACTGTTTGTCAAAACAACCCGGTTATAAGGCGTATTGGCAATGTTCCTGCACATCTTCGTCGTTACGAATCTTAAGATAATTCGTAACATATCTATTAGTTTTTTTTTATAATAAACAACTTCTTTAATAAATTATCAAGGCCTAACCTTGATAATTTATTAAATACGTTGTTCTTAACAAGGTGTCTCTTAAGTATGACGTCTATAATAACGTACGACATTTCAAGGATTTTGTTTTACATTTTAATGAAGTATGTTTCTGTCAAAAGAAAAGATTTGACATAATGAGAATTTGAATAGGCATGACAGCAAGAGCATTTTGTACAAAGGGATAAAAGTTAGCTACGTACACAACAAGAGTGCAATAGAGATTAACAAAGAGGTATGAGGTGTCGTTAGTGAGGATTTGAGAATAGGTCCATCCGTGCTCACTGCTCAGTGGTGGGCGTCAAACGTCGCGTGTGGAATCATCACCACGTGAAAGGAAACACCCGCCATTAAATGAAAAGCTTTTTTGTTTTATTAATGGGACCAGAACGTGTCTTGCGTAACTCACTGTTCTCATAAATACGTTGACTGGAGTAGCGACAGTTAAGAATCTGCTTATAATGATTTGATGTTAAAATTAGCTCCAGTCGCACAAAACCGTTCCATTTCAACCACAAACTCTGCTTAAAAATTACAATATGGAGGTTCAATATTAGTGAATAATTAATGTTTGGCTTTGTCGAGGCCTTCGTGAACATAAACACTGGGAAAATAACAATGAGGTTTTATAACAGTCAATTCTACTCGTCGAAACCATTCACAAAATGTAATAAATCGTTTGATTTTCATGCAAATGTAATGTGTTCTATGTATAAATACGATAACTGGTAAACGTCAACACAGGACAAGTTAATTTTTTATTAGAAGTCCTGAAATAACGTGGTGCATTTAGCAATATTTTCTCTATAGAGCGGAAAGCGTGTCTATGCCAGAGACGGTAATAAAGCGGTCAGAGACTAGAAAATCCGGTCGTGGTCTACATAAATGAAAATGTATTAGCTAGCATGAGTATTACGGAAGTATCGCATAAAACGTACAAAGAAGGTTCACCGTTGAACTTGACCTTTCTTACTAACTGCCATACATTTAACACTGACGTAAAAGCATTAACATCAAGCTAGACAATGAGATTAGCCATCGTAAAGCAGCAAACGCAGAATGCGTAGTACGGAATGGTAAATAAATAACAAATGAGCTTGAGACTTCTGTATCTTTTCTCGTGGCACAAAACGTAAGTATAAGCAGTATTCATATACGCACGAAGTTGCAGACAGGATGGGCTATAAATATAGAACACCTGGGCATCAGAATAAAGCAAGCAGGTCACCCCGTGACTACGGAGAAACCGCACCGGTTAGACTACTGTTTATAGAAATGCCGGTTTTTAGACATTTGCCAAAGATAAGTACAAATATTTGGACGAATTCTCCCAATTCGCGTTTTATTTCATATACATTGGAAGAAAAAAAACAGGTCAGTCATACCTGTTGAATCTATTGTTTAGATTCATTTTTCATTTCAACCTTTGTTATCTGCTCCCAAATAAATTAATCTCCGTCAAATAATTCTGGCATGATTCATCCGTGTACATTTCTCGATCTTTCCAAATCTATTTGCAAAACCTAAAAAAAATCGCGTGCACATTTCGCTATGCTTTTAAACATTCATCTGCAAGAGGCCGGAATCCGGAGACGTACTAAGCTCTCTTGCAAACAATAGAACTGCAACTACACAATGGCGCCAAGGGCAGGTACAAGACTGGAGCCCCTTGAAGGTACAAGAAAAAGATTGTATAAACCGCCTCGTAAATGTACATTTTGTAAAAGGATATGAACAGTAGGCTACGCGATTGTACGTTGACTCATTAAAAGTGCTAATGGCTGTCCTGATATGGTGACAACATCCGAATGACAATGGTAAGCCGGGCGGCTGTAACACTGCGTCATTAACGTCAAGAGATCGTTGATCGTAAACGTTAGCTGACATTGTTGGACACACTCCTCAATTGTCAGCCCGTCCATACTTTGGACATCTGTCGTCGAAAGCAGGAAAAATTGTATCTCGGATACATATGGAAACGCATCGCAATAATAAAATGTTTAAGCACTTTGAGTTAATTGACGCGAGTTGCTTTGCGTCATCAGCGAACAATTCGCGGCGCGTGCGCTGTGCGTGTCTTTGTTCTGTAGTCTTGACATAATGTTCGACTCATGCACGTGTGTGTGCCCGAGACACGACACCTGGATGTAGCAGCATTCCGTCTTAAATACGATCTTGCTACAGTTTCTTCTACGTAATTTAGAATCAGTAACAGACATACAACTCCGTTATAAATTTTTAAATATCAGTTAAAGTAGTAATCGTAAACTTGGAGAAACTGCTCTGTTTAATGAAGGAAATGAAAAAATAGCTGGCAGTACTTCGCATTTTTGCTTTGATACGTACGTATGTTTGTTTTGGCCGCTGCGTTTCTACTTACGAGTGAAAAAACTAAACATGGCGATTTACGCCGGTTATAAACAAAACTAGGTAGGTCTTTAAGCAATCTTTTCAGCAAGTTTCCAGAATGTTCCAGATTAAACGTTTAAATTTGAAGTTGTGACATCGCAATCAAGGCTTGGTTTATGACCCAAATACGAGGCGCATACTGTGAAACGTTTGACAATAATAATTGACGTGCGGCAGCATACATTTAGATGTCTCAACTATCGTAGTATAATTTTGAGGCACGTATGACTACAATGGTTGGAGGACGGACATAGATGGTGAAGCTAACAAAACTCAGAGACGTTACAGCGAAAAAAATGCAGGTGACGTTATAAAAGGTCAAACGTAATGAACCGTGGAGAAGGCTTTGACGTGAAAAGAAGAGTATGTACAATTCAGTGATGGGATTATTGGATATTTCCTTCGATCGGAACGGAGCATTCGGCTCAGACTTCAGTAATACTGTAACACGATTAGCCAATTTGTAACAGAAATGTAGGTATTCATAGAGAAAATTGGTTAGTATTTGGCAGCCTATATTGAGACTTGATCGTGGGTATATCCCACGATGGAGACCTTTGAAAGGAGGCTGAAATAAGAGAAGTAAGAAGCCCTATTTATGTCTCAGATGGAAGATAATATTTCACTCATTTTAAATCATTTTAATATATGTATATTCACATTCAAACTTCCATCTCTGGCTCTAAATTCGTCGATATCTTTACTTAGTTTTGCACGAATTTATTCTTCAAGTTTTAAGTAAAATAGTTTTTTTTTATCACATTGGCATACGTAAGTCACGCAAATATAAATGAATGTATATTTAAATATCATGAATGGAAAGGAAAGTTATGAAATTCTAGCTGTTATAGGTTTTAATGAACTAAGGCGTCTAAAGATGTCTGTTTTCAGATGAGACTATTAATGCCCATGAGTTAGTGATTAGAACGTGTGATGAAGATAGAAAATACCGGTAATATCAACGAGACTAAAGTTCAATATCGTATCCGCAATTAGTTGAGTTAATAAGCGGTATTATCACTAATAGTCATATTTCTTTCTTTTTTGAAGAATATGTTTAACGCACTCAATGGAATCAAAACAAGGAAGGGTATTTTAAATTTAATAATGGCTAGCATATTTGTAATTTTATTAATTTGTGGTCGATTACCCCAAATTAATCATACCTACTACAAATTATTATTAATTTGCAAAGTATAAAATCAATGGTGAATTCAACAATATGTTTATTTTTACACAAATAATAAATACTGTAACGCTAGGAATTTCATTATTATTGTAAGGACGAGGGATGGAATGAGATGAAAGATTCTTGAAAATAGGTTTAGGTCTCCCAAATATTTTTTTATCAACTGGATTTTCTTTTAAAATAATCTATAAATAATTCTTTACCATGACCAGATAATCTAAACTAAGAAGTTTCATCTACCACTTCTATCCGACCGTTTCACAGCTTTGGCAACCAGAAGCAGTTCCAGCAATATCCGCTTTATTATTCATTTCATAAGGAAGAAAAACCATAAAATCTCCCAAGTCACCATAAAACGTTATAGCCTGAATGGCGTCCACTTTCTCCATTGATGCTGGTCGTTTTCTGAGCAATATCGTTATAACCGAGCCTAGACCGCCTGGCTTGCTGGCCGTGACCTTCTAGAACAAACCGTATGATAACGTTATGTATAAACACGTTACACCCTAAAATATGCGGCGATCAATCTTTTGACGTCTGTGAACTATACAATTTTGGATGAATTGGCGGTAACTAACATTTCAAAACAAAGATGGAGCATGATTTTCGTAACCATAATCAAAGTCTTGATCAAGCTGTACTTGGCAGCTCATGAAGTGCCTATTCGTAGAAAAATCATCTTCGAGTATTAAAAAAATAAAAAAGTGATAGCCAAATGATTAATCCTATCTAATGTCAGAATAATTTTGTGGATACAATTTATCCACATATAACTCCAAAAACCGTTCCACATCGATCATTTTTGGCGTTATTCATAAGTTATTGTCATAATTTATCATGAAGGCGTCTGGCACGATTAATTCTATCACGCCGAATTTCAAGGCTACCCTATACGCATGTAGGTCAGGTTGGCAGCCTGTATCGCGAGGCAAAGGAAACCTTGTTTCCAGCCAGTTTTCGTGCTTCCTTTCATTTCGGTAATTCCAATTTCGAGAAATTCGAGTTAGTTAACCTTGTTTTGGCAAAATTCGCTTTTGGATATATTTTTCTAGGTAGCATGTTTTTCATCAAGTAATGCTGTAATGGATTGTTAGAAGTTTTCTGATATTTCGGTTACGAGGAAACTGATACACGTATCTCGCATTTGATAAAATATTCGACTATTCCCATGTGCTTCAAATATTCGCACTTCAACAAAGTGGCACTCCTTTGTTTATATATTCTGGTTTAAATAAATCAAATCATTTTCCCTGTTTCATATTATTTTTGTGTAGAACAAAAAGTATGAAACGGGCTAAGTACCTACAATCCATTGACGTCATCGAGCATATTGCAAACTGTTTTATTTCAATAACATTCAAAATCGTCAGTCATCGGGCTTCGTAGAAAAAGTTGGTGCTGTTTCATACTTCGGATTACTATCTATTCTGTGTTTTGTAGAACTAGGACAAGGACTGGATCTGAGAAACAAAGGTACCTACGAGTTGTTCACTTCCTTATATACCTAGAGTTCAGGTATATGTGACGAATAAAATGCTATAGACTAGCCTACGTCGCGTTACCAAGGCAACAATCAGCGGCTGACAGATGTTTGGGGGCCATCTTATTACATTATCCACTTCTAGTACCCCCCTAACTGTAGCCACGTGAGTCTTTGACCACCTAATTGTCTTTAATGCAGACAGGCGTCCGTCTGCGTCCGTCTTTCCATCGATCATGCCACGTCTCGAACATTCTCTGTAAGTTTCCTACGGACCTGAAATGTCATTGAATTTGTCTGACATCTCCAACCCTTAAAATTGTTTTATACGCACCACTTTTAGCAGCTTTGCATTTTTTATTACGAGATAGGGGCCTATAAATAGTCTGTCGAGCTAATTTAAGCCGTGTGACGTTCGAAAGGGTTTCCTTTGCAAAGCTAATATTTGCTTATTTATAAATAGACGCACCAGTCTTTATTTAGCTCATTCATAAAATGTTGGTAACACCGTATTAGACTCCCTTGACTCTATCAACCCAACTCCAACATAAGTATTCATAGTTTCGATAAAGGTAAATCATATTAACAATTACTCGCCTTGTGCCAAAGTGCCAAAAGATTTTACTGTAGTCATGTGTGCTGAACATGATTTCTTGTTAAACTTGTTTATAGCGTAAATCTCATAAAAATATATTTGTTTAGGAAACATTTGCCAATATATCATAACATCGTATCGGGTATCATCGTCTTGTAACGTGGTTATTATCATAATCCAATTTTTGACATTACAGTGCCGTTAACATGCTTAAAGCCTACCTCAGACTAGGGATTAGGTATTGTAGTATAGCCTGTAGGCACTAACATGTCTATTCATTCATTCTTTGGCTCTTCCTTCATTGGGGCCGTTGCAGCATGTCTTTTTCTTCCATAATTCTTTATTTTCGTCATCTCAGCAGTCAGCGCCATTCTTCGTATATCATCCTTCACACCGTCTACCTTTTGTAGGTTTAGTTGTCTCCTACTCTAATATTACTAACATGTATGGTATTGTATTCAAACAATTCAATGTCTTTAACATAATAAAGGGCACTTCAAGATTCATTTCAATCGCTGTTACACGGCATAGTCAATAAGAAATGGCAATCGTCAACAACTCGTCGATAAAACATAGGTACATCAATTAATCTAATTAATCGACATTGTAGTTATTAATAGACTTAAGAGATTAAATTGAACATCTATTCTGAATTTCTGACCAACGCACATGAAACTAACAGGCATCCCGGATAAAATTATGAACTCCGGAAAAATTGAAAGAAAGAGTCCACGAGGACGGTGCCCTCGATTGTCTGAAGGAAAGCAACATAATATACAACAAGATGTAGGGTTGCCAGATGTACGAGAAATCTCGTACCTTTACGAGATTTTTACAATGTTGCTAATACAAACCAAAAACATTTAAGAAAAGAATATATGTCCACATCTCAGGTAATGTATTCCAGAATGACAGCTGAAAAACTGTACAATAAAAACGAAGATGATTTTACCAGTAGTCCTGATATTACATTATTACTAATAAATAAAACCATAATAATAATCGTGTTCTAGTATTAACGTAAAAGTCAAGAACTTGCATTATTTTTTTATAGTTTTATAAAATTATTAAAAACATGAATCACAAAGAGGAATGTTTTTTCATTTGGCGATCCCAAACTTAAGGAATAAACCTACCTTACCTACCCCATACTACTATAGTACATAGTTTAAGTTAGGTCTATAAGAGATTTTACTTTTACGAGATTATTTGCTGAAAGTACGAGATATTTGGCAGCCCTAGTACGAGAAAAAAATATAGCACTTGGCAACCCTGACAAGATGTCAGATGCGCTGCAGAAGCCCACTGAGACCAATGCAAGGGCTATCGTCAAAGGTCGGACAAATCACGGAATTATAAAAAGGCAGCAGCAAGCGAAAGTTTAAAAGAGGAAAACGAACCCGCATCTCATTTGAAAGAAATCTTGAAACATAGCATAGCATTTGACAACTAGTTGGGTCGGGTTTTATTCTAACCGGATCCACCTGAATACTGTCTTTTACATGGAGAAACTCCTAAATGAACACCAAATCTTAACCATTACTAAAAAAATATTTTTGCGCTGCAGAACCCTATAATCAGCAACGGGCACTCTGGTGTTAATTTTAATCCACACCATTCTAGGTGTCATGGCCTATCTATTGTGATTTGCAATGAACACTAATGCGAGTTCTATTAGTATACCTACAGTTACTGTATGTTATGCGATAAGGATCCTATACTTGTGTCTGTGTGCATAAGCCGTGACGTAACCTAATGTGCCAGACTACCAGTACAGCTAACAGAATGTGCAAAAACCAAACGACCTTGTCAAAATTTCACTACTCACACACACAGAGGCAGTAAGTGTGTAGGTGTAACTGTAAGTTAGGCAACGCGCGTTCGATATAATCCTTTAGGCTTTTGTAACTTTGTTTTTAAGGTAATTTATGTACCTATGGCTGACGGACTTGTAGAGTGGGAGATAATAGATAGCGGTTATCAAGCAGATTATTTGATAACGAATATTCGATTTTGATTGCATCGTTGTTTTTGTAAACAGGTGCCTGATAAAGCCACAATATTGCTGGGAACGTTATAAAAAAATAGCCAGCCAAATTAATGGATAAATCGTTTCTTTTTTTCACATTTAATCTTTTTGCAAACAATCCATCATGGCTTTTTTGTTTTGTCCAAATACTTAATCAATGTTATTAAATAAGTAATTATGTTTATAGTTATACCTACTTTATCAACTTACACACATCATTGCCACAAGTTTTGCATAATCAAGGACAAAAATTCCGCTTGGGTATTTTGTCCTACGATTTCGAGGCGCACAATAATAGATTCTAGCCCTCATCCATTTTTTCCATATACATGAGGCACGCCTATTTATTCAATCAATGAACGAATACATAAGATTTACAATGCTACCAGTTACAGGGTCAACACCATGACCGTGAATATGTAGGTTACGATAAAATCTATAAGTACTCTAATTAATATAGTGTTAGACATTCAAGAACATGTTTGAAGGAAATATATAGAAATTACCTGTACGAGCCTTTTCATTGCGCCTGCCAGCAGAGTATTTTTTTATATATTTCTACTAGCTGTGCCGTGTGGTTTCATTCGCTGCTTAGCTCCTAAGTATCGTAGCGTGATGTTGTACCTATAGCCTATGTTACTCAGTGATAATGTAGCTTTTTAATGGGGAAAGATTTTTGAAATTGGTTTATAAGTTTTTGAGTGTATTAGTTATAAACATAAAAATCGGGTTAAATGTATACAAATTAAATGCAGCATAATGAGCTTTTATAGCAGGAATGGTACAAAATTATGTGTCTTTTACTGTTTATGTGGTTATCATAGCGATTGGCGTCTTACAGATATGAAACTTCCCGTGGGTGGTAATACTCCCATAGATATGGGAGTATTTCCACGCACGGGAAGTAAAAAAGGTAAGAATTTATGTATGATTGATGCGCTGATGTCGAATGTTACAAGAGTCATCATCTGCCTAGCTTTTTCCTAACTTTATTGGATCTGCTTCCAGTCTTACCAGATGCAGCTGAGTACTACATGGAGTTACTGCATATCTAACCTCTACGCTTCGAATATTCATCATCATTGTCCTGCCCTTGTCCCATTCTATTTGGGGTCGGCGCAACACGTTTTCTTCTTTCATTCTCCCCTATCAGACGTCACGGTATCATTTACTCCTTTCTCCTTCATATCATTCCTCACACAATCCATCCGTCTACGCTTCGAATGTTACAATAGTAAAACAAACAGAATAAATAGCGTCAAAAAATTCATCCTCAACTCTGTCACTCGGCAATATTCCCAAGAAATTGGCCGCGTTGCCACGTTTTATGACAACGCTTAGCCTCTGGCCAAGTAAAAGCCAGCCCTTGTGACGGGAAGTGTCATCTAAACGTTTTGCAATATGCTTAAAAGGCTATGAGCACAAGGACCCCACAGTCCAAGGGTTTCAACTCCAAACGGGGTTGAAACAATAAAACATTCGCACAAATCTAGAAGCTATCGAATCAGAAGCCCTTCAGGTAACAAGGCCAAGTTCGTTTCAGACTCACGTGTCTTCTCACTAGTTCCTCTATCTTCTTCTATCCTAGTACGAGGAAAAGAGACGAAAAATGGAAGACACGTTTCTGGGGTTACAGTTCAAAGGAAACTGTTATATAGTGAGTTCTAGACGAGGAAAATACACATATATGTTGTGATGATTTAATTGTTCGGACGCAATTATATGTTATGCGATCTTTTGACTATGTAATAATCTGTGTTAGCATATCTTTTATTTATCTCAACCCTTTGGAAAATACTGCCATGATGACTGCACTAAGTAGATATGTGTTTCTAGTAGCACATTTTATATTCATGCTACAAGGGCAGAATCTATTGCTAGTTATCGGTCCATAGGTGGAGGTATGGATGGGAGGTCAAACTGCTTCCGAGAAATTACTGATGGAAAAAAAAACTGTCCTGGAAATCGAACACAGCAGCAACGCTTGCGAGGCAGTCCCGAATTGTCAAGTGTCGAAATTCCACACAAAATGACACTGACACTTCTAGAACGGTTTAATCTGATCATGTTCAGTTTAATTGCTGAAATTCGCCCTAAGGAAATATCAACAACATGGTTTTATATTCAAGAAGTGCCGTCTCGTCTTGTTGACTGGAGCAGAGGCATCGTTAATACAAAGTCCGGGCCGTATAACTATTTCGGCACGTGACCAAGATTCTACTACGGCGATTAAGGAGACAGGGAATTGATGACCGTGAACGGCATGATTACATGAACTAACATTAATCTTTCTCAGGAACTCTAGAATATCTAGGTTAGCTAGATAACAAATTGCATCCGAACCTGACGAGGAAGTCCCCTGCAATGCATCATACTATGAAAACTCACGTGTGAATTATTTATAGCCTAATATCTATGGTCTCTTTCATACGTCACAATTTCGAGTGAGACAAAACCATGTGAACTCAACAACCGGTGACGCTGAGGATTTATTTTTTCGGATAGACATTGGCCCTTAATTATACTGATGGAGCAATTGCTTTGATAAATGGGAAGTGTCCTAGTAATTCACAAATGGTTCAGCTTGATACTAAGTTGATGTCTCTCATGCACGCTATTTGCGTTTTTATTATAATGAAATACCACCCAAATAGACATGCGAGTTTTTTTTATCAATATCCGTGTGTGTTATGGTAATTAATATACAGCGCCCAAACTATCATAATTGTTACAGCTGGAATAATACTTGCGTGTTATATGCGACGCGATATCTCAAATTTAACAATATTAGTTTCGCGAAAGTATATGTCCCAAGCTTTAGTGCAAAAAGAAGGAAAATCTGTGTATAATTGGCTGATAATAATATTAATAATTACCGGTGCGACTGAAACACGCAGCCAATTAAATAGTCGAATTGTATAAATACTTCATGCGCCATATTATGTGGAAGTTGCCAAAACACTGACGTCTGTATCCTAATTCTAATTGGATTTCCTAATTTAGTTATGTCCTCTCTATAGACTTACGACATTCATTTGAACTAGGTACTTCCAAAATTGCATTTACATAACAGAAAGCAATCTCATACTCGTCCATCAAGAAAGCAATCTCATAAAGACTTCATGTCATTCTATGATTTCCTAGTACAATTTCGCGGTCTTTGAAATATGTAATCTGAGTGTTTGACAGATTTATGTACACATAATTTAATTGAAATAGGGCTTCATTGATATCAGGCATGCCAACTTCTAGCATATATTTCTAAAGGTTTGCCAGACAGTGGCAAGCTAATAAAGACAGTCAATTCGATAACCCCCAAATCTATTCACGTGTATTCGTGTTTATCTGTCGTATCGTAATTCGAATATCAAACTTCAGTCATGAAGTCTGTTTGTTTTGTCTAACTCAGTCCATTCACTCAGCAACACAAGGTCGTACTCGTATCCAAATCCTCCAAGTTCTATTTACTGTTCAATCACTGTTCAATACATTACTAAAGCTTTCCAAGAATAGAATTCAGTGTCTCAAGTGATACCTTAAGCGGTTGCGAGTTGTTCGAAAGAGATACCGCGGCCCCAGAGGCCGGAACACAAAGGGCAAAAGAAGAAACATGTTGTGCTGACTAAAGTCAATACACGTCTGACACTTAGTTCCGCTTCGCCCAGATCGGGAGAAGTCATTTGATGATTTCCCATTCGCAATGCGTTTATCTAGCTGACATGCGAAAATATTTGGGCATTCAATTTCTCTGTATGTGAGTGTAGGCTACTGAAAGAATATCTTTAGTTAAATAAATGAAACGGGAGTCTTCCTGTCTGCCGGGTAATAAATAATACTGTGAAATCTAATCCTTTCAAGATCACGTGTTCTTATATCACTTACTATGATACAAATAATTGTGATTAGATATGATTTGTACATTTACTTATTTGTTATTTTTTTGAATCCTTAATAATATTATACAAAACGCAAGCGAGATTGTTTCTTTGTTACGTCTTCACGCCTAAATGATTAAACCGACTTTGATGAATTTTGGTACAGAGATAGTTGGGACCGAGGCGGACATAAGCAATTTTTAAGTGAGAAAAGGGGGAGAAAGAGGGAAGAAAAGGGGAGAGAAAGATATTTTTTTCGATCATCACGCAATTTAAAGTTAGCGTTAGCCCAAAGTAACTATGCCACGCGGACGTCGCGGGCGCATGCTAGTAGTTCATAAAACAGACATGGAATAAAACGTTTAAAAATATATAAAAATGGTATCGAGAGTAGGATTCAAGATACCGGTGTTTAGGGCTCTAGAGCCAGGAACCTCCTTATAATGCGGGCCGTATCAAGGAGTTGTGTCTTCTGATTCAGGCCCTTGAACCAACTGCCTCAGGAGAGCTTCGACAGATGGTCGTCGAGGCTCTTAACATTCAGGGCATTGGCCGTAACGACAATCTATATCGTTACGGCCAAGGATAGCCGAGTTCATATTCCACATGTCGACAAACTCGTGTGCCAATATAGAATTTTATTTTTTACTCTTTCTCAGCTTTTGCATCAAGCAGGATGGTAACATTCACTATCATTACGCGGTGCGCTGATCGGCCTTTTACCACTATGTCAGGCTTTTCGGCAACAATAATCTTGTCAGTGATGATAGACTGATCTGATTTGTATTACTATAAAAAAACTGTTTTAACTAGCATGGTGGGGGTTAGATGAACCGTTACTCTTCAAATCAAATCATTTATTCATTTGTTTAACATAGGTTAACAAGCGTAATATAGATCTTCAATATGTTTAGTAAAAACAGTGCGCTATGTTATGCTTATGCCCGAGAGCATACAATCTGAAACTTTACCGCGATTCAAGACCATGACCTAATAGTAGTAGCTATTTAGTAATCTGTGCTAATAGCCTTTACCCTGTTTACCCTGAATATCATAGTCGTAATGGACAACCCATCATAGCAAGAAATCCCATCACTAAACATGTCTTGTCATGTCACCCGCACCATGCTACAGCGTAAAAAAGCTTAACAGCTATATTTAGAACAGTAAATATGAAGAATAGAAAAAGTTGAATGTTGGCAAAATGGCGACATGTCGTGACTGTGTAATATTAACATTTCCTCATTCATATAAACCCATACGCGTTTACTGTACCCATAGGCTTACTATAGCTAGAAAGGAAGGTCGTCAGGGATATTGCCACAAGCTCGGCCAATCTTTATCGCTGAACCTACTGATGAACTAAAGGAAGCAGTGGCCAGATTCTTTGACTTTCACATAATTATATGTCGAGAACCACAGCACTAAAGCCCCGTTCCAATAAACAAAAACGAGTCGTTTTGCTTACGGATAGTAGGATTTTGACATAAGTCTCATAGAACTTATGTCAAAACGGGGCTTAAGTGTGTCGTGGAGGTGAATAGGCAGATGCTCCATTTAAAATCATCATCATTTTCCTTCCCTTGTCCCATTCTATTTGGGGTCAGCGCAACACTTTTTCTTCTTCCATCCTCCCCTATCAGACGTCACGGCATCTTTACTCCTTTCTCCTTCATATCATTCCTTAGGCAATCCATCCATCTTCTCTTTAGCCTTCCTCTCGTTCTCCGTCCATCGACAATCAGATCCATCACTATTTTAGTCACATGTGCTTCGTCCCTTCTCATTACATGTCCATACTAAGACAAACGGCTTCCTTTTAAATTTTTCTATAACTTTAAAACTTCCTCTAACATACTCATTCCTTACTTTATCCATTCTTGCTCCATGTAAAATACACGTAGGTATTCAACTGCATGTGGTTAAACTGGAAGTAAACTTTAACATAGTTGGAAAGAAGATTAGATAAGTAGATGATAATATGCCGAGAATCACAGATATGAGAAACTACCAAAGGACCCGATCAAGTACACATACATACAGTTCTACAGCATCTATTCAATAGGAACAACTTTTACGACAAATTCTTTGAAATGGCTATCAGATCCGCTTGTGGTGTAGTTCACAATACATTATTTAATGCTCAGTGGAATCTGCGCGGACATTCATTGTAAATGCGAGCTCTTATGAGGTTGCATGTAATGACGAGTATAATGTAACACAATGAGTACTGTTAACTAATACTTCGAGGAAACTCTTCAATTGATGGAGCTAGGGCAGCTGAAGAGTATAGAATTTTAGACTCTAAATTGAGTACTGGAGAAGTGTCCAGCAAAAGAATAGATGTTGACCCATAGCATCCTGAATTTAAGAGCTGTCAAAACTCGCAATTAAATTACAGACACTAGCTTAGGCAGATGAGGTCAAAAGAAAATCACGATTATTGAATATAAAAAAAAAACGTAGGAACATGTCAAAACCAGAACGAGCAATTTTTTTACCAATTGAGGTTCTAAAACTGATCTATTGAATACAAAAAAGAAAATGCTGGGAGGGGGCGGAAAGGGTAGCCTGAAAGACCTCACGTGATCAACGGCTTTTAAACAATAATAAGCTAGTGATGGACGAGGGGACCTAAATAAATCAGTCAATTTCAAGCTACAACTCGGCCCAAAACAACCCATTAACGTGATAAGACAAAACGGCAGCACGCGTTTCTAATTTAGCACTCGTACCTATCAATCACGAACTCTGCAGGAACTAACACGATACCCACTGTTCTCGACCGAATCTAATGCACGTAAATACTGAATACAGGCGCGACATTTATGGCTCACAAATTAAGAGGCGTTTACTTTAAATGATCGGTGAAACTTTTTGGGAGAGGTGTACACGTGATTCGCTTGGCAACGGCTCTATCTATACACGCGACCATCCGTGCAAGAAACTTCTGTGTTATAAAATTACTGTTGTGCATCAAATGCTAAGACAAATTAATTACCTACTCCCCGGACTTTGATCATACAATGCGAGTTGCGACATTATGTTGCGACAGAATTGTAATACAATTTACTCAAAAATGCATGTAATGTTGTCATTATTTTGACAACCTTGTTTGAGCAAAGTCGACCTTGCCGTCCTGTTTCAAGGAGCGGCCGGCAAAGTTTTGCTGGCCGCTCTAACAGGCCGGCAATGTTTTGCCGACCGCTATTTTGACGTTTCAACGTTTTAAAAAATCAATTCCAAAAAGATTTTATTTAAAACACAGCTGTTTGTACGTGTAAAGGTAAAAAAAAAAAAGATTTAAATGAAGTAATATATGAAGAAATAATCCAGCAGTCAAACACCACATTAGAATTATCGCAAACTATCAGTAATATAAAACCGGGAAAGTCGGTGTTGAATTTTAGTAACTGTACTTTTCATAATTGTCATTTTAATTAAAATTCTAGTTAATTAATATATTTTTTATTTAAATTACTTGCTGGTTTTATTTAGATTAGGTACTTGCATTTTTGAGTAAAGTACTATACAAACCTTGGCCCACAATGACTGCTTCGCTGGTCACGCTATGATTGCCTCGAGCTAGCCTAGCTACGCTCTAGGCCTTTAAGCTTGGCCATCATTGCAGCCCTTGCTGTCCTCGCTGTAAAGGCCTCGACCTACGGTCTCGGCCTTTATCTCAGCTCGTCCATCAAGTGCTGCACGCTGACCGCGCTGTGTCGGCCTGGAGCTGCGCTACGCTGCGCTGTCGGCCATCATCAGCGCGACCAGCAAAGTAGTCATTATAGACCGCGGCAGTAATGTACTATTGAATGTCTGGGCAATAAGGAAGCCTGCTCATTAAGCTTCGTATGTGATCGTCTGAGTGCTGCCAAAATCATGTTTAGAGCGTTTGAAATTACACAATAAATTATGTTTACGTTTATAACACCTAGACCAGGTCGTTTGCACGTATTTAATGCATAAACACCTTCGTGAAATGCAAGTCGACTAGGAATAATTCGGCAACAGGACTAATCTAGTTTTACTAAGGATTTTTCTAGAAAATGAAACCTCGGTCGGAATCAAAGGACATCAAGGCCGGACGGAAGCAGCTCGCCACCAAAGCGGCTATCAATTTTGTAAATTGGTACTAATCTACTGGCATACGACCAACATAAGTGTGATAGCGACCTATTCTTATCAATTGAATTTTACTGGTTTAGGAAAACATGCCTGGCACTACGGAATAAACAATTTTAGCCGGTTACGTAATGGCAAAGGGCAAAATCTCCTTTTTGGCAGAACCCTCGCCTTTTTTCTAACGTTTCATTCCATTAGGCTGTCACTAAATGGCCGAATAATAACAAACACGTGTTTGTACTGTACCTATAGCTCCATCGGTGCTAAATGATAAGGATAACATTGATGACGCATAGAATTTAAAAGTAAATCTGTCTGCACACATAGATAATGAAATAAGTATGCTAAGTCGCCGGCTTAAACAAATAAAAGTATTTGATTCGCGATTGACCCGACCTTCACGGAACTTCGCACTGATTTGAGGCGAGTCTATAACTAATTTTATAAAGTGTTCTGCGGATTTGAGGCTAGACTATATTATACTGAGTAATATTTAAGGTTATGAAAGAAAAAAAGTAGCTTCTAGTACTGTGGACCCTTGACCATCGTCTTGATAAATGATATAATGTCAGACTCGCTTCTCTTAATCCCATGTTTTGTGCGTACACTCATGAATACACAATCAGCTTTTTTAGGCTAAGCTTGGCTGTAGGCCAGGATAACACCATAATAATACAGAATTATACAATGCTATTTTGTATTCTTGTTAAGTATGTAAGCTACGACCACAATAAAGGAAATCTTTTGCCTATTGACAAACCAAATATATAAATATAATTATATAATAAATATATTTTTATTATATTATATTATTTATTATATAAAAATATTTTATATATTTATTTATTATCTATATATTTATTTCTTTTTTTATAGAACCTACACATTAACAGTCCGCTGACAGGTCAGCGAAATGTCAACTGAACGCGTTCGGAAGTTGCCGTCATGTGGCTATGGTGCGTAAGCTCCATGTCATTGTAGAGATTCTGCTTAGATCGCGTTTCGATAGCGTACAATATTATTGTTAATCTTTTGCTAGTTTTTTTTTTGACAAAAGTGAAAAATTCTCGTAAGATGTTTTACATGAACTCTGTGACTCTATTAAGCTGCTACGGCAATCGAAACCAAAGTAAACACTTCAATCATCAATCAATTTACGTGATTGAGCTGACTTTTATGCGGATTGTAGTTCACTATTTGACATTTATCGCGACTCGGTTAGTTGCGTAAGGTTATGGAAAATTCCCAGGTAATGACCCAGTTATATTGTTCTCCCTAAACTCCAGGTTTGATTGGCACATGTAGACAAAAAAACATATACTCTAGAGTTACTTCGTAACACCCTGTTCACGACCTCAGATGATGCTAATTGTATTAAGCGAGACGCGCGTGTCACTTGTTTCCTTAACCTAAGTTAGTTGATTTATTTTCGTTGGATCCCAGTTTTTGATCCCATTTTTTAGGTATTAACGATGGGTCCCATTTGATATTACCATTGAATCCCATTTTATGACAACATGTGTACATTTCAGAAGAAAAGTGATTTACTTTTATTAAATATTTCAAAAACACCGTGTGTGTATTTTGGATTTTTTAGGATTGTTGCCACTGGGGAATAAATGAGACAAATGATGTACTCCAAATAGTACTAGACTGGCATGAGTTAAAAATGATCAGGTTTATTTGTGATGTTTATAAATAAATAAATATGAACGCCTTCAAAACAAGCGCCTCTAAGCTCAAAAAAAAATACTGCCGTCATAATTTTTCCATATTTTTTTTATATAATGTGGCCGTTTCTGGCACACAGGTCACAGTTTTAACCTAACCTTATTTTTGTAAATAAGTAATTATCCTAATCTAAATAGTTCAGTTCCGGGTAAACAACTAAAAACAATCTCTTTTTTCTATAAATGCAAGTCGTTTGTGGCACTCGCCGGCCGCTGCCGCGGCACCGCTCGCTCCGCTCGCTCGGCTCGTGCGTAGGAGGTCACAGTTTTAACCTAACCAAACCTAGTTCCCGGTTCCTATAATTTGTTTGGGTAATGAAATTTTGTCCAAATCTTTTCGGAAAAACGGCAGGCACCCGTTATTCTAACATAACCTATCCACATACCCAAATTTCATCCAAATCAGTCTAGAAGTTTGAGCGTGTTGGAATAACAAACATACATACAAAATTTCGCCTTAAAATATTATTGTGATTTTGTTGTTGGATGTACCCGCATTCAGATGTTTTTAAACATCTGGGATCCAACGGAAATAGTTTTTGGGATTCAGTGGCAATAAAACGTATTTTTTTAGTATTTTTCAAATTTGGGATTCAACGGAAATATATAATAATGTTTTGTGGGATCCAACGCCAAAAATATTAAAGTGGGATCAAAAACTGGGATCCAACGAAAATAAGCGAGTTAGTTTAGCTTGGCTCGAATAGCTGCCGCAGTTATTCATGCTTGTTTACATAGTTTGCAGTCTGTACATAAGTATGAATAACTGTGTCAGCTATGCTAAAATAACTTAGCTCTTCGTCTGGCAGCTTGCTCTCATGTATTTTCTATAGCTTAAGGCTTGTCGCTTGCGTGTCTAAATCGTGGACAAGCGGAAAATATTTAACGAACGCATGCAACTGAATTAGAAGCTGAAATTATAAACGTGTAACCATTCATGTACCGGTCACGCCTCGTTACGTAATGCTACAAGTTTTGCAATTAACGTAATTATGGAAACACAATGGGGTCATGTATGGAAATGGCTATTAAATTACCTACGTTTTTAATTAAGGACCGTTTCGTTGAACCGATTAAATCGAAAGTTGGTTGATAGCTTGAAACCCTATTACTGTTGAACAGGTTACCTATGTTTGTCAGACATCGGACAAAATAAATGTCAGCGTAGCCTTGGAGCGCTGAGGGACAGTGGGTGGATAATATAGGATTACAGGCGAAATTGTGACGTAAGCTTAGCTATCTAAGTTGAGAATTTGTCGGCGTTTTCGGGACTTGTGTAAGATGACACCACGTCTGTATTTCTCAAAAGAGTAAGCTGAGGAGTGTAGGAGGTAAGATTTATCACATAACTAGAGATAGGCGACACCCATATTTCGTTGGCTATGTGTTCCAGCTAGAGAAGGCTGCTGAAATGAGAGGTACATAATAAAAACGCAGAGAAGAAGAGAACATGCTACTCCTTATTGGTAAAAAGGCCACTAAGTTAAAGTCCAATGTTACGAAGCACAACCCAAACTAAATTGCTGGCTGCGAAATTCCTAACAGACAAAAATAACAGCTTTTTAAATGTTATGCAAAAGTATTTGATTTAAATACCACAAAAACTAGATTACATTTAGCCCGTGCTGCATTCCGCATCAGAGCCTAAATACTATACTAAATATTCAATGCATTTTATATTTAAGCAAGGTAACGCCTTATTCGACACATAAACAATCGTAATAATTGACTAGCATGAACTCGGGACATAAATTCCTAGTGCGATGCTAACTTCTACTTTGAAATCTTACAGATAAAACCGAATATCTGATCTTCGAGACTCCTTTGAGCACTACTGCTGAACACGATGTACTCGGTCGAACCGAAGTCGGGTTTCCGTGTTGGGCAATGTTTATCTAAATATCGAAACTGTTCGGCTTGTCCGGGGTATGAGCGTGCAAAATGTGGGTAAACGTTTTTTGCGGATGGGAAATTATCAAATAACTTCCCCCGCTCTGGGCGGAGCGGGGGGAGTGTCAGACTTGTACGGCCTAAAACCCACCCATGTTCTTTCTATTGCCTTTTATGTTCTGGGGCCGCGGTATCTGTTTCGAACAACCCGCTCACCCCGGCAGGCGGAAGCCCTGGCAGGCCCCTCTGCTTTGCTGACATTTCTTTGAGGCGCGCGTGGAACAAAAACGCGCAGTCGACACGGTCTGTCGTCACTGGACAGACGGACGGTGAGCTACCCATTGCTCACCGTCCACAGACCCGCATCTACGGTGGCCGGGAGTCCACTATATGTATATTTTATAAACGTTGCCCCACACTAGGAGTTTCTCCTGTATCGTAGGTGCGTTTACAAACAATTAAACTCACATACACAAACAGCCAGACCCGAAACAACTACCTGTAGGTCATACAAATATTTGTTCTGTGCGGGGATCGAACCGATCACTCAGCCACTGCGCCAACCGTGCTGTCAAACCACTATACACCTCTGTCTAACTCTTCGAGGATTACTGGTGGGATGTTATAGTTTATTTTCTTTGACGTTTGTCAATATTGCGATACGTGGTTAAGTATAACTAGACCGTCACGTTATCTCCGGACTAACTCATCTCCTGCACACCGCTTATCTGTTCCGCGTTATAGCGAGCATTCGCTTTATGGCGCCAACCTTTATGTCTAGCATTAACTTTATCACCAGCATGACGGTATTACCGCCAATAAAAGAGCAAAGATTGGTATTAAAGTCTTCATGGTGAATTATACCTTGTGACTCGTCAGAAAGAAACTGGCTATTGAGTGTAATTAAAATAGCTGAAAACCTTTTTCTTACTCGCCTGTGTACTTTGACTACAAGATAAAAAATATGCATCTATTTTTTAAAAGAAGTGGCAGACACCACTATAATACTAGAAACAGGGACCAATTAGTTCAGCCAGGTTTCAATATGTCTGAAATGGTCTAATTGAAACAAATGCTTTGAGTTTTATATATAAAAAAAACTGCTATGACAAACATTTATATTCGCATAATTTAACCAAATACAATGTAGGAAATACAGCTGATGTGCTGGCTGGTCTACTGTTCATACTTATTGTGTGTTCATAACACATTAATAACAATTAGCCTGTAAGGCAATATTATGGATTTTGTGATACAATCACAAAAGTCCATAATATTGCCTTATAAATGAGGCATAATTTGCAAAACCGGCAAAGTAACTTTAGATTTTCATATTTTATTTATTACTAGCTTTTGCGCGCGGCATCGCTCGCGTTAAATTCGGGGTAACACAGTTCCCCTTTCCTGATTTGCAGGTACCGGCTACCTGCAGTTTTTGCCCTTGCGCCTTATTGATTTGTAATAGCAACGCTAAGTTTTCCCTTTTCTTCCCTCTTTCTCCTTCACATCCCACTTTAAAAAATTGCCTATGTCCGTCTCCTGGTTCCCAACTATCTCTGTACCAAAATTCATCTAAATCGGTTTAGCCATTGAAGCGTGAAGAGGTAACAAACAAACAAACTCACTTTCGCTTTTATAATATTAGTAAGGATTCGATGAAAGATGCTGGCCAATGATAGGTGCCTTCATCGAATAATTTACGGAACAACGCTTGGAAATCTTTGGTGATTAAGGGAATCCTAAGCCGTGAATGTTTTCAAATCACAATGGCATAAGTTCATTCATTGCTAGCCACCAGTTATAAACTGTCATTGTTTTCCGTCCCCAGCTATTGGTCAGCGCGATATCCGCATCAATTGGGACTAATTTCATATTAAGAGTTCATTCGATGAATTTCAAACAACCTATTAAAACGATAAAATGCTGCGAGCTTGTACAGAGTGGATCATAATAAACGCCGCAAGACCTCTCGTGTCCTCAAACTAACCCAACCGCCGTAAGACGACTCCCGACCACCGTAGATGCGGGTTTATGAACGGTGACATTGCTCACGGTACATACCGCCGCAAGACGACTCCCGGCCACCGTAGATGCGGGTAACTGGACATTGCTCACCGTCCATATACGGTACGCATCTACGGTAGCTCACCATCTGTCCGCCTAGTGACGACAGACCGTGTTGACAGCGTGTTCGTGATCCACGCGCGCCTTTAAAAGATGTCAGCAAAGCAGAGGGGCCTGCTGGGGCCGTCGCCTGCCGGGGTTGCGTGTTGTTCGAAAGAAATACCGCGGCCCCAGAACATTAAGTTTAAAAGAAGGAACATAGGTGAGTTTTAGTCAGCAAAAGTCTGACACTCCCCCCCCCCCCACTTGGGGTCGACGTTACTAACGATCTCTCACATAAAGATCAATCTGGAACAAAGACTGTACCACTCTTATCAACAGTGAGATAAGACAGAGCTCGAGGGCTTCTTTTATTCCCACGAGTAAATACCTACTGCTAAACTGCAGTAAGAGGTAGAAGTAGGGCCCACTTTTTAAAATAATATGGCTGACAAGACAGCACGTAACCGCACGCAGCTGAAAAAATCTTAGACCAAGTCTCCTCATGGCATGCGAACGGCATTTGTTTTTTATTTTACTCGAAGAGCCTTCATGACATGCGCATCGTATGATGGAACCGGTTTTCAGTTTTATTAACTTACGGATAGTTGTATTTTGACATAGTTAGTGGCCCTGACTGCTGAGCCGGAGGTCGTGGGTTTGATTCCCACCCAGGACAAACTTTGCGTGATGAGCATGATTGTTTGTTCTGTGTCTGGGTGTGATTTATCTATAATATGTATGTATTTATAAATTATATAAGTATGTATATCAGTTGTCTGGTTACCATAACACAAGCTCTGCTTAGCTTGGGATCAGATAGCCGTGTGTGAGTTGTCCCAAGATATTTATTTATTATGTAAAAATACAACTATCCGTAAGCAAAACGAGTCGTTTTTGTTTATTGGAACGGGGCATTAGTCTATTTGATAATATCAACATTTTGCCATACCCCCTCGTGCAAGTCGTGACCATGAGAACTTCAAAACTAGTTTTTATTTCAAGGAACATCAGATGACCGAGCGTATTCCCACCGACAAAAAAGCAAATCAATCAAAACTTGTTTAGTAAAAGAAAGGAAGTCAAAAATTAGCTGACTCCGTCGAATTAAGTAATAAAATTCTACCTAATTCTATCCATAGCTTTAAATGATTAACGATATTATGCTTGATATCGTCATGTAACCGGTTTATCTACGCAATCATTCATTATCTTATCGTAGCATCAAGTTATGAGGATTTTCCCACTAACTAGGGGCTTTTATAGTTTTTTTTTTACTGAATAATATTAGCATAGACCCCAACAGACAACAGTCTGGCAGTGCTAACTACCTATTAAATTTAAACACTTATCCGAACAGAACTGTAAACAAAAATGGCAAGATATTATATCTATTTAGAACATCTCTGCTGACCCTTTCGGTAAGCTCATACAGGCGTGATATTACGCTACACAATGCTAAGTCCTAGAAATAAACTGGAAAGGGAGAAATTTTCTAACGTTGTCTTGATCAGCTTTAAATGTTAAGTATTTCTGTTGTCGTAATCAAAGCCTTCGTTAATTCAGCGAATTATTTTCATACATTGTATTGTTTTAAAGTTCATTTATTGTCTTTATATAACCACGGTTTCTAATAAACAATGTTAGCTACCGTAGTCATAAAATAATCAAAATAGCATGGCGACCATGCGTCGTTTTAAAACTAATGACCGCTCCGACGTACCTATTTGGTTGTCAAACGAAATAAAAAGTAACGGAAATCTTCAAGGCATAACATGCTTTATTGTTTATAGGGTAAAGAGCTTAGTGGCGTACGTAGATTTTGGCAAGCGACACTGCCTAATTTTCGGTCTCATCAAGTAGAACGATGAATGACTCACAAAAAAACTAAATAAAAAAGTTGGACGTTATTGCTACGGTGCACGGCGGTAGGTCGAGCATGGGTTGTACGTTATTTGACCTTTGAACTTGAGGATTTGGTAATTAATGTATAACCCAGCTGCTTAGCTACGCAATAAAATAATGGAATACGTAATCAGTCCGCGCGCACCAATTCTACATCTCTATAACCTTTAAACATGAAACGTTCAAAAAATGTCGCTTGTTTGTAGAAAACCCGTTATAAACAGTACAACCGATCAATATTTTATATTATTTTTTATTTTTTTACAACTGCCAGACGGATCCCTAATAAATAGACTTGTCCCCTCGGGCCTCGGAGCCAAGAAATACTTGCAAGAATGCGTCGGTGTTCGGACACACGGCGCGCTTCCGAAAGCACTTTCGCCTACGTTCGGCATCGCTCGGCAAACTCCGCACCCCACAGCTGACTGGGCCACGGTGGGAGCGAGAAGAGCATGCGCAGTACGCTCGCGCGCGACAAGGACCGCGCGC
Organism: Ochropleura plecta; assembly: GCA_905475445.1. NCBI lineage: Eukaryota > Metazoa > Arthropoda > Insecta > Lepidoptera > Noctuidae > Ochropleura > Ochropleura plecta. The sequence continues at coordinate 23,589,383 of FR997722.1, forward strand.
CGCGCAACTCGCAGCGCCGCCATTTAGTTCTTTTCAGTGCTCAGCCCCCGTCGTAGTGACAGTGTATTTCTTTTATCACTAAGCGCACAGCTTATTCGTTTTAATTGTGAAATTCGTTTATAAAATTGTTAACAAATGTTTGGAAACGTGTAATTTGTGAATGTGCAATGGAGTTAAAGTTAAACAGGTGAAGATACAAGCCATTCGTTCGAGCATGGCTGGCTTCATCGCATCTGTTGTCAACATAAAATAACGTGGATTATGCAAGTTGGAGTAAAATGTGGACGAGTGTTAGGTGAATTATGTGTTTTTATTACGTTAAAAGTGTCAATGGTTGGATTTGTGTGTGAGTTTTAGTTACAAGTGTCCCGTAGTACCGTACACGGTACAATAGACTTGGTGTAGGTATGTACGACAGACGGCTGGCGACTGTATGGAGCACGTACGTAGTGTAACTTGGTGTAAAAGACGATCACAGTGCACACGGTGCAATTAGATTATCTCCAATTGTGATACATAACACGAGTGTGGCAATAAAGACATACTAATGAACCGCTCAGGCTCGGCCCGTGTTTTTGTAACGAAAACGTCCGAGCGCTCGACTGGATCGTTTCCACTCGACAATGTTAGTAATTAAACTCACAAATTACAAAACATTTATTGTAACTGTGTCACACAAAAACTAAGCTGATAAAACATTCCACACGCAATGAACCTGTCATTCTTATACAGTAAATACAAATGATTTAGGGAAGTGTTCTAGTTGCCTTTACAGTAAGTTGATTACGGATTAAAACCTTGAAATCTAGGTCTAGGCGGGCAACTATTTATTACACTAACATGCAATGTAACAGTATCGAAACCGGAGTCTGCTATAAATGTGATAGCACCGGTAAATACCTAATTGTTTTATTGAAAACAAGGCATGAACTCATTCGATAATATTTACAATCACGAACAATCGTGTTTATCAATTTTATGCCATGCACACTTTCCATTACATTAGACTATTATGCTGAAAAGTAAACGGTAAAAATTAAAATTTACTACCTGATAGAATTTAAAATTTGCAAAATATTATTATCCAAAGTTATTCATTCAACTGCTGCTCTTTGATAAAGAGAGGAATAGTTAGGTCACAATAAACACAACGAGCACAAAAGATAACAAAGCAGGAACTTGAGCAAACAATTTTCTATTGTTACAGTAAATAAGACTATGAGGGTTATAATATAATGCAGCGGCTGCACAAAGTTTTAGCGCTGGCAATTATTTGCGCAGCGGTGAGGGCGCAGGACTGCCCCCCGGCCTGCTCCTGCAACAGCACCCGCCTGGCCTGTGACACCGCCGCCGCGCCGCAGGACCGCCTCCCGATAAACTACTTTCAGGCAACCTACGGCAAACTGCTCCAGGACATATCCTGGACCAACTCCAAACTCAACACCCTAGAAATACATGTCTTTGACGGGCTCCAGGTCTTGGAGTACATTGACTTGAGCAGAAACGAGATCAGAAGAACTGAACACGGCCTGTTCGGCGGATTAAGCCAGCTCAAATCTCTGAACCTGTCGCGGAACTTAATCGAGGATATTCCCCGGTACACGTTCGCCGATTTAGAAAATCTAGAAGTTCTAGATGTGTCCCACAACCGGCTCCACGTTATACCATTCCAGGTCTTCGGGCCGATGATCAAACTCCAATATTTGGATATATCGCATAATCAAATAGCTACTTTCTTAGATTACTATTTTAATCCTAATAGACAACTGAAAGCACTGTTCCTAAATAATAATAGCCTAGTCAAAATAACGTCTAATGCTCTAGTCAACCTGAAGGAATTGGAGACACTGGACATCTCGAGCAACAAACTAGAATACATACCCAAGTCTGTTTTCGATAACTTCGAACAACTAAGAGAGCTGAACTTAAGCTTCAACCACTTCCAGAACATATCACAAGATGTTTACAAGAATCTTAAGAACTTAAGGTGGCTAAGCATGGGCGGCAACAGACTGCGGACATTGCCGCCGATGCTCTTCCAACATAACGAAAATCTTAAAACGGTCTACCTCGATCACACTGAACTAGCAGTTATACAAAATACTAATTTCAAAGGCTTAAGTACTCTACAACAATTATACATAAGAAATAACGAATTTTTACGAGAAATAGAAATGTTTGTATTCCAAGACACGCCAACCATTACGCACCTGGATCTGAGTTCGAACGCGTTGTTGTCCCTACCCCAATCTTTGACAATGTTGGACAATTTGCAAGAGCTGAGGCTTGCTAACAACCCGTGGGCGTGCGACTGCCGCATGGCATGGTTCGCGGGCTGGGCCGACAAGAGGAAAGACATCATCAAGTCGGACTTGAGCTGCCCGCTCACCTACCCTAACGATATGATACGAATATTGAACCACACCAATTGTAAACCTCCTTCGTTAGTATCTAGTAGTCCTCTCACCCTGTATAGATTGGAAAAGGACGCTCTACTAGAGTGCAAATTCGCTGGAAACCCCATGCCGTCCATCACTTGGATCACTCCTACAAGGATGGTGTTCCACTGGAACCCCGAGCCGCAAGTCCAAGACATATTTCACAAGCACGGCATCGCCCACGACCAGTACTACAACGCCATAGATAATTCCAAGTCGCGAGTGCGAGTGCTCGACGACGGCTCACTGTTCATAGGAGATATACATAGAGAAGACTGTGGAACTTACTTATGCTTTGCATCGAACCCCTCGGCCAACCTAACGGCGGAGGTCGTGCTCAACATAGATCCCATGACTATGTTCGAGATTAAAATGTATAGTTTATTGTGCGGGGCAATATGCGCCGCCGGCTTCTTAGGACTTACACTGCTCGTGCAGTTCTTGCGTTACATATTCTTCAGGTGAGTTTAATTCTTTTACAAAGATGTCAAGTTTGTGTGTGTCTGTGTCAGTCTAACAGGATAATGTACTTTTGTTTTCAGATTCCGTCTGATGGAGACGTGCTGCAGTTGCTGCACATGCGTGAGCCGAGATGCGCCGCGCTCGCGGCAGATATTCAGCATGCTGGACAACATCGAACAATATAAGAGGCAACAGTTAGAGAAATTACGGGAAAATTACGCAGTTCAAGTGAGTTTATCGCATTAATTAGTTGCCACTCGTCACGTGGTTTAGTTTACGTGTAGCCTATTCTAAACCGAGTAATATTTTTACAGGTTCATCGCATCAAAGAGAACTGTACGCAACAAATGGACTGGATACAAAACAGTTACTCCTCGCAAGCCAGTCACTTAAAAAATATTAGAGACATCGGCAGCAACCACTTGAGTGCCATGAGAGACCAGTATTACGACCAGGTATTAACAATTATTTTTTGAGTTCTTTTTTGTCATAACTACATCTGTGCTCAGTTTAATTCACAACAATTATGGAATCAACTAATATGAATTTCGTTGATTGCACAGGTGAAGCGGGTACGGGAGTACTCGACGTGCCAGCTAAACTGGGTACGCGAGAACTACGTGTTCCAGCGGAACAAGATCCGTAAGTTCAGCGCGCACCAGGTGCTGCGGTTGCGCGAGAGCTACAAGTACCAGCAGCAGACGCTCAACAAAGTGCTCGAGAACCTACCCAGCTTATACTTCGAAAACTGTCGGAGCGGCTCCTGCGGCAGGAGTGACTCCATGGCTTTCGATCCCGACGTCGAGGTTATCGATATGTACCTCAAGACAAAGATCGAAAAGCTCTCGAACTTGCCCAACCCGATATTCGACGAGGAGAGCAAGATCTCCGTGTACTACACGCCGACCGAGCGGTCGGTGAACTCGCGGAGGAACTCGCCGATCCCGGACGGCATCCACATCAATATGATAGAGAAGGGTCCGCCGCGGTTGCTGGCGATGAGCAAGCCGCTGGAGCTTCCGCCGGAGCTGGCGCTACCGACAGAGCTGGTTCTGCCGCCGGAGCTGGCGCTGCCGCTGCCGCCAGGGCTGGCGGGCTCACCGTCGCCCACCACGAGCAAGGCGGCGGGCTCGGGGCGGGCGGGGCGGCGGCGCGCGCGCCACGAGCCCAAGCCGGCCAGCGAGCCGCTGCTGGGCCGCGACGTGGTGACGTACGAGCGCTCGCGGCGGCGCGTGACGCTGCCGGCGAGCGCGTCGTCGCCCGAGCTGGCGCGCGCGGCGGAGGCGCACGCGGCGGCGCGGGTGCTGCTGGCGGTGGAGGTGCCGGTGTGCGGCGAGTGCGCGACGCGCCCGTTGTAGTACCGGCTGCTGAGGCGGGTGCTGAACATCTACGCCGTCTCCTGCCCGCGGGCGCAGCGCGCCCTCGACGTGCCACTCTGTGATTTAAGCGGCGAATCCCCTTCCTTCGTATGATAGTGTTCGTGAATCGGAACATATCTTGCCGGATGTCAATAATATTGTAAGGTTAGCCAAGTGCGGAGGGACCGTTCGGACTCGGGTGACGCCGCTGCCGATGCCGCTTGTACTTCTAAGTAAGCTGTGATAGACTAGATTTGAATTTAGCGACAATTTAATTTCGAACTGTCTCTATAGTGGTAGGCGATAAGGAGTATACTGAAACGATCTGTTCTTAATCGTTCGTAGTAGTGAATCGAATGAACCTGTTTAATTAAGCATTCTGTGGGTATTAGAACTTGTAAATAACTTCCGTTTGTTTCAATATGTTTTCCATTTTGATGTATGGTTAGGGTAAACTCTTAGAGTTATGCATTTTATATTGTTCAACATTAAGTGAGGTATAAGAGAGTTGTTACTGTATTGTTGTAATTGTTGCGCGGTCATTGTACATGGTGTATCTGCTCGGGAGCGAACCTGTGACCCTCTGATCTCAACTCACTGCACATACCATCGTCACACTTCACATCGTCTTTTACATAAATGCGTGTCAACAAAATAATCTGTCTGTAGTTTTAAACTATTCCTTATGATATTTATATATTTTGTGACTGTCCTACAGAATGTATAGCAGAGTCTTGCAGTGATATGCCAAAAATACAATCCAGCAATGATTATTATATAACGTTTCTTAATATAAAATATACAAATATTGTTGAATTTTTTCTAAATATATAATAACAAGAGTAAAACCGCTAATCATGGAGAATAAATTATTTTTCAATGTACACTTTTAGTCTTATTTGTCTGGCATTCAAATGGCAGTTATCATGCTCACCAATCCCAAAATACTCTAGAAAATACCAAAATATTTAATAATAACAAGACATCTGATGGCATGTTATTTGACATTATCTTTATGCATCCATCAGACTATCAGTCACAATTTAAACAAAAACAATAATATTAAACAGTAGCGCATTACAGAGACTAACAATTTTTCCATTAATTTATTTAATTGACTCTCATTCAAATAACTTTAAAATCATTTTAAAAACTTTTTCACACAACAATTACAAAGTACTTTTCCTTTCTTTTTACAAATTGCTGTAAATGTATGTGTGGAGTGTGCCTAATCATATTTAGTATTTGGATAATACATTATCACTTTAATTTGACTAACAAAATGTATTTGTGTAGGTACAAAACTAGGATAATCCGGTAATCGCCAAGTAAGCGCCATTTTGTGAACTTTCATAACAACATGAATGTTTTTTTAATAGATTGTGATAGCACATAATTTCAGTTATGACCTACAAGACACCTACAAATTGGTGTAGACAAAGTAGAAGTCCACAATATTGAAATGTCAATGACCGCATTATTGCAATAACTTCAAAATGGCGGACAGCGCGACTGCGAATATATTGAAGCCGTACAAATAAAACACTTTGTTCACATATCAAAGTTTATTTGACACGACGCATATTGCATAACAAAGCAATCTTTTTTACTGAAATATTAATGAGGAACACACACACTTACATAATATAGTAATGATTTATGGAAAAAGACAAACAGCTAGACAAATAAAAGAATGGAACTTCAATTATATGGAAAAACATGAAGAATATCAATAGTAATCAACTGAAACTTTATTAGAAATATAACGCGACGTTTTCTACTGTAACTTCACAAATAAGCCAAGCCATGACGAGCCTATCTAAAAAATATCTTAAGTAAATAAAGATTATATTCCTTCGGTCAGACACTAGGCTATATAAGGGTTATATTGGCCTGGCTACTATGCTAAGAATTACCCAGTCACGCATCATTGACGACAGTTCAATATACCTACATCATGAATTAATAAACTATTTCCCATTTAGATTGCTAAAGTGAATATTTAATAACACGTCCTAACTATTCTGGTATTGGTTTGTAGTAAATACTATTTCATGTAGGTAATTTCCCAAGAAACTTTATAAATTGATGGTATACTTCTTAATTAGTCCTTATTCTACATTGTAATTTCAATAGCTGTGTTTATAAATTAACTTTTAAAAAGATAACGTAGTCAAATAGAATTAACAAATTAAATTAAGGTAGGTAGGTGCTTTAGGTAGCCCACGAAATTAAAAATTTCTTTGAATGACTATTTCTTAAAAAAAATGAATTTAGAATGTTGTAATGATGATTTTAATTATTATAGTTCAATAATTATTATGTTGTCAATACCTACGTGTTACGGTCGCGAATCATATTTGTTCAATATAAAGCCTGACATTGACCGACAAATAAAAAAAACGCAAGATCGTTTGAATTTCGCGGCATACGCTGGCGCTTCCATTTTAAACTAAAAGTAATATAGATAAATCAGCCTGTACTGCTTCTATAGCTGAGATACAGACAGCTCATGAGAGCTGGTGTACGTGTACCCAGTGCAAGTTGCTGGACTAGTATAGTGATCTTACGAAAATTATTATTAAAATAATGCATACTCTAAATTAATCCTAACTCATTTTACTGTGTTTTTTCCATATACTTTTTTATGTGTTAAATTGAATTCAAATACAAAGAATTTATTACAATTAGACCATTACAGGCACTTTTGCATGTCATAAAAACAAAAAAGATGCTGTTACAGTCCCAGTCACATACATAATAATTTGTGAAAGTACTGTAGTAGCCCAGTCTAAAGCTTAGATCTTTATGGAGAAGAATGGGCAATTTGTTATTGTTATCTAAAACACTACACTGCCACGCTAACAAACTCATAGGTTTCGCCGAAGGGGGTAGACAGAACAAGCTATATAAAACTGAAATGCAAAAAAAATGGTAATCTGAACACAAACAAAATCGTGCTCAGTGCAGTGTGAGCAAGTGAAAACTGACACCGGGCAGCAGAAATCGCGGTGCTTGTCAATGGCATCAAGTTACACTGCTGCAGCTTAATCATCGAATTACATCAACATAGGTTTTTAATAAACTAAAACATAATGAGTTTTTTATTTATATTAGTAAAATAAAAGCATCTGCATTTGCCGTTCATCTTTGATAATCGTTACTTATAGTCAAAGCCTGACGGTCTGCCAACCAGTATAACCAAGGGATAGACAAAATACTGGTATTCTGATGAGACTGGAGGTCCATCCTATCATAGTTGGCGAAAGACTGGCCACATGTGAGTAAGAATACAGTAACATCAATGACAACATTAGGCGTACCCTATATTATCCTAAGGGTTAGGTAGAGGTGTAATTAAACTAGATTCACATTTCCCCTATTATAATACTGACCCACGTATTAGGGGACAAGCTGAATGCTGGGCTGTCAAGAAGATAAACAATAAATGAAGTAAGAAATGAGAATACTAAAGAAAGTTGAGATTTATTCATTGATATCCTTTATTTCCAGGACTATCAATAAATCCTTATTTATTAATAAAAATAATATTTTTTTTACTATATTTAGCGCCAGTTACAGAAAAAATAATAAAGGAAGTCATTTGTCTTGAGGAGAGATTAAACGAATGTTACTAAAAGAATAATGAATATAAATGTTGATGGATGGAGAGAGAAATTCCAAAAAAGATGGATGGATTGTGAGAGGAACAGTATGAAAAATAAAGCAGTAAATGATGCCGTGACAGGGGAGAATAGAAAACGCGCTGCGTCAACACCAAATAGAATGTGACAAGGACAGGACGATAATGTAGTGGGGGACAAAAGTATAGCAATCAACCGGGCAAAAATCCAGACACCGGGCTACGGGGTTGCGGGTTGTTCGAAAGAAGGAACATGGGATAGTCAGGAAAAGTCTGATTCTCCTTCCCGCTCCGCCCAGAACGGAAGAATTTATTTGATAACTTCCCATGCGAAAAAAAGACACCAGGCTGCTACAGAGACATATGTTGGTATGAGGAGCCTGTTTTTTTAAAGTAATTAATAATTGTATATTACAATGCGCAAATTTATCCTCACTATGTCCAAACATTGCTAAGATACGTGCCGGTACTGTAGTAAAGTTTTCTAGTTAAGTACCGGAACCTGCAAAATTTTGATGATAGGAATGGCAAAAGAATTCTATCTACAGATCAATAGTAACTCCCTTTGTCATGACCTGCAAGTCCTGCAGCTCTATCCTATAGTATAAGGGAAACTCATCTTCCCTGCCCAGGGCTAATTCCATATTTTCTATTTATCAATTAGAACATCTCTAGGTAATAAGTGGAATGCTCTAAAAATTGCAAATAGTCTTATGATATTGATCTGATGATTGGAAATGGAAAACAAGCCTTCGATTAGATCACAAGTGGTTACTGCCACAAGGACCTCAATACTCAATATCTTTATTTGCTTTATCATAATGTGTACTTAGGTGGTAGTTTTTATAATGTGATGATCATTATGGACCCTGTTGGACACAGCAAAAGGGTAGATAGAGACCTGCAACCCGAACCCGTCGCTGGGAATAAAAAAACATCCCCAAAAGAGCAGATACGGTTGTTATGTATTTATTAATTTAAACTTCATGTACAAGAGTGGTACATAATAATAATATCAGCCTATAGCTGCCCCACTGCTGGGCAAAGGCCTGTTCTCATACTGAGAAGGCATGAGTATTGATCACCATGCTTACTCAAGAGGGGTTGGCGATTTCAGACCTATTTAAGTTATAAGTCCAGGTTGCCTCACGATGTTTTCCTTCACCGATGTCTGCGATGTCTTTTTTTTTTTCGGGTGGGAAATCATCAAATGACTTCCCCCGCTCTGGGCGGAGCGGGGGGGCATGTCAGACTTGTACTGACTAAAACCCACCCATGTTCCTTCTATTGCCCTTTACGTTCCGGAGCCGCGGTATCTCTTTCGAACAACCCGCAACCCCGGCAGGTCTGTGATGTCAAAGATAAACTTTAGAAAGTAAATATGAATTGACAAAGTCACATAGGTACTTGCCCGGATTTGAACCCAGAACCTCATGCATGGGAGGCGAAAATAGTACATGGGTGCACAGAATGCCACAAGGAATTCTCTGCATATAGCATAGGTAACCAACTAGAATATTTTCAGCAATGGGATCTAGTAATTTTAAATCTACCAGCTACAGATATAAGCGGCTAATGGCTATGTAGCCATTAGCCGCTTTAGACGATGATGTCATCGTCTTCAATCTCCTACCCTTATCTCAATTTATTTGGGGTTGGCGCAGCACAACTTAAATTCTTCTCTATTATACTCCATCTCAACAGTCATCCATCAATGTTGGGTACGGAATTCTATATCATATTCTAGACTTGACTAACAGGTTATTGAAAACTATCATTGTCTATGCACAAGACACAAAGTCGCGCATTTTCCCATGAAACTACATAACGATACCCACAGCTATCGTTTTCAACAGGTTGCAAATACTACGCTCCTGACCAAAAAAATTTGACTATTTAGTGTCTAGCTTAAAATAACGGTTATCTCTCATGTATATAAAAGTGGCGATCTGCCCTTATGCCCTATTAAAATTTAATTTATTTTAGTTCACTTCCTACATATATAATTTGTACTGATTGAAAAAGATGCCAATAATATTGATGAATAATTGTATAAAACTCATTATTTTATTATTAGCATTTATTCTGTGACTTATATTTAAATTTATGAAAATTATAATCGATATTGCAAAGCTTATAAGTGGCTACTAAGTCCTAAGTATAATAATAATAAGTACCTAATGTATCTGCCAATGGCTTAATTGCCGAAGCCTCGACCAACACCTGAGGAGGCTCTCGTTAGGCAGCTGGATCAAGGGCTTGATACAGTGCGTGGTACTCCTGGACACGGCTCGTATTGTTAGGAGGTTCCTTTCTCTGGAGCCCTGACCGCCGGTAGCTTGGACCCTGTTCCCGATACCGGTGGGCTACTATTTTTATAATTTTAAATGCATTTTTTTTTATTTGTTTTTAAGAAATATTTAAAAATGTAGTGATATGTTAATAAAACAATAAATGAACGAAAGTAATGTAAAGTAATAAGTATGGGGTTTTGTTCTTATGTTAGATAAAGAACAAAACCCCATTGTACACTTGGTTCGCAATAAATATTTTGACTTTGACCATTCTTAAGGACATCACCAATAAGATCAGGGGTAGTCTCCCCACGTTCTCGCTTAAAATTGTATCAATGGTAATAAGACATTTTTCTCTGTCTCTATTCAATCTATTGCCTATGCCTATTATCTTTAAAATATATACTTTTCCATGCGTATACGTAAGAAGCAAAATTTACTTTAAGGACAACATCACGACTGCAATCCCGAAAGGGTTAAGCAGAGGCTTAAAGTACAGTTCACCCACATGTTTCATGTTTATGTCCAATTAGGAACAAACCTATTGCCGGCCCTGTGTAAATCCAGACGAAATGGCTGCTACGGAGAAATTCCTGATGGAAATCCTTACTAACATTATAAAAGCGAAAGTGAGTTTGTTTGTTTGTTACCTCTTCGCGCTTTAATGGCTAAACCGATTTTGATGAATTTTGGTACAGAGATAGTTGGGAACCAGGAGACGGACATAGGCTATTTTTTTTAAAAAAAAAGTGGGATGTAAGGGAGAAAGAGGGAAGAAAAGGGAAAACTTAGCGTTGCTATTACAAATCAATAAGGGGCAAGGGGAACTGTGTTACCCCGAATTTAACGCGAGCGAAGCCGCGGGAAAAAGCTAGTACCCAATAAAACTGCTTGACCTGAGAATCGAACCCAACACTTAACAGCCAGCAGTTGTGCTTACGACCACTAGAATAACGAGGCAGTGCCTATTGAAATTAGGTAAATAACTCTTAGTAATTTAGTTATTCTTTATTATCTAATTAATAACAGTAGTTATTAATTGATCTCGTGTGACGAGTGCATTACTATAGCTGTAATCATGGCTTGCATATTTCTTATGACGAATATTTTTAACAGGAAATGTATATTAATTAGATTTAAATTACATGATAATTTAACTATTTAGCATTTCTGCTAAATAAATGTTTATATTCTCTGTCAGAATTAGAAGATAAATGATGATAAATAGTTTTTATATTAAGTCATCTATTTACCTTTTTGTATAAGACATTTAGACGAGTACATCCAATGCGTTATTAGACTGTTTGCACTTTATTGATTTATAATAATTTAACACCTATTTATAATAATTAATACAATGACTATTTACAATCTATTGACATCATATTTATAATATTTTTAGTGACATTTTTATTGATTATTGATTATTATTTATTGTTTTTGTATTTTTTCAATTGACTATTTATTGTTTTTTAGGTTTTTCAAATTAATTATGTAATGTATTAATGTAGGCTTAATTGAAACACAATGCAAATTGTTAAATGAATAAATAAATGAAATGAAACTGATCCATAAAACTATCTAGGTAATCAATGATGGCTTTATTTACAACATTTGAAATGAACACAATGTTTGGAAAATACTATTAATGGCTCAAATTTAAATCATCTCCAGACAGAATATTTTCTGTTAATGCTTATTATTTAGGATTAAATTACATGGTCATTCATTAATTTTTCCATAAAACCATCTAGATTCTAAGTAATCAATGTACGTCATAATTTCAGGATGCAATAAACAATGAATAATGGCTGAATATTAAGTCACTTTCTCAACCTTTCTAACGAAATCTGTAGGCTAAGTCTAGAAGCTTTGAGTTGAAAGTCAGCTCATCTTAAGTTGAATGTTTTGACTGATTGTCTAATGACAACAATTAATTCTTTATCGAATGAAGAAGAGAATCACATAAATCCTATACAGGTATACCTAAGTATAACCCAATCAATATAGCCTTTCGACGCAAATGTGGTGCTGTTGTACAAACAATGTAGCACCTAAAATTACGACCTACATGCCCTGATGCCTGTGCATCACAAGAATAGATGGAAGCTAGTTATCATCACCAAGCCCATAAACAAGTCTTGGTATGACTGATAAAAATTGCCAGCAACACATTAGAAAAAAACTAGCCCTTACTGCAACAACCAAACTAAAAAATGAATAGTCTCCAAAATCGAATCCTACAATATCTTAGTCCCTGTAAATGCTTAAGAACCTCGTTCAAGTGACACCAAGCATCCCACTTACCTTGGCTGCAGTTCTATTCCAGATGACGACCTTATGACCGGAGTTCAGCAGGTTCTTCACCACACCGCTACCCATGATGCCCAGCCCGAGGAAGCCGAACTTCATCTGGCTGGCCTGGATGTTCTTCTCCAGGAGAGTCTCCGAAACGTTCTCGAGGTCCAGCGGGGGTGTGTCCTGCGGAAGGGGGGAAAGAGGGGTTTTAAAATGGGTTTCATAAGTTCACAAATTATAGGATATAATATCTTGATTTGTGAAATATTTGTTTGTTTAAAAATATTTTTCCTTTCAAATAATAATAATCGATGTTACCATCCCACATGACGAGAACCTCGTGAAAGCTGAGAAAGAAAAACAACTAAAATATCTTGACTTGGCACACGAGGTTGTTGACATGTGGAATGTGAACTCGGCTATTATTGTGCCGATTGTCGTAACGGCCAATGGCTTAATTGCCAAGAGCCTCGACGAACATCTGTCGAAGCTCTCCTTAGGTGGTTGGATCAAGGGCCTGATTCAGAAGGCAGTACTCCTCGATACGGCCCGCATTGTGAGGAGGTTCCTGTCTCTGGAGCCCTAACCACCGGTAGCTTGGACCCTGCTCCCGTTACCGGCGGAAACCTATTTTTATATTTTTAAATGTTTTTTTAATTTTTTTTTTCTAAGAAATATTTAAAAATGTAAGTATAAGATGTAATGTAAATAAAGGAGATAATAATAATATAATATCTTGGGACAACTCACACACGGCTATCTGATCCCAAGCTAAGCAGAGCTTGTGTTATGGTAACCAGACAACTGATATACATACTTATATAAATTATAAATACATACATATAATAGATAAATCACATCCAGACACAGAACAAACAATCATGCTCATCACACAAAGTTTGTCCTGGGTGGGAATCGAACCCACGACCTCCGGCTCAGCAGTCAGGGCCACTAACCACTAGACCAACAGGCCCGTCAAAAATATTGTAGTTATATGGAGATGGGTACGCCAGTCAAGTGAGAGCACATGAAGCAAGCACACTTAATCTCTACACCACTCTGAAAACTCATCGAATGCTGACATTGCAGCCAAAGTCGACCATGTGATCATGATTTAAATTAATTAAGTGTGGGAATCGAACCCAAGAAGACGATTGTTTGCTTCACTGCTGCCCGTATGCTAACGATTCAATCATCACGGGAAAAACCAGATGTGATATTTACTATTTCTTTTTGACCCTTTGTTACAAAAATATCGTGGACAGCATCCACAACATCTTGGCGTCAGTCATTTAAATTCATAATTAAAAAAACGCATCTACGCCCGAATATATAATTGATGAGAGATAAGTGATTGCAACTATGTATTTGTACCTGTGTTAATCTATCTAGCAGTGGAACAATGACAGTCGATCAAAATTAAAAATAACACTATGCGGCACATCCTAGGAGACGAAACCAACTTATCTTGTTAACTGATTAAATACATTGCTAAGTCTAGGTTTCGCTAAAACCATAAGTTACCTCTTAACCCGAAGTCGGATTTTTTTATGCCGGCCATTAAACGCACATGAAACTGAAAAATCATAGGATTCTTGGGTTTGTACTCGGGACCTATGAACTACTAGTCCGAGGGTTATATCACTAGGTAATGACTAGTAAATTTAGTAGTAATAAAATAGCCTTTATTTACTGAACGCAGGGTAAGTAAGTAGTTAAATGTATTAATATTAAGATAACCTGACATCCTTACTAATATTATAAAAGCGAAAGTGAGTTTGTTTGTTACGTCTTCACGCCTCAATGGGTAAACCTATAAAGCTAGTAAATATATAAACCTACTAGTTTATACTTTAGGTTCATAAATTTAGTAGTAGCATCGGTTAAATAGATGAAAGACACCGTCTTAAGTAAAGTAAAGTGTAAGTAGAATGACATGTGTAAAAATGATATTAAATTTTGCTTACGAATTTTCACAAAGAATACCCAAGTTGCAAATAAGTAAAAAGTCATAAAAAAAAGAAAGTCCTACCTTATTAGCTCTCTTTTTATATTTCGCTGTAAGCACGGGGTAAATAGGTGTTATAACAACTAGACAGTGAGGTGGTTGACTGGGAAAGATGCTTCGGTGGATACATAGGTGCAAAACGTATGGGTAAGTATCGCTATAGTCATAAAGGCTTTATTAATTCACAATAATAAAATACGAAAAACAGTACAAGCTCTCTTATATTTCCCGGAAAATTATTTTCAAAATACAGATAATACAGAACAAAACAAAAGCTTGGAACAAGGGTGCTTCACGTAACACAATTATTTTCATTTTAATACAGACTACAAACTAGAGATGTACCGACTAGTCGGGATTATTTTTGCAGTCGGCTGCTCATGAGTGATTACTGATTACCTCATGAGTGATTACGGTAAGTTATTTATCTAGGAATTGGAACTTGTCCTTATAATCATCAGCCTAGCCTTTTCCCAACAAAGTTTGGGCTAGCTTCCAGTCTAACCTGATGCAGCTGAATACTGTTTTACTTGGAGCAACTGCCCATCTGACCTACACTACTTTATCTAGCTTCCTGTTTAACCTGATGCAGCTGAATACTGTTTTACTTGGAGCAACTGCCCATCTGACCTACACTACCTTATTAGTACTGGGAAATACGATAACCTTTGGTAAGACCGTTGTCAAACTTTCAAAAAATAACTGCGGGGACCAACGGTTAACGTGATTTCCGATGCACGGAGAAAACCCGGTATACATTGGGAGGTCACCCATCCACAGTACCATCTAGGCGAGCTGCTTAATTTAAAGATCGACTCAAGTAGCTGTCGTTATTAAACCACTCATCGGAACTCATCCTAGGAGAAAATTATAAAATTTTGACAGAAAAATAATTTAGAGTTTTTGTAACGGCACGACAGGTGGCATAGCAAGTATGGTGTGGTCACGAGCAATACATGAAAAACATGTGTATACCTTCAAACATTCAAAAGCAAGTTTCTCGTATTATAACGATTTCTACTTTCAGATAAGATTTATTTTGTAATAGCACGGATTCTAAAATACTTTGTTCGTGAAACCATTAAACGCTAATGAATACAGTAGGGGAAAATCGCTTCAAAACAAGCGATTCACTTGTGCATGAAACGCCATGTATTTCAGATGACTTCTACCGAAAGCAACGATAAGAAGGGTTACCATGACATCTTACAGCAGTTCTTATTCCTGTGTAAGAAAGACATGGTGCTAGACACCCTGTATAGCTCTGTCTCTTTCTCTCAGTGGAATAAGTTCTGTTTTAAGACGTCATGGTAGGGCAGCTTGGATGACTGGTCGGCCTTTCTACAACCGGCCAAAGTCATAGTCGGCCCATCTCTACTGCACGTGATGTACACAAAAACAAATAAAACAACACACCACCCACTTCGGCGAAAAGTCTTTATTAAAATTAGCCGAGTGTAATATTTCCAATAACTGCAACCCGGAAAAATGTTTTACATTGCTTAGTCAAACCTAAAATAAAACTATACGGTTGAAATTCGTACATGATTGAGGATACAAAGGTAGGAGAGGTGGTTCGTACACGGTTGTAATACGAGTGCGGATTCATGGTGTATACTATACTGTTTGTATGTATGTATGTAATGCACTCTCCCCCTATTGGTAGACTTGAGATTCAATCATCAGTACCTGTTGAACGTTCGGACATGCAACAACGTTGTCAGAATCACGACGTAATAATTGAGTATTTTGATCAACTTGGGGAGATAGAATGTTAATGTTAATTATAGGGCCGCGGTAACTCTTTCGAACAACCCGCAACCCCGGCAGGCGGAGGCTCTGGCAAGCCCCTCTGCTTTGCTGACATCTCTTTGAGGCACGCGTGAAACACGAACGCGGCGTCGACACAGCCTGTCATCAATAGACGGACGGACGGTGAGCTACCCATAGCTCACCGTCCACAGGCCCGCATCTACGGTGGCCGGAAGTTGTCTCCCGGCGCCCGGCGCCCTGGGCGTCTCCCGCGGCGGCTGGGTTGGCTTGATGTTTTAATTCTCTCCCTCAAACCCCCGGCCAGCTCCTTTGCTAGCATTACTGCTTCGCAGAAGGAGGTGACCGCTTCCCATTCCCTCTCGCGAGAGATCGCCGCCGCCGATCGCCTCTACGAGGGCACGGCGGTGCTCCGCCCAAGCTGGGCAGACCGCCACTGTGTGCTCCACCGTGTCCTCCCGCCCGATTATGTGCAGGAACCTCCCGAAACTTCCGTGTCCAGTGAGAACCTGCGTCAGGCGGTAGGTGAGGACGCCATGACGCCTCTCCAGCCACTCCTCAAAGAGGGGACTTACCGCCACTATTGTGGCGTGCCCTATGTTCAAACCCTCATTGCACAAGTGCATATATTGACTCCCTATAAAAAAATATAAGCATAATCTTATCAGCTTAGCTAGAGAAGTTATTATAGTCCTGAATCAATCGACATGGGAGACAAACCCGATGATTTGTTAGCTTTTTTAGGGATCCGTTCCTCAAAAGGAAAAAAGGAACCCTTACAGGATCACTTTGTTGTATATCTGTTTGTCATGACCCTTTACCTCGGGAATACGTGGAGGTATCAAGTTGAGATTGAGGATTGTATGGAAGCCTCAGTGCGCGCCGTTTTTTTTTATTTTTTCGACATGCGTGTACGACGAGACGTAGGACTCTAGAGACGTAAGGATCGTAGCAGATTCCGTTCTATAGTTTCTGCCTCATGAGAAAAAGGTGTGACTTGAGTATACGAGTATGTATGTTTATTTGCTTTAACTTTAACTTCATGGTCCCATTCGAATTCTTAACGAATAAATCATCATTTTCCTGCCCTTGTCCCATTCTATTTGGAGTCGGCGCAACACGTTTTCTTCTTCCATTCTCCCCTATCAGACGTCACGGCATCATTTACTCCTTTCTCCATCATATTACTCCTTACACAATCCATCCATATTTTCTTTGCCCTTTCTCTCGCTCTCCGTTTATCATCATTCAGATCCATCACTCTTTTAGTCACATGTGCTTCGTCCCTCCTCATTACATGTCCATACCAAGAGATTTCAATTTTTCTGTAACAGGCGCAACTTTCAAACTTCCTCTAATATACTCATTCCTTACTTTATCCATTCTTGTCACTTCATTCCACACATCCATCTCAACGTTCTCATCTCCGCTACATGCAATCGTTTCAACGAATAAATAAACTCTAATAAAATTAGGTCAGTACGAGGGTTCAAAACTACTAACTAGGTCAAGTGCTGTATTTCAGGAAACTGCATTGTGCGAATCCGTTAATGAAAAGGCCTCGCACCTCTGCATTACATCGCATTGTATTCATCCGGGGGTGCGGATTGTTCGAGAGATACCGCGGCCCCAGAACATAAAGGGCAAACATGGGTGGATTTTAGTCAGTACAAGTCTGACACACCCTCGCTACGCCTAGAGCGGGAGAAGTTATTTGATGATTTCCCATACGCAAAACGAAAACGATGTTTTCTTTAACTATCGATGACTATGCATTGCTCTAATAGGTTAATTTATTAACATTTCAATAGGTTGTACAGCTTTATTATTTTTTGTGAGCCTAGCCAGCATTCCCCTACTAATGGAAATCGCATTATAAATGCGAATTTTTGTGAGGGTGGATGGATGTATGGATGTTTGTTACTCTTTCACGTCAAAACCGCTGAACGGATCTCGATGTAATTTGGCAGAGGTAGATTATAGTCTGGAATAGCAAATAGGATATTTTCCCGATAAAACGCGGGCGAAGCCGCGAGCGGCAGCTAGTATGCTATAAATTTGGTACTAGCCCGCCCCACTGTTCCCAAATTACTACAACTAACCACCAGACGGCCCAGAAAAACAATTTAACTGTCTTGGATCCGGCAGAAAAAAACAATAGAATTTACAGCGGAGAAGTAGAAAAACATAATTTGCATATCCCACCAAAATCACCAATTCGCAATATGCTACTAAATCTACTTTATCCCATCATCATTAATGCACCTCACATAGACCGCGTATACTCATCATCTTCCTACCGTTGTCCCATTCTAATTGTGGTCGGCGCAACACGTTTTCTTCTTCCATTCTCCCCTATCAGACGTCACGGCATCATTTACTCCTTTCTCCTTCATATCACTCCTTACACAATCCATCCATATTTTCTTTGGCCTTCCTCTCGCTCTCCGGCCATCAACATTCAAATTCTTCACTCTTTTATTCACATGTGCTTCATCCCTCCTCATTAAATAGACCGCGTATACTGATTTTGCTTAACTCGCTCGTGAAGACCAACCTTTGATTGGACGTGTTTGCTTATGAATGGAAGACGATCATTTAAAAATATTTGTTGTAGTTCTAAGTGCAAAAAAAACTTTTTTGCAAAAAATAAAACCGACTTCCAAAAAAAAACTAAAAAGTGGAAAATAACTTTATTTCCGGAAGTCGGTGGCTTTTGTTGGTTTAGTTGACTTTTTTGCCACCGACTTCCGGAAATAAAGTTATTTTCCACTTTTTAGTTTTTTTTTGGAAGTCGGTTTTATTTTTTGCAAAAAAGTTTTTTATTTCAGCATTTTTAGTTATAGTATTATGATATAATTCGCAAACATGGTTATTTTTAGCGTAAAACGTCTAGATTTTCGTCGCAAAGTTAGCAGCATCTGTACATGCCACTAGCCAAAAAAAAATAACGTGTATAGTTCAATACATAAAGTCAAGACTTAAACAAAACTTGTTTACAAAAAGTGCTCTAGTACTACGAAAAAAAAAGTTTAAAAAGACCAAGAAAAAAAATTTTTTCGTCTCGAAATTCTCAATTTTTTCAGCGACAACTATCATATTTTTTATATCTCTAACAAAGGAAATTGTTTAAACTAAAGAGATATCTAAAATTTTTCAAACACGGAGCTGTATTTTTTTTTATATTCAATAAAAACTGCCCTACATTTTGGCGGACATGATATTCAAATAAAATCAAACGCCGAAATATTTTCGACCTTATTTCTATTCTTTCGATGCAATACTGTCGTGTACTTGTGTCAGACCATGCCCAGTATGCAGCTAGCCTTACTTCCGCGAATACCTAAAGATTAGATTGTTACCGCGCCTTAAATACTACCTATCTAAATTATGCTTTAGTTTAAAACTAATTCAGAAATCATATGCATCATCGCCTAGGGGAGACAGCTGATACTTGATCTGATTATTATGTTTCTTAATGACTAGGTGAGGGGGGGGAGGGGGTACGGGCACCCTGCTCCCACTCGCCTGCCTACCCTGGCGAAACCAATACTTATACATGTGATTGCAGCAATCACGGCAGATTTGCTGTCATTTATTGAAGAGTTCCGTTGTATATCACTGAAGATCTATTACCAAATTAAAATACAATCACCTCAAAAAACTGCGATGACCTTCCAAATCATAGTGCATAGCGTTTTTTTTGTTCATTTGTCTTCGACAACCTTTAAAATTATATCATCAACGTAGACGAAGTCATTCTAATACGCATTATTAAAGATAACTCAAAAACTACTGGCCATATCTTGATATTTTTTTTATCATTTTTTACCAACCATCAAAATCGGTTCAGCCAGACCAGAGTTATGAGGTAACAAACACAAAAAAAAATAAAAAAAAATACAGTCGAATTGAGAACCTCCTCCTTTTTTGAAGTCGGTTAAAAATCAACTCAATTTAGCATAGGCTTATGCTGTTCTTAATACATCCTGATGATCAGCAGATTTTCTACCTCTGACCTAGCCCCCTAGCTAAACTTTCCTTTACTTGGACGTACTGATTTCTAGTAGTTTTCAGTTTTAGGCTTGTTTCATGTTTTTTATTTATTTAGGAATTTCTGTATCGTGGGTGCGTTTACAAACATTTAAATTCACATACACAAACAGCCAGACCCGAAACAACCACCTGTAGGTCATACAAATATCTGTTCCGTGCGGGGATGCGAACCCGCGACACACAGCGCAGCAGTCGATCGCTCAGCCACTGCGCTAACCGTGTCGTCGTTTTGTTAGGGTAATTCATTTTACTTTTACATGAGATTGTTAACACCTTTCTGCGATAGTAGGGTACAATTAAATAACCACCACGTATTGTAGATGGGACTAGTGGAACTTTTAATTTCCTTTGGGAAATCATCAAATGACTTCTATGAGCGGAGCGGGTGGGAGTGTCAGACTTGAACTGTTTAAAACCCACCCATGTTCCTTCTTTTGCCCTTCGTGTTCCAGGGCCGCGGAATCTCTTTCGAACAACTCGCAATCCCGACAGACAACGGCCTTGACGAGCCCCTCTGAAGTCTAGCGGAACTTGGCATGTGGTCTTAGAGGAAATTAGGACTTAGAGAACAAGTTGCGTTTTCTAAGTCCTTATTTATTTTAGTTGACTAACTTCAAATTTCAAAACCTTCGAATCATCATCATTTTGACGACTATGTTGGGATCCGATTCCAGTCTTACCGGATTCAACTAAATACCAGTGTTTTACATGGAGCGATTGCCTATCTGACCTCCACAACTAAGTTAAAACCTCCGAATATGCTTTAATTGATCTATTTCGCAGATCATACAAATATAGACAAATAATTTTAAGCATGTTATTACTTATTTACTTTAGGGGATTATTTATCTCATCATCTACTGGCTGTTGAGTAGTGTTGAGCCAGGCCATCATACGCGGTCAGCACTAAAACTAGATGTAGATTTTGAACACCGCGCAACTTCCATGCGAGAACTGGGGTTGTTTGTATACCTAATAAATAAAAGGCATAATTACAAAGAAATCTATGATTTATTTGTAAATAAAATATGTCAATTTACAAATGCATTATAATTCATGTGTTTTTAGACAGAAACACCACATCCGATGTACAGTCGGCAACTAAAGTCTTAACAACATTATTTTCACGTAATAGCACATAAATAGACAAATAACATTTCGATACACTGTTTTTCATGTAAATAATAGATTTATTTAGTACATTAGGTTTTAAAATATTGCACTTAATACGCGTGTACTTAAAAAAATTGAATAGACTTTCGTCACTGACCGTACAAGCCTCACAAAATTTTTACTTACATAAATATATTCCAAAATCTTTGGTACACTTAAGAATGACATGATTTAGAATCTAATACAAACAACACAATATGATATCAAGACTACACTTACCTTACTTCACCATTAGAGTTGACAAATTGTCTTTGACATTTTACTTACACTGCACAATAGTTGTACATGAATCTTTTGGCGAGTGGCCTTAATCTGAACTTACGCCGCCATCTTGTTCTTTTTAAATGCAATTTTACTACAAATGTTTACCAACCTCCTACAGCGCCCGTCATTCAGGCGCCAAAAGAACCATGTAGCACAGTAACAGCAGATTTCACTAAAAAATTGAACGCGATCAAAATATCTTAACGGCGTTCAAGAGCTGTCAGTCCACACTGACAGATTTTGAACATGGTAAAGATTTAGTGTGTAATCACATTTACACGCACGGATCATCATTTTCGGGTATCTCTATCTCATTCTGTCACGTAAAGGCGTCATTTAGTGGAGCGAAAAGTCCGAGCGCCAGCGTCCACAGTCATTCGCATCGGAAGCGCTTGAACGTGCAATTGGACCTCTCACTTTTGCAATTTTAAGTGACAGAAAGGACAAAAGATCCAATAAAATACAGATTTGTGAGAGTAAATGTGATATCACCCATATACTGATCACGTTCGATTTTACAGTTGAAATTCGCTGAAGAACGTCCAAGTTATTTATTTAAAAAACGCGCGCGCACGACTCGCCCGAGTGTTACGCGTGGGGACTGTTTTGGTGTGTGAGCGCTTGGGCTTGCGGCCCGCTGCCGCCTGTGTCTTGGCCGCGTCGCCGGGCGGGTGGCGTTTAACGCGAGTGCTTGACCGAGTGGATGCCTGGTGCAAAAGAAACTGTATTCGAAACTCTTCTTTACTAAACGATGGCTTTAAGCGCCAAATTGTACTAGATAAATAATAGTTTATTGGAGGTAAAATAGCCGTATTTAAACAATGAATAAAGTAAAACATGGAGGTGTATAGATATCAATAATCTTTAGTCTAAATATTGTAAGGTCTTTCGTGGTTTTTAGCTCTAGTTTAGGTACAAATATGAGACTTGCTAGCTAGCACGAGATAACCCACAAAATTCTACCCTCAAACTGGAACGTCTCAAACTTAGTCAAAAGACGCGACCCTCAACCTTTTGATAAAACAAACCTCGTCAAAACCTGCTTATGATCAGCAAAAAAAACCTAACTTATTTTTAATAATGGTATTTTTTTGGGCAGGTAGTAACTAATATATAAATGGTACTTACTGGGCGCAGTATGTTGGAAGGGCGATGCAGCAGGCTGGACTTCTTGGAGAACGAATGGTTCAGCATAGACGGCTTCTCATTGGCCGTGTCGATGTCCGTGTAGGACCGAGACGGCACGCCCTTGCTCTTCTTACGCGGCGTGGCTTTGCCCGCCGATGACGACCGTTTTATAGGCTTCACCTTTGAAATGCCCAAACGTATCTATAAATATTGAGAATGGTCATTTGTGAAGTGAGGAGTTTGCTGTTATGCCAAAACCAACATGCTTCACCTTTTGTATAATGCATGCAAAATCAGCTTGTAATGTTTCCTCTGCAGGGTTCAGTAGGAGGTACCATGACGTGTTAAAGTAGAATTGTTTTAATTTCATTCCAGTGTGGAAAAGAGACAGAGCTATACCAGATTCCTAGCTGCATCTCTTTTTACCACTGGAATAAGATTACAACAAGCCGTCATGCCTACTAAGCCTCCTATATCTGCTCCCTATGTGAGGGAGTGGTCTGTGAATTATTTCACTGCTCCCTTTTACTAAATTAATGATGATGATGTTGTTCAAGAAATCTTAGGTAACCAGCATATTACTATAGCTGGGACACAGAAACCCTCTCTGTGAGAGCTCTCTCTGTGTGGGCTTTTCAACCACACCGGGGCCATTACCAATATTTTTATTTATTTTTTTATAAAACGTTGCCCCATACTAGGAATTTCTCCTGTATCGTGGGTGCGTTTACAAATATATAAACTCACATAGACAAACAGCCAGACCCGAAACAACTATCTGTAGGCCATACAAATATTTGTTCCGTGCGGGAATCGAACCCTCGACACGCAGCGAAGCGAATATATTGGTCAGCACAGCTCTCTTTTACCAAGCATATGGATAGTCCTTTAATGATATCCAAGTATCTATATAAGTGATTTACAGTCGACCTGTATCGTTGCCACAAAGATGGGATCACAAGGATAGTTGAAACTTAGGCCTCTTTACTGTTAGAAGAATTTTAAGCAGTCACAATAGAGAAAAAATTAATGGTTAGCTCCATTTTCATGGTATGCAAGGAAAATGAGATGAGTGAAGCTATAACAATAAGTAATGAGGGGTCAAAATGTTGTGAAAAATATTTAGTGTGAAGTACAGTACAATTTTTTGTTAAATTTCTGTGAAATGAAAATAATCTATTTACTCTGTTGTCGGCTTTATTTTATCAACAATTTTTTTTAAAGACAGTTGATACAATTTGAAAGCACTTCTCTTCGCATTTTGTTTAAGCTTTCTTGATTAGTCTTTCAAATGGTGTCAGTGGATTTGTAAGAAAGAAAAGATTAATCAGCCAAAGAAAACTATATGTTATCGCCCTCACCTTAGGAGTGGAACTCTTTTTCTTAGAAGTTGTAGGTTCAGCAGAGGCAGCTCCAGCCTCTTCCTCGTCAGCCGGCTTCTCATCCTGGCTCTCCTCTTCCTCCGTCACGTCTTTCAATTTGTCGAAGTCCTCCTCTGTATTACGGACGTGGTCGTCCAGGTCAGGGAATTTCTGAACAGAGATATTGGATAACAAATCAAGTCATATAATCTAATCCTAATAATATTATAAATGCGAATGTTTGTGAGGAGGACGGATGGATGTTTGTTACTCTTTCACGCCAAAACGGCTGAACGGATCTTGATGAAATTTGCCACAGAGGTAGATTATAGTGTGGTATAACACATAGGAAATTTTTTTTTCGATATCACGCAGGCGAAGCCGCGGGCGCCAAGTAGTTAGATAATAATTCATTAGCTGCCTTGTTAGTCTAGTAGTTACAACCGTCACTGCTGACGTAGTCTGATTTTTTTCCCGATTGATGGAAATAGGCTCTCTCCCTATTACATGACAATTAAACTGACTCCTAAGTCACAGACCTACATCTAGTTTAGGAGTCAGTACTTATTTTTATGACCTTGTGTAAGCCTTATATGTTCTTAGTTTATGGAATTTGTGTAATGGCTTGTGGTGAAATAAAGAATTTATTTAAACAATTGATTAAATGTGGGTGGACTATTAGGTACACCTCTACCTAACCATTCGGGGATTAGATTCGTATTTCAGCTGGGAAGAAGTGGCAGAACAAACTGTCCATGATATTCCCAAGTTAGTTAGGTACTTGTTTACTAAGTACCTAACAAAGTAAGTAGTAACCAGATTGGCTGCTGTTTGTAGATTGGACTGGAGCTGTTGCAGTTAAATTCTCTGCGAAGCAATGATAAATCCGTCTGTCAAAACCCTTTATCTCAGGAACGCGTGGAGGTATCGAGTTGAAATTAAAAGCATATACTAAAGTCTGGGGTCTCTTGGAACTGTGAAAAACCAAACCCTCTAAGTTTACGCAGTCAAAAGATGTAGCCGTTTATACAGCAAGTTTGTACGGTCCCTCGAGGCGTGAGTGCGATTCGCACTTGGACGGTGTTTTAATAGCTTTAGATAACTCTTCCTCAGTGCCCGCGGTAGCATAGCTGTCAACGTCAACGGTGCTATATACAGTCTCGCATATCACAGCATTTTCCTGAGTCATGGCCGTATATTTTCTCCACAATATTTTTTTTGTTTTGAACGTAAACATGATGTTTAGCGCGAATTGAAGTTATTTCTTTCTTTCTTCTATTTGAAACCTGTTCATCAAAACTAGTTGACCGAAGTATCGGTTAACCTACCTCCGGGTTTACAATAAATTCTTCTATCTGCGCGACAGCCTCCTTGAAGGCGGCTGTCTTGCAGGACTTGATCAGCTGCTCCTTATATTCCTGATATGGCTTGATGTTGTTGTCCTCGATCCAGGCACTGTTGACAATAAGGCTCCATCAGTATTAAGTCCGAATGTTCTTACCATATGATGAACAGGACAATAGAATAAATGACACATTTTAGCTTTAATGATACTTTATTTTTTGTTACAGGATAGTTCTTAAGTTCTAATATTAAGTGGTTGCGAGAGCTATAACTGCTAAGTAGGTTTTTGGTTAAATTCTCAAGCTGACTCTTAAACGCGCGGGCCAGCTCGTCGTGCACCACATGCAGTGCATAGTAACTGCCGGAGATTGTATGTGCCCGATTGATTGCATAACTGTCGAAAAATGGGTGTACATAAAATACTACCCTGCTCAACCCTTTGGCAGAAGACAGACGAGACATTATGTATTCGATATTTATATGACGTTATGTATTATATATTTCCACTCTCTGGCGCTAAGTACGATTCCTGACAACTACGTATCAAAGTATATTCGAAAAACGGATCTAGGAACGAGCAGTCTAGCATGACTCATTACACACATATAGTAAGACGTGTAGCTACAACACCTTAATAGATATGTTTATATAGTAGCTTTGAAACGACGCTATACATTGTAGTGGAACTACACTTTTCACTGATTTGTCGTTTTGAAATATCCTCGTCCAGAAACGTACATTTTCCTATGAAACTACCTACATGCTTCAATCAATCAATTAAAGAGGCTTCAATTTAATATCCGTTACTGGAAAACATTTTTCCTGGCAATATTGAATTCGAATTCAGAGAATTCCCATTCCACCAGTATCTCGTTTTTCAAACATACTTTACAAATATTCGAGCTTAATTTTATTGTCAGTTTCTGAATAAATTATTAATATTTTTTTCAATAAACTCAGTTCAGAGTATTCCTCTTCAAATGAGGGTATATCATATTGTCACTTGCAAAGGGCGGTAACTGGAATTTGGAATACAATATTACCTCGAATATTCCGATGTAGCTTGAAATTCTCAGAAATCCAGCCTAGCATATCAGGCTGCACAGAATAGAGAGGACCGGGGATGAATCCAATTTACCATATACCTCTTTCTGTCTCTCTCTACATATCACGCTGCATAACAACTAAGATCTAAATACGCGTTCGTTGTAACCCGGTCGATACTTTGCAAGACACGCAATCCTGGAATCCTATATATTTTAAAACTAGAATAAATTCATCGGCGAATCTTTTCGTCGAGCTAATTAGTTTAAGAGATATGGTCGAGTAGTATTTAGGAATTTTCACTGCAGCGAATTTCCCGTGGTCAGGCTCTAAAGCACCTAGCATAGACGTGTGACTGTGACTCTAAGAACGAATAAAACCTATGGATATTATCTCTATGGCATCTTAACAATGGTGGTCAAACCACCCAAATTTAGAAAACCAATTCATTGTGCCACTGATGGAACTGGGCTCCAAAAACCAAAAACAACTCTCTAGGCCGATGCAGGTGGAGACATTGAATCTGAGACAGGACTAAAGTAACTAACGCACGTGTGAAAAACATGCTGTCGCGCAGTCAGGCAATACATTGCAATGCTTTTGATTTTGTGATTTTATTAAGAACCTAAGTTACTGTCGGGATGTGCTACGTTGTTGGCTTCGAAGCACACACAGCTCAAAGACCTCGGAGGTTCTTTAATTCGATTATCCTCTCAGCATCGTGTTAGAACAGAGGCCAACAAAAGATTGGCACAAATTGCCAGTAAATTGAAGGGGAGATTGCTAAGTGCATAATGCATTTCGTAGCGCCTAGTCTTGTAACTTGATACATAGATACATACACGGTGTGTAGGAGGGCATCGATGGTCAATATGTCATCTCAAATGCAGCACAAGATTCGTCGGTTATTAAACATTTCGATGCTGATGGGTCTATCGGCGTATCATACAGTTTGCGCGATGTGAGGATGGAATCACACGTCGACGCATAAACGGTTACATACTGCTTCAGTCGTGGCGGGTCTGTTCGGTCCGCCCAGACATAAGGACACGCAAGGAAATAGCTTCAAAGGGTCACCGTTTCCGAAATCGTTAAGGACATACCAATTTCATGGTAATCGTTTATAATCGATATCCCTTTCACCTTGTTTATATTTCTTCAAAATACAAGTTCGATCCATGGCAAATATTTGTACCGACTAGTCGAAGATATTGTGATTACTTAAGCTATGCCCTTCTTCACAAGAAGGGTAGGGTGTGTAGGAAACTGTCCTCGATTACGAGGTTGGAAAAGTCACAAATGTTTTGGATTTCCATTTGTTTCCGGGAAGTGTATTTCAACGCCATTGCCGCTTAGCCTAGGCCCTCAATAGAAAGAGCAATATGGCATGGTTCTTTTGCAATCACGCTTTAATCGAAACGAACGCAACCCGCGGGGCCGTCATTTTGATTTTCCAGTGAATTTCACAAATTTTTAGCAACCGCGTCGTCCTAACGATGTCAATCAAACTCCAACAGAATCATGGAGAGCTACAACATATTGTCTGACACGCACGCGACACTTTTAACCATCGATGCACGTGGCCGACAAATGTAACGCAAATGACGTAACGGCATTTTAGAAACAACAGTTTTGCGCTGCATGACCGCATAACGTTTTGTCGCCTTCTAATATTCGCGATTGTATCAGCAGTTAATTATAATCATATTTTATTGGTATGTTACACTTATTGTATACTTCTGTCCATCCCTTTGAAAAATAAAGGAGTGATGTTAGTTTGTATGTGTTGTAGCCCCAATGGCTAAGCAAACGAACAATGTCGGATTCTTAACACTTAACACAACAGTGGGAGTTGCAGTTCGAACAGTGCAATAATTTTTCAGCATTCATTTAATGTAAACTGGTATTTGTTTTTACAAATTTCGCGCATTATAGAGTTCTCGCCCATGTAGAACAGTATATTTGTGTCAGTGACTTAGCTTTCATTATACACTGCATTCGATGGGATCGCAATTGAAAAGCTGTATGGTTTATCCGATTCTCAGTAATTTTGCATCACAGCCTATCAATTTTTAGCTCAAATAAAAGCCGTGTGCTCCACGGGATTCACTTGGCAAAAACGGCAAATATCCGTAGAAAATTTAACCTCAACATATTTTTTCTAAAAGCCTCTATTTTGCATAAACCCTTCGTGCTCTAGGTAGATGCATTGGTTGAAGTTTTGCGTTGTTCGTCACTGTATACATTTAGCTTCGTATTAATGTTTTATAATTGTGTAGTGCATTTAGTACTTAGAAGCTGCTGCAACCAGTCTCACCAAGGGTTAAGAAATTGCTCCATGTAAAATACTGTTATTCAGCTACATCAGGTTATTCTGAATGCAGACTCCAACATAGTTGATAAAATACAGGCAGATGATGCTTCCCTTACGAGGCATTCACCACCATACCAACCAACTATTTTGCGAGCTACTGGTCCATCGTATAAGTATTTCAAACTATAAAGTAATAGCGCGATTGGGAGAGCTGTGACGTCTTAAAGAAGAATTGTTATAAAGTCACTCTAGTGAGAAAGAGACAGCAATCTTTCCTCACACTGGAATAAGATTAATTAAAACATTACTGCTTTAAGACGGCATGGTAACCCCAGTGTTGTCATGCTTTCTTATGTTTTAGGGTTAAAAAAACGGAATACCATAGCATTTTATTGTCCGTCGCTCTGTCATGATCCATTATATCAGGAACGCGTGGAGGTTTAAATCATATTAAAGTCGTCTTATGGAGATGTGAAAAAATTAACCTTTTAAGTCTACGAACCCTCAGTCCACGAGTCCGACTCTCACTTAGCCAGTTTTTTTTCATACTTTCTATGTATATTAGTAGTACGATGCCTACGGAAGCATGTTACCCCCTCCCCGCTGATTCCGCTAGACACGATGCGTTTATTTAATGCTAGACTGTTAGCTAGTTAGTTCGATGCACAAGGAGTCATGGTGATTGGTTAGTTGGTGGTAGTATTCTTACCACAGCAGCATTCATATTTAAGTTCTGAAGTTGTGTAAAAGTTGCATAACATAATACATAATCAGTATTGAATGTTGTCATCGTTGGGATACAGAACTTATGTCTACTAGAGGGTTTGGGCTGATATCCACCAGGCGAACTCAGCGCGGGTTATAAATTGATTTCCGTTGAAAGTTTAATATTACTAGTCACAATGTTTTGGAATAAATGTTAAAATACATAAAACAATTTCAATGCTATTAAAAAAGTCACCCTTATTTTGGGTCACCGCAGTCGGGTAAAAATGTTATGAGAACGATTCAGCGTGTTTCGTTTACAAAAATAAAATATAAAACAGCAATTAGCGGGAACGACTCCGTAGCTCACAGCTTTTCCCCGAAGCCAGATCAATACAAAAACATCAACGACAACAAAATACGATGTAGGTTTTATAAAAATGGCGCCCATCCCGTCTAGTAGGTCGTTTTATGTAAGGATTGCTATCTCCATTTCTATTGAGTTTAGAGAAACGATAGCTGGATTGCAAGAAATAAGATCTGGTCAAGAGGTGGCAAAAAGAGATGGCGGCGGAAAAAGATGGATAGGAAATACATATGTTGTACAGATTCCATCCCAAAGGCGGAAAGATGATGATGACCCCAATTAAAAGAAGCGAAGTAAAGTGGAAAAACAAGCCTATGACAATTTCGTCAACGATTTATTTGAGTTTGTCGAAAATATCCGCAAAAATCGGCGATTTACCTTCGTATAACTTAGGAAAAGCTGTTTTATTTTCGTTTTTACGATCGATTCGATTTTACTATTTATCCAATAGTAAAAAAAATGATTATAATGATGAGTACATTTAACTGTTATTTGTATACACACAAGAATTTAATAACATATAAACCGACAGACAGAAAATAAAGGAATTAAAGAATATAAAATTCTTTAATTCCGTTATTTTTTCTGAATGGCGCAAATTAACAGGCAGGGTTTGATCGAGGCAGATATGGGGTAAATCAGTCATCCTAAAAATTCTACAGTCACATTTATGGCATCACAGAATCTTTAGTTTTAGCCGATATTTTTAACTGTAGCTAACTTGCGCTGCCTTGCTTTAAAAATATTAATATGAAATTTCGGCACATCGGGCATATCTAGGAGAGTGTACGTTCACAAGAAGATTCATTATTATCTATATTTATAGATACATCATCTTTGTAAACAATTACAAAATGCTTGGTACTGAATGAAACATTTTTTGTAATGTAAATATCGAATTAATTGTAATGTAATTTTAATTTATTCACACCTATGTTCATTATTTTTACAAACTATAAATAGATATATAAACTAGTAATAAAAATATATACAAGTATAAAAATGGTAAAATAATTACAGGGCGTCAAAAATTTCGTCCACATTGCTGTCAATAGGAAAAGTGGCCAGAAGGCTGGCAACATTATCAAAAAGGCCAGCCCTCTGGTCACGAGCAGAGTAAAGTAGTGGGCAACCGCTTGGCGATATTTCGAAATACTAGGTGTGCACTCGGACCCCATGGCCCTAAAAATAAGAGACATCATATTTTGTTTAACTAAAGAATCTGATTATACAGGTTGTGAAGTACGCAGACGCACAAACGTTTACCACGTGTTCAATAATCATTTCCAACCACAAATAATTTTTTAACTATAAATTAAATAAAATTAATTATAGAATTTAATTTTGCCGCTTAAAATAAAAAAAATATATATTTCAGAATGGGTATTTTCAATTACTTCTTTTTTATTCTAGTGGAACGATTTAAATTTAAACGGGTAACCAATAAAAAATCATACAGTTTTGATAAACTGCTTAAAAATCCCTGTAAACAAAACCCTTACATAACTTTCATGCATTTCGCACAAAGCATCGTACACTACAGTCCCTCATTGTAAGAGTAGGCTTGCAGTTCGCCCTGGATAAAATACAAATTCCAATTAGATATCTGAATCCGTCTGAAACGCTACGCTGCGTAGATAATCTGTCTGACGTGCTTTGGCGTAATTTTGCAATGGGCCGTGCTGCAGCCCGCAGTGATGCTAATATGCGCGTACCTTAAGTTTTAAGAATTCCAGCTCTGTGACAGACGGACGTTCCCCTTTGGCTAAGAAACAATATTATACGCTTAATTATTTGCACGAGTGGATCCATAAGCACTCTTTTGTCAGGCAGACAAACGTTGCAATTTAAATTTGGGGTAAGTTTGCGCTACATACGGTTTGATTTTTCAAGTAGCTTGCGCGCCATTGCGCTTTTGTTTTCACTAATTTAAAGTTGCCATGGCCCAATAAAGTGGAGAGTACGCTATCTAAAGCGGCGCAGTGGGCCAGTGGCCATGTCTGTCAACAGAGCAATGGCCGATGGAGCAAACAGGTCATGGAGTGAAGACCGCGAATTGGTAAGCGCGCGTTGGACATCCCCTAGCTAAATGTACCGCCCGTCAACATCTTTTAAAAAGGTAGCTAGAGCTGACTCGAAACGGATGGTGGAAATTGTGTTGTGGCGTTTAGAAGAATAAGCTTTCTTCTAAAAGTGGTCTGCGATAGCCTGAGTTGATTGAATGGGGTGCAAGCTACTTGTTATATTTTTGAGCAAGATACTGGCATGTCTAGTCCTACACCTACTGGTATAATACCTGGTTAAATGTATGTGGCATGCCTGGTTAAATGCATGTCTAGTCCTACACCTACTGGTATAATACCTGGTTAAATGTATGTGGCATGCCTGGTTAAATGCATGTCTAGTCCTACACCTACTGGTATAATACCTGGTTAAATGTATGTGGCATGCCTGGTTAAATGCATGTCTAGTCCTACACCTACTGGTATAATACCTGGTTAAATGTATGTGGCACTAGTTTAAATTCCGCGGATGTTTACAATGAATAAAAAATCAATAACAGTTTAAAATTATGCGCACCTGTACAATTCGTATAGGATCTCAGCGACCACCACTTGACGGACAGTACAGATCGTACCGATGTATCTTAGGTCTACGTCAAACTCGAAGTGATCTTTATTTTTGTTGCAATAAGGTTGCTCGTGAGTTGCTGCTAGTTTCTTTCAAAGGTAAAATAATTTTCAAGGGAATGTACCTTGAATTACATGTAATCTTAAGTCTGTTAATGGTGCATAGCAATACAAGAGAGGAGCAGAGTAGGCAGAATTGACTATATTGCAAATTGAAAGAAAATTAAGTAAATAACAGCATGACAGCTAACAGAGGAGATAATGGATAATAAAAACGTGTTGCGCAGACCCCAAGAATCTTAGGACAAGGCCAGAAAAATGATGACTGGTTAGAAACTTGGAATGGGGGTAGTATCAGCTCTAAAATAGAGATGGGCACGACACTTGGCTAGATGTCGTGATGGCTAGTTGAATAGAGCTCTCACTGAATGGCTGCAAGGAAACGTCTGAAGAATTATAAGCAGACCAAGCCAGACATACAAAATATTGTGAGTTAAGAGTGTTTGTGAGTCTTGCAGTTCATTGGAAACATGGCGGAAAGGGGAGGAGGGTTACACTCAGCAGTGACTGAAATGTGGAAGAGAGACTGATGAAGATAATTAGAGAAGACTTGAACATATTTATTGCAGACTAACTATGCCCAGCATGTTTTGGAATTAA
Source organism: Ochropleura plecta (assembly GCA_905475445.1). Lineage (NCBI taxonomy): Eukaryota > Metazoa > Arthropoda > Insecta > Lepidoptera > Noctuidae > Ochropleura > Ochropleura plecta. Next base: position 23,622,700 of record FR997722.1, read on the forward strand.
CTTTGTCTATCTACTTACCTATTTACACTACCTACCCAGCCAATTTACTTATCCTACCTACCTATATATTTATTTCCCACAACTTCCACAAATATTGAAAGATCATAATTAGCCAAACCAGTCCAGCCAATGAACAGCAATTTACTTATACATATATAAATTATTGTTTTTTTAGCAATTCAATTTTGTCCAAATATTCAAAATCCCTTTTGGGTTTGTTGAAATATACCTGGATGAAGCCTAAGGGAGGAGTTTACCATAAAGATCTACAGTGGTGATGATGGTGTAAAGACTTGATCATTATTTAGAAGGAGAAAATGCAGGCCTTCCCCAGCAGTGAGACACAAAGAAAGGTAGTAAAAAGAAACAAAGTTTTCTGGAGAAATTTACTCTTAATATATAATATAGTATAACTTAAAAGGTACAGACGCCTGCACATCAAGCTACAACAATCTGTCAGATTTCTTTGATAGATTTTCGACTTTATTTCTAAAGTATTAGGTTCAAGGTTCATTGGGAAAAATTGACAGTTTCGGGTAGCTTGACCTGCTGGCGTCTGTACATCCTTTTACTTATTATGGAAATACCCCTTTCAATAATTTTATTTCAGGTCTGTCTGCAGTCATGAATTTGATCTGTGGGAATTATATTGTTAGGAGCACTGTTAACATGATAAGTGTCCTATCTAGACCCTGTGATGTAAACCAATTAAACTTTGATCTAACTTGTGCCAGAGTTCTGTATATCTCTGATCTTCAATTCAGTGTGCTTGCATTCTAAAGTCGATCAGAAGGCAAAAGCAGAGATGCTATATTTCAATGTTTGTATGCAGTTCAACTTTTGCATGAGAAAGATAAAACTAGGTGTGTCCCTAGCAAGATCAAATACCCAACAAGGGTTTGACAACTCAAGCATGTTTCTTCTTCATTTAGTTAAGAGCTTCCTATTAGACGGAAATGATGGGATGGCTTATCATCAACCCTAATTCCCATTGAAAATCTTTTTTGAGCCCACCTATGTTATACAGCACCTATGTTATAGTTGGTGTAGCCTATCAAACTGCAAAAGAATAATGAGTTGTCCTGTAAAAAGCCTCAATATACATACATTGTTTATGACCTAAATGTTTGAGGCTGTAGATTATTCCTTTTTGCAATCATGGTGTTTGACCCAGAACAACTTTCTGGGTCAGACAGTCTGGATCAGACTCTACAATGTGACCACAGTTTTCTGCTGTATAATGAAGCCGTTGAGAAATATTTCAAACTATTTTAATTAAATGATTTTAAATACAATACGCTAATTATGTTTGAAAAAAGTAACTTTGATATCATGATAATTTAAAGATGCAGAAGTATTTAAAAATTGTGATATTACCAATTTACAATGAAATTTAAAATAGAGTCTATTTTAAAGTCTGTCACTAAGGAAATGATGTTTTATTTGTATGCATTGCCTTTTAAAATATTCTCCTATAAGAAATAAGTTATTAGCTAATTTGTAAGAATTATTTAAAGATATTAAAAAAAATACAATAACTGTGATATTTTATTTATAAATAAATTGGCATATTTGCTTGGTGTTATCAGTGCAGTCTTACTGATAATATCATTTTTATTGTGTAATTTTCTTTGGTCCACTATGAATCTAATTCTTTAAACACAAATTACAGCTGTAATTTATCAGAATCTCTAGCAGACAATACATAGTAATAGGTACTACAACAGAAAACCAATCTGTTATTATAGTAAAAAAATATTTCTTAACAAATACTAGAATTGGGATGTATGTAGTCACTTTTTTTTATGAACTATAAGCTGAACTGATACTGCTAACCCAACAAACCTTACATTTAAATGTTGTTTACATGAGAAAATGAAGTACTTACTAGTTATTAGTGCCGAAGAAGTAAATGCATTGTACATTCATCGCCTTCTTGGGAGGCTTTAGCTCCGGAGTAGGGATGGCTACCTGAAAACCATCACAAACCAGAATTAGGGTCAATGTTTTCTTTCATTATTATGACATTTCTCAATTTGTTTATCAACTCTGACAGCCTAGAATGTTAAGCTATGATTTATTTTAAGTGCTTCTCCGGCCTATTACCCCAGCCACGCAGCATTTAGCCAAGCACTCATAATTATCAGGAAATTTTCCCGCCCATTATTGCATGAATCTAATCTGTCAATTTTATCAACAAATGCTACAACAGTTGTTTACAATATTTATTTTTGTTATTTACTGATAGAAAGTGAGTGGTTTATTATTTTTAACTTCAAAAGTAGTAATGAAAGCGTCTTACCCGGCCGGGCCAAGGGCTGAATCCCTTCATTTTGGCCCTGAAACAAACATAAGTCATGTATTACCAACACTGTAATCGAGTGAACAACACGAAACCCTCCAAATAGCTTCACATTACAATACATACCAAACAAGATCACCAAGTTTAAAACTCTCAGACATTGTACGCGTCTACTCTGTTCAGCTTTCCACGACGAACTAACCAAAGAGAAAATGTTTCCATCATAGAATAGAGCAGCCTTCCGCGTCTTTTGGTTCGTCTATGGTCGTTGTAAAAATCGTTATTTTCCGAAATTTTGTTAAATATATTAAGCCGGTTCTACACGATTGTTCTTTGCCGCAATAATAAAAACAAACCTACTAACACACAAACAAGTAAATTCATTTAAAGCACTTAGAGCAAGTTTCTTTTCATTTCTCTTACCTACAATATCAACACTCAACGAAAGTCCTTGCAATTCCTCTTCATTGTCCACACGTTTTAATTTGTGTTGATTTACTGAGCTAAACCATAATTCACATTAGGAATGTTTTACATTTTCTCAATAGACCGTGTTCAGTTTCTAGTTATTCGTTAAAAAAGTTGACAAGTTGTTGCTTACATTCTGTTCTGTATCTGTATTTGGTATTTTGGTTTTCAGTTTGCATTTGACGCACGTACCGCCAAAATTAAACTTTTACATTGTTTTGGAATGTATTTTATATAAAAATGTCCAAAAGATTTTATCCGCAACATCTAGGAGAACGAAAGAAAGCCAAACTGGATGTCAGCATATCTGATCACAACTTTCCATTGAGTCAAAACAATGAATTTAACAAAGGTAAAGCACCCCCTAAATGCATATTTACTGCATATTTTTTAATTATTTGCGTGTTGCACAACCAAAACATAAATAGGTTGCCAAAATGTCTTACAATAGCTATTAACTGCGAAACACAATGTTTATAATGTGATTTTAGGTTATATATAAACTTTTTTGCTGTAGACCCTAACATTGATGACAACTGGGGAGACGATAATGATGACGAGATCCTACTCCTCGCTAGCCAGGCTTGCGAGCAGGCCTACAACACCAGTGACATCAGTCAACTGGACGATTACAGTATGTGCATGAAACCTGGCTCAACAAGCACTCAGTTAAGTTTCCAACCAAAACCAAGCACTAGCTCACCTAAAACCGAATTTACATTCAAAAAACCATCATTCCACACACCCACCTCCATATCAACAAATCTCAAAGAAAAATGCCACCGAATATCCTCACCATTACCTGGAATCTCATCCAAAGTTATACCAAATAATAACGGACAAGTCAACATGTCTGATGACTTGATATTCAGTGACAAGGTGTTCAAATCTCATGACTCTGACCAAGTATACAGGCAACTACTTCAAATGCAAGAGGAGAATGCTAAACTGAAATCTGAAAATGGTAAATTGTTAGAGAAATGTGTAACAAAGGAAGGTGAGGCATCTATACTGAGGACTCAGCTGAAGAGTTGTCAGTCATCAGTGGATAATGCCAGGCTAGAGAAGATTAAGGCCCAGGAGAAAGTTCAGATGGAATGGCAAGAGAAACTCAGTGCAGCTAACAGTCAGATGCATGATCTGAGAACACAGCTGGATTTCAAGGTTAATACTTATTTTATTATTTAGATCTTAGTATAGTTCTGTTCTAACTCTATGAGGGCTCCAAAGTTAGCAGTAAGTGACAGTCTATGCATTATGCAGTCAAGACAATGAGTGCTTTGCACCTAAAATTGTATTCAGAGCAATTTAAAGTGGAGTCCTCACCAAATTTTAAAAGTAGAACACAACAGTCTAGTGTAGTTAATAAGAGAGTTGTAGAGTATCAAATAATCATGTTTTGTTATAGAAAACTCTAATTAACTTCACTGATTGTGCTCTTGCAATTTATATTCCAATAGCATCTATATTATACTTCAAGAAGTTAAATTCACTTATAAAATTGATAGATTCTTGGTGATTTATTCATGTGTTTATTTATTTTAGAATCTCGAAATAATAAGTGTTAAGGAAAAATGTAAGAAACTGGAGTCTTCAAAAGTGAGACTAACACAAGTTACTGTTGGAGGAAAGGACATATCACAAAGGTATGAAAATTTGTTAAGATAATATATGAAGTTCCATCTCACCAAACTACAAAATGTAATATTTGCTAGTTTTTTTTTCTGTTTCTGCAACTCCCTAAGGCTACTGGTAGAAATCCACCTTTGTACAGTTGTACAATGGTACCAACTGATTTAAACTTTATTTTTATGCCAACCTACAACAAAATACTGACCATGTAACCCTGTTCCTCTTACAGGCATTACAACAACTCATTACAGAATGAATCAAATGTGACTCAAAGTAAGAGAGTGAAGACAGCATCCAATGCAGTTCAAACTGATGACAAGGCTCACATGCTGAAATTGAACAAGACATGCAGAACAGGTACTGATACTTATTTTAGCAGGAAAAATATCAATTCAACTCCTCTTGCTCTGGCTGGAACGGAAGGGAATCTTAGACTTGTACTTACCTGTCCATGTTCCTTCTTTTGCCCTTTGAATACCGGGACCGGGGTAAATTGACGAGCCGCAGCTCCAACTGCAAGTAGCCCTGGCCCCTCTGCTTTGCTGACATCTCTTTGAGGCGCGCGTGGAACACTAAAGTGCTGCCTACACGACCTGTCATTTGACGGTCGGCCGATGAGCTACCCATAGCTCACCGTCCACAGGCCCGCGCTTCTTCTCTCCCTTAAACATCCAGTTAGTCCAGTACTTCACGGTCTTCGGAAAAGGGATTAAGAGATACAAGAAACATGGTATTATCGGCAAACAATAATGTCGCCTTAAACGATCAATAGTATGACTAAAGCTAACAGTCAACTATTAAAACAAAATCTGCTAATTTGTGTAAAATTCCAGCTTGTTGTAAAAACCCAGGATTCCATTACACACTCCAACATTATGAATTTCGGTTGATCTGAGCAAACTAGACAATAATCTTCAATCTAATCTTTAATTTGCAATTATTTTGTTTTTCTCAATATCCCGAATAGATCTGTATAGCTAGATCAGATGTAATACACATTTCAACCTTGCACAAACAACAAAAATCGTAAATAATAGCAGCCACTCGGGCAATAGCAGCTCGTGGCTAAATAATAGCAGCCGCTCGGGTCGATCTTTAGGTTAAGCCGCGCTTGCCTAGGTTGGTCTGTGGATGAGTGACCACCCGTTACATACCGAGTTTCCTCCGTGCCTCGGAAAGCACGTTAAGCCGTTGGTCCCGGCGGTCATTTGTAGATCTTTGACAGTCGTTACAGGTAGTCAGTGTTCCAAAAGTCTGACAACCAGTCTTACCAAGGGGTATCGTATTACCCAGTTTTAACTGGTTGTGGAGGTCAGATAGGCAATCGCTCCATGTAAAATACTGATATTCAGCTGCATCCGGTTAGACTGGAAGTCGACCCCAACATAGTTGGGAAAAGGCTAGGCAGATGATGACAACAACATAAACACTTCATCATTTTGATAACCTTTTTGTCTTCCCTTACAGAACCAACAACCAACCCCTCAATCCTCCCCTACATACTAGAACCCTGCACAAACCACCAACACTCCATACTAGACTACAATGAGAAACTGCAGAAGACCACAGATCTTTCCCAAAACAAATGCAGGATATACAGCACATTCCACCGTCTACCCACCACACCTGTGCCCAAGGAGACGGGCAAGAACAAAGTGGTGATGAGTTGTGTTTATGAAGATGTTACCAGTGTGTTCACGGGAGATGGAGATAGGGTTGAGGAGAGGTATTTTAACGTAAGTTACCTTAATCATGATAATTTTGTAGACAACAGGCTACCTCAAACTCGTAAATTGAAGTGAAAAGTAATTCCAAAATAAACTAGCAAGCCAGCTCGTGTTTTCGTAAACTTGACACGTCCCAATTTTGGCTCGTATTCCAGTTGTGGTGATTTTGCTTAGCGTTATATTCTAAATAGTGCATATTTGTGTTATATTGCCAACTAGCTGGCGCCCGCGGCTTCGCCCGCGTGATGGTCGAAAAAAAATTATCCTAATCCTATGTGTTATTCCAGACTATTATCTAACTCTGTGCCAAATTTCATCAAGATCCGTTCAGCCGTTTTGACGTGAAAGAGTAACAAACATCCATCCTCACAAACATTAGCATTTATAATATTAGTAAAATACAAAACAGCCTATACATACGTACTTCATAAAGTTCATAATGTATTATGTCACATTCCAGATCTTCAGCTCTATAAAGTCCATACTGTTAGAAACTCGCAGTCGCCTGGAGACGGTCTGCCAGCGCGTGACAACGTCCTTCCAGAAGGAGATGGATGAGAAGTACTTGGAGGTCACCTCCAGCTACCAGTACCTCAGCAGGGAAGATCTGTTGAGAGGCAGGTAGGTTCAACATTTTTTTTTCAATTATTAAAAGTTTTTTATTTAAAAAAGGCATGACACCATTATTTTAATAATTAACATAGAAACAGATATCAAAATTCAGTTTGGGAGATTTTCCCAGCTAGGACAGCATATACCATGGTATAAACGAGTTCCATTCCATTCTGGTTATAAGTCCAAAGTCTTCTTCTTAAGAAAACTGTTACAGCAAGTCAAGTAACCTTTACTTGGCCAACTATTGGTTGGCTTCGGTTACCCATTTAAAACATGTAGTTGACATATTTAAATACTATATCTGCTGTAGCAGCTGTGTTCTGAATAAGAAACACAAAGAAATCTCCAATTGTTCTAACAGCAATACTAAGTAATTACTTCACTTTAATAAAAAAAACAGCTTTGCAAATTAAAAAAATACTATTGTTTCTTTTCAGAGCACTATATAAAGAAGAACAAGAGATCCTCGCCAGAAGAATGGTGGCGACACTATCGTATGTTCTCGACTCTTCTAGAGGTATCTACTGGTTCTTTAAACATGAGCAAATGCCTGATGAAGGTACAGAGAAGAGTGGAGACTTCCTTGATATTATGTATAGGATATGTGTGCTACTTGACAATGCTGTGAGTACTCCATCCATTTATTTTATCACATTTATTCTTTCCATTGGTACTATTAGCATATCGTCCATTAATATAGAAGAAAAAATATATATGTATAATAGGACATAACCTATAAACTACTGAAACAATATAGATAAAATTAATATCGGACTCTTTGTGGAGTTATACCCTTTCGATTATAAAGAAAATTTTGAGAATCCGCTCACGATCGTTGGAGAAATCGCCTAATAAACATAAAAAATACTGTCGTATTGAGAAACTCTTCCTTTTTTGAAGTCGGTAAAAAGTCACTATTTTGTGTATTTACTCAAAAAAACATCAATACAAGTATTGACACACACCTCTAGCAAGCCCATTTCCTTTCTTCTCCATCGTTGTGTTGATACTTTACGCCACTGGAAATAAAGATCAAAATGCTTTCTTCATAACCAATATCCTCTTTTACTTTCCAGTCCTGCGCCACTCTATACAGCGGCCTCCTACTATCAATAACATCGCTCATCGAAGCCCTTAGTTCATCAGAAATCAACAGACTCAAAGTCCTAGACATAATAAAGAGAATACTGACATCTAGGCCGATGCCTTTTGTGGTCACCCAAGTACTTAACTTACTGAAGTCTGTGGCGCTGTGGGATGGTTTTATCAAGGCTTTCTGCCCTGGAAATGGGACGGGGAACCTGAAGACTGATTATGATCAAGGTGTTCTGTTGTATAAGAAAGGTAAATTGATTTTTAGCATATCAATGAGATATAGGAATCTTTTTTCATCTGTTTAAGCAAATAAATATCTTATCTGCTTAGCCTTTTCCAACTATATTGGGTCAGCTTCCAGTCTATCTGAATACCAGTTTTTTTTAAATGTAACAACTGCCTATCTGACCTCCACCGCCTAGTTAGTATTGGGTAATATTGAAGTAAGAATTGTATAAGGGTAAGAATTATTCTTGGGTAAGAATGATAGGAAACTTTCGGAACACTGATTATCTGTAAGAATTGTTAAAGATACTACAAATGACAGCCGGGACCAACAGCTTAACGTGCTTTCTCTTATGATACAGGAATCATTAATTTGTGTTTAATTAAAAAATATTGCGTTTGTTTCGATTATAGCCAACCGCTAAAACAAACGTGCACAAATATAACTCGAATGGCAATGTCGTTAAGCATAACAACATTTTAAAAATCCCCGCTTTGGTCGAGTGGTTGCAAACGCGACTGATGAACCTGAGTTTGAGGCCCGGGTCGGGAAAAGTGTTATTATATGGAATTTCGCAGTAGAGAGAGCCTTGTGTCCTTGTCTTGCAATTCCTCGCTGGCGAAGCTTTCTAGTATTTTTTAATTAATTAAGAGATTCTTGTCTTGCAATTGCTCACTGGGAATGCTTAAGTAATACGAACTATATGCTTTGATTTAAAATTTTCTTTTTCTAGATATAGTTGATAAACAAATTTTGTTTGCAACATTTCAGATAGTATAAAATTTCCTTGCAGTTGTTCTAAAATACCTTATTTTTTTTTCAGACTCATGTTTTATACAAGTGCTGCTAAAGCAAATAGAAGCATGTCTGAAATGTATGGAGAAACAGATGTTAGGAGAGAAGGCAGCGGAGACCACACAAAACCTCATCATATTATATAGCAACATTACTGACAATTCTACTAGCAGCTTGGCAAGAGAAGCAACAAGGTATTGGAGCATATTTCTTCTTGTGAACTAGAATACTGTTGGTGTACCTACATGAAGTCTTCTGGACATCGGGTGGTCTTCAATGAAGTCTCTTTTGTTTGTCTACTACTTCAATGACGGCACGGTTGGGTGGTTGAGCGAGTCGCTGCTGCACTGTCTGGCGCGGGTTCATTCCCAGCTCGGTATAAGTATTTATATAAACTCCAGGTAGTTGTTCCGGATCTGACTGTTTGTGTATGTAAGTTTAAATGTTAAACGCGCCCACGACACAGGAGGAATTCCTAGTGTATGGCATTTTTTAAATTAATCAGACTTACAATGTATGTGACGAGTGAACTAGCGACCCGCCTTCGCTTCGCATAGATGCAATGAACATAATAATATTATACAAATAATAATAATGCGGGTCGGGGCTTTTTAAACGCAAAGACCCTCCACAACCGAGAGGTGTGCAGTCTCAGGGAATATTTCTTAAAAGCCGACGTGGGTATGATGCACAGAGATGTAGTCGCAGTGGACAAGGGACTCACCCCGTTGTCCATGGCTAAAGAGAATTGGCGCAAACCTGTAGTACTTACTACCGATGACCGCAAGGAAGTATGGCAAGGTAAGGAGTTTCACGGGCGCTTCTACAAGGCTCTTCATGGGCCCGATGTAGATTTTCTAGCGTCCGTGTCCTGGCTACGATTCGGTGACCTATTTGGGGAAACTGAAGGTTTTGTCTGTGCGATTATGGACGAAGTTATGTTGACGAACAGCTACCGGAAATATATTATGAAGGATGGGACAGTTGACGTGTGTCGGGCATGCCACCGTCCGGGTGAGTCCATCAGACATATTATTTCTGGTTGTTCTCGTCTAGCTAACAGCGAGTACTTGCATAGGCACAACCAAGTAGCCAGGATTATTCATCAGCAACTTGCCTTGAAATATAATCTTGTTGAATCTGAGGTACCGTACTACAAGTATGTGCCCGACCCAGTTCTCGAGAAAGACCATGTCACGCTGTACTGGGATCGGTCTATCATTACTGACAGGACTATTGTCGCCAATAAGCCTGACATAGTGGTGATAGACCGATCAGCGCGCCGCGTAATGATAATCGATGTTACCATCCCACATGACGAGAACCTCGTGAAAGCTGAGAAGGAAAAACAACTAAAATATCTTGACTTGGCACACGAGGTTGTCGACATGTGGAATGTGAACTCGGCTATAATTGTGCCGATTGTCGTAACGGCCAATGGCTTAATTGCCAAGAGCCTCGACGACCATCTGTCGAAGCTCTCCTTAGGTGGTTGGATCAAGGGCCTGATTCAGAAGGCTGTACTCCTCGATACGGCCCGCATTGTGAGGAGGTTCCTGTCTCTGGAGCCCTAACCACCTTGGAGTAGTAGCTTGGACCCAGCTCCCGTTACCGGCGGAAACCTATTATTATATTTTATGTGTTTTTTTTTCTAAGAAATATTTAAAAATGTAATTGTAAACTGCGATGTAAATAAAGGAAATTATACAAATAAATCCCCTCTTGAATCTATTTATAGCTGAAAACTGCATTAAAATTCGTTGAGTAATTTTATAGATCTAAAACGACTTCATTTTATACTCTGTAAGGATAGTCCCCAGCTCTTGTGATTTTCGCGATGACGAGACCTCGGGTGGTTGCTCAACTGTGCCCCCCGCACCCGTGTTGCGTAATCAAATACGTATTCTTCTACATAGACAAAAAATTACTTTTCATAGATGGAACGAGGGAACGTCGAAAAAAATCATACTATTTCTGATTACAATTTCAAAATGAAAAATATTTTTTTAGATGTTTGCTAAATTAATTAATCTAAACTCAAAGCAATTGCATTTATTTCAATTAGACTATTACAGGCACTTTTAAATGTCAAGAAACAAAAGAAGCTACAGTCCCACAGACACGACACAATGCATAATAACTTGTGAAAGTACTGTAGTTGCCCATTCCAAAGTGTTTAACTCTATGGAGAAGAATGTTATAATAATGTTGTAATGATAATATTTTTATTTTATTTATTTGCGAAAATAAATAGTTATACATGAAATCTAACCTACGACATTTTCCACATCAAATATTAGAAGTTATACAGCGCTATTCTAAGCTCTTAAAACAAGAGTAGTACAGGTAAACTTAAACATAGACAGACAGGCATGCAAGAGACAGAGAAAGAGAGGTAATAAACTATTAAATTAACTAGGTACTACAATCCAGATTTTTATTGCGGATAATACATCTTAATTTTAATTTAATATTATTGTTCCAGATGTGATTGCCACCTTGTTCTAGTCCAAGTAATAGTCTACGCTCTACGAATATGTGCAGTGATGCTGGAGAGTTTTAAATATAGTGTTATAGGTATGTTACAAATAGCATGTGAATTTGCCTAGTCAAGCGATCTTTTATCAATCATGGCAACCTTATGTAAATGGCAGTAATATTACATGTTGGGCACATAAAGTGTAGGAACTTTACAGATACCGGCACGGTTCTTGAGCGCTCGCCGGAAGAGTGGGGATCGCTTTGCGCATCGTACACTTATGACAAATAAAACGTACACCCGTTTATTATTTATTTTTTCGAAGTTACCTACGTAATTTCTTACTGGTTCTATGGTATTTTATCTTTTCTCTTTATAATATTAGTGTAGATAAAAACATTATTTATACATTTCGATAAAAGTACAAATAAAATAATTGAATGAAAAATAGTTTTGCTATCATTGCAAGCTGTTTTTTTTTCCCGTTTTGTTTTCGATGAATATCACTTTTTATTATAAATTACAAAATAATAATTAATAAAAAAATCACGTAAAATATTTTACTTCTAACTTACCAGATAATTTAAAACGATGCAGTTTAAAAATATTAAAGTGGCAATATTTTAATAGACAACAATTTATCTATCAATGTATCTATCTTTAAAATAAATTAACTATTCATAAGCTATTTGGTACTAAATATAATTAACGACAAGACCCCACTCTCTAGTGGCGCCATCTGGTGAGCTTAAAAACGATAGTCCTCATTCAGTTTATTTGATTGCAGGTGATAACTCAACAAACAAGTCATCGTTACTGTCAGTGTGTCGCTGCGGCATACAAGTGCTGTACCAGTGCGCTGTCCGCGACGTGGAGTTCAGTACGCAGCTGTCGCACAACGAGGGACATCTCATAGAGTTCTGTGAACTCATGAGGACCGCACAGCATACGGAGGCTTACAGTGAGTATCTATATAACTAGATGTGCCCAGCGGTTTCACACGCTGATCAGTTCCCCAAGTGCCGTAGAATGATCATAACAAATCATTTATTTTTGCAAACATGGGTAATAGTTACATAGATGTTTTCGTCGTATGGGCTTGCAAATAATAATAATTTCCTAATTTAAAAGAACAAGTTATTTAAAATTTAAATCATATCAATTTACAGTTGATGAATGATATTACATAGCCTATGTTACTGTCAGATAATTTTGCTTTCTGTTGTTGGAAAAATTGTTAAAATTGATCCCGTAGTTTCGGAGCCTATTCGGTACAAATAAAAAAAAAAACTTTCCTTATTTATGTCAACTTTACAGTTATGTAAATTAGGATAATTTTTATAGAAACTTAAGGAATTATAGGCTAAAGCAAACGGGGTGACAGGCTTAAATAGGCTAGTGTAGGTCACGAAAGCTGCATGCATTACCGACACCAGATGAGCAATTTTGTGACTGCTTCATTGGTCAGACATATTGTTGGCTTGCGCCCGGATCGTATAAGTTCTATGAGACGTATGTCAAAACACTACTATCCGTAAGCAAAACGAATCGTTTTTTGTTTATTGGAACCGGGCGTTAACCAACATAACCTTCATTTACTAAAAACAACTTTATTTTTACAGCAAACATGCTAACAGAACTTGCCGGTACCCTCCAATCTTCACCAGAAGATATGCCGCCATCATTCCATAGAGAACCATGGCTGAAAAGCTTCCAATCATTCTCTCTGGTCGATTAAATCGGAATGAAATGGTCCTTGTATGAAATTACTAATAGAATTCTAGTTTTAGAATATCAATGTAAATATTGTAAATAATCGAAATGATTTTGTATGATTCTATGATTATTAAGAAAGAATACAATTATTATTTATTTTAAACATTTATTTGTTTTGTTTACACAAATATAAGACTTTTTTTTACATTAGGAATGTGGAAATAAAGGAATACTTGTTAATGTTATAATAATTTTATAAATCCGTATAGTACATATATTTATATAATATTTATTATAAGTTTTACACCTTAAAGTGAGAGGAGTAGGGGATGCTACATATCGTCGTCCCCCTATTAAGGTTTAACAGAGAATGTGCGTCAGCTAGTTACTTGAAGTGACTGTTTTAACATCGAGAAAAACGTAAATATATCACTGTACTAATACTACAATAAGATGGCATAAAGTAAACGGGCTGCGACATTCACTACGCCCCATCACAAAATCCATAGTGCCTATATTATAAATAGTTACTATATTCGGGCCGAAAACTCAATACTTGACATTCAACAAGTGGTACTATTAATGTACTTATATAATCATGACATGTTATGCCTCCCAACTATGCCTGGCCTTGAAGCCCATGAATAAAAAGGACCACATAATATCTACTGGCTCTACCTTACAATCAATTGCATTGCCTTTTCGACCTAAATACCAACAAAATATATAAAACTTAAGGGCTCAAAGGCTTTACGGTCGGCGTAATAATAACATCAGGCGTACTCGGCTGATGAAAGAAGTACAACATGAAGCCAGCTGCTAAAAGAAAATGGAATCCTAATATACATCCAATAAGTATGACAAAATACTTCGATTTTCTTAAGGCAGGCATGAGCCAGAATATTAGCACTGCTCCGGAGACGAAAGCGGCCATCAGAACGAACAACCATTGGAGCCAGAATACTTGGATTGTCCATAATACGGCTACTGGTATGTATATTGAGAGAGAGTATCCATAGAGGCAGAATAGAGACATCATAGTTGGTGATTTTGCATCCTGAAAAGAGAAAGCTTTTATTGACCATGTAACATCTTCATTCAAGGCTTTTTCAAGGTCCAATTTATTTTTTATAAAACTGTACTGTACTGTAGAAAAAATTGGTGTAATCCAGAATTTCAAGGACAAAACTAGTTGTTTGGTGCATAAGAATCAGTTGATAAACTTTTTGATCTCTCTACTCTAATTGATTTGTAGTAATTTTGTGTTAAACTAAAACACAAATGGATCATGCTTTTAGCTTTTATAAAATAAGGAAGGTCTGGCGGTTGTGGGCTCTTGCTCTATTAATAGTGTTTTCTGCTAGCCAATTTGAAAAACTTTTCAAACTTCCCATGAGTAGATAAATCTACTTAAATATCATTAAAATGAATATACCTGATTCTCTATCTCATCATGCCCATCTGTATTAGAGGTCCACTTCAATGCAGCCCACAGAGCAAGTGGCACAAGCCAAACATAACAGGTGATGGCCGTAGCTGCGATGGACACCAGGTGGAAGTCATAGCGCCATACAAAGCCTGTCTTATTAGCATTGTGCAAATAACTGGCTATGTTACCACTTACTGCTATAGTGAATATCTGGAGAAGAAAGACGAAATCATTAGGCATGGTGTTTATTTTCATATTGGTTATAAACTCAGAATTTGAATTTTAAACAATCAGAAATTGAAGGGCAAGGAAAAGATAGATGGATTGTATAAGGAATATATGAACAAGGAGTAAATGATGCCGTGACATCTGACAAGGTAGAACTGAAGAAGAAAATGTGTTGCAGCAACCACAATAGAAAATAATGAATAAGACATTGGAATAGGTGGTATTTACCTAAACTTCAGTATAGTATGTTACAATCTTAACATGTGAGTATTATGTAGTTTTAATTTAGAACTAAGACTAGGAATTTTGATGGTGATTTCCATTAAATAAACTAGACAGACTAAACTACAAGAAGAAAATCTAGTCGGGGAACAACAGGATACAGGGAGCTATCAGTTGTTTCTGTAACTGCCTGCCTGATAATATAAATAAATAATATTCAGTTTATCCGTGTCAGAATTAAGACATGATAAGGTTTGATCCTACCAGGGTAACAGATATCCAAACAGGTCCATATAGATCTGGTTTTCCTTTGATTCTCTCATCGAAGTAGTTGCGGGACACCTTCTGTGGCAGCACTGAGGATATGATCCTCTCCACAACCTCATTTGTGTGGACATCAAAGTACTTCTGATAGTATTCTATGGTCCAGAAGTTGTGGTTAGCTGGAAAACAATACATAGTAATATTAAGATACATGAATTAGCTACAGTAACTGGTTGTGGTGGTCAGATAAGCAGCCACTCGCATGTAAATGCCTTATGGCATTAAGTCCGCCTATGTACCACTATTGTACATGAAGTTTAAATAAATAAATTATGGTATTCAGCTGCATCTGGTTAGAGGAAACCCCAACATAGTCTGGAAAATGGCTCAGCTGATGATGACTAGGATAAATTAGTATGATTTTGCTTGACACAAAATATGACTTGAATTACTGATACTATACATTTAATACATCATTAATTTAAAACTGTATTTGAGGAAAGAACTAACAGATACTGTTATCTGGTATCTGTTAGTTCTTTCCTCATATAGTTTCCTAATCCCAATAACACCATAATCTTTACTAATATTATAAAAGCAAAAGTGAGTTTGTTTGTTATGTTTTCACACCCAAATGGGCAAACTGATTCTGATGAATTTTGGTACAGAGATTGATGGGACCCTGGAGTCGGACATAGGCTAAAAAAAAGTGAGAAAAGGGGAGAGAACGATGTTTTTTTTATCATTACATTGGTTAAAGTTAGTGTAGCCCAAAGTAACTATGTCACGCAGACAACGTTGCGGGCGGAAGCTAGTTATAATATATAAATACTATTTATTGCAGCCAGAATTCAAGAACAGCCATTTAGGAAACACTGATGTCGAAATTGAATATCTATCGTAGATTATCAATGTTGTTCCAACTTAGCACTCGGTTCAATAATAAGTTACTCATTACCCCGTTGATGATACATGCTAATGTAATGCATGAGGATTAGTGAGGATACAGTCACCAGGCTACCACCTAAATGTACTATTCTACAGCAAACTGAACTTATGTTAGCAATAACTTTTATCAAGTAATTGTTACTTAGAATTCAGTTAAATAAAAACTGTGAGTACAGTGTTACTAATGCAATGATTAGATTAGAATCTAGTTAAAATCTACACTGTACAATTGGTGATAAACTTAATTGCTTACAGAACCAATGTGTTGTTAATTAGTAGGTAGTCTTTCTTCTTTTAGTCAAATCTATTTACGACAATTAAGTTAATGTAGATTCTTACTCTGTGGTGCAGCTTCTGGTTCATCAATCGCTTTGGGTTCTTCAAAACTATAGTTTGGATTTGACATAGTGTTATTGTATTGATTTGTGTGCACTGCCTCCACGTCAATACGAGCACTACGGTTGTTGTGGTCAGGGGAATAGTCCTGAAAGTCCAAAAGTTCACCCGTGTTTACGTTCGCCATGGTTATTCACTTCATTAAATGATTAAACACCAAAGTAAATAAAATCCACGCAATTTTATAAAAAAGTCACTTTTTTTAAAATGTCATACTGACTGATCATCCTTATTTGAATTGTCAATTTTGACAAGACATGTTCCACAAAAATTGTATTTGTCACCAATTTGGAAAGAAAGATATTCTCACAACTTGTTAAAACATTCACAAATAAACGTTTTTGTTTCATGTTTTCAAAATCCTGCCGTCATAAGTGCAGCATGCAGTAGGCCGCACTTCTTGAACAAGGGTAATGTATACAGTGAAGAATAATTTGCATGATTGAAGAAAGTTCAGAATACTACCTGCACTTTGAACTTTGTGCACACTCATAGGTAATAGGTGTGAGTGAGTGGAACGGAAATGATAACCAGCGATATCGAATTTTCTCACGTTTTTTGTAAGAAGAAGGGCAAGTGTCGGGTAGTCTGCTTCTTCTAATACGATTCTTATTTTGTTACTCCCATTAAAGTTACAAATTCTGTGAATAAGCTTTATTATATTTTGTTTTCCATTTATTTCAAATCCACTTGACTTGCTGCAATTGATATTCTTAATGCTGTGTCCGCTAAATCTGCTGTTATCGCTAACGAGCATCTGCTAGTTGCTGTTTTTTTATTTTTACTTTATTTCTGTTTCAGTTATATCCGAAATATTTTTATTTCTTCCAACACATCTAGGTTTGTTTTTATTTTTCTCTGTATCGTTTCATTTGTCGCATTTTCTCGTGTTGTTGACTTGTAAACATCTTTGTTATTCTGTTTTAGCTTTTGTAAACGATTTTTTCATTTAAATATTTATGATGTTCTGTAAATTCAAATAACAATTATGTTTCTAAGAAAAATAGTTTCAGTATAGATTACACCGAAGCTATTATTCTTCTATGGGATATTCCATCTGACCTCCAAAACCCAATAAGCACTGGGTAAAACAATATCCTTGGAATAGTTGTCAGTGCTCCTGACCTGACTACCTGTAACAAGAACAATTGTCAAAGATGTATGTGGTAACATAAAATGACAACTGGGAGTCTGGGACCAACGGCATAACATGCTCTCCGAAGTACTTATGTAGTGAACTCGGTGATTGTATGGTATGGGTGGTTTGACCATGGATCAAGGTAAGAAAGTGTCAGGCTGTAACTTAAACGAAAGACGATTCACACAACAAAATACAGTGTCCCTGGGAGTTAAAGTATATTAAATCGAACAGGGGCGTAAGCAATGTAATTTAAAGGTAAAATGCGTGCCTTAGATGTGGAGTTGCGGACACCAGCCGTTATATTATTTAAAGGTAGTTTTATTCATGTATTTAAAAAAGAATCACTTGAACTCACAGAGTACTTTGCTTGAACTGGACCTTCCTGATTTTTTAAAGTTGGATAATAATAAAAGCAATAACATACCTATAATAAATGGACCTGGAAGACAAGATAGAGCGAATCGTCGAACAACATTTATTGCCAAAATTAACCGGACATGAGGTCTAATTTTAGAGATTTCATATTTTCGACCCACATGTCTAGAAAGACGCTATGGCCTTATGGTCAGTATAGCCTGGAGTTAAGTTCTTCCTCTACATGCTACTTGCTCTATGGTCAAAACAAACAACACTGGCAACCCTCGAATTCAACTCCCACTCTTCACGGGCCGCATTGACGAGGACGTCGTTGTCGCGTGGTAGCCATTTTGTTTTCAACAGGACTTCATTACGTCAATACGTATTTTCAGTCGGGTTGAAGAAAACTTAGCTGTACGTGATTTAGTTTAAATAGATTAGATGTATTCATTCCATTTGTACGTGAGGTGATTGCAGTAATAACGTGTGTTTATCGTCCGCAGTGCTGTGATATTCGCGATAACGTAAGTTCGCTACGTGTTAGTTTCTAAAACCTCGCCATATTGGTTATCCACGTAACGAATGAGGTTTAAGCGTAGTATTTGGTTATTTACAGTGATGTGCAGTTGAAGATTGTGCTTGGCATGGTGACATCAACGACTACGGTCGTCGTTCAAGATGTCAAAAGAAATAGCCGAAGAGTATGCTTCGAGTTTGGCGGACCTAACCGTCAACAGCAAGCCGCTGATAAATATGTTGACGATCCTCGCGGAAGAAAACATCGAGCACGCCGGGGTTATCGTTGAAACAGTGGAGAAGCATTTGGAGAAGGTGAATTTCCATTTTTAAAAATTAACGCGTGTGAGGTGCCGCGGGATTTATGCCACAGTCACGTGAGAGTCGGGGGGAATAATGGGAAAGTGTTCTCTAAACAATGACGCATGCTCCTCGTTCTTTACGTGTTTATCATGACAAATGTGACTAATTCGACGTCGTTGTATCCAGTCGAAACACTGACAGGTATCTCCTACCAGATGTTACAATTTCACAACATTACCTCAAACTGACACATTTTGTAAATTGTTCCATCAACTCTTTAATTTGCAAAAAAACTTTTTTTGAGACAATTGGCTGACTATCTTTTTTGATGTTTGCACAAGTATTACTATTTCCAGATGCAATGTTGGGTCAGTATTTAAACATGTTCCAATACTGTTTCATAAATTACTGAATATTGGAGTTGTAAGACTTAGTGTGCGACTCACTTAGTAGCACTTGAACTACTTTAGTTTAAAACATTGCATAATTTGACATACATTCAGATGTTTTCTTGTCTGCCAGCCAAAGAGTAGTAGTTTTTAATAAAAGGGACATAATAATAGCAAGTATTAAACTCACCTAGATAACAGTATTTTCTCAAACACCTGGCTCATGTCCAAAACTAAGAAACTTTGTAAAATATATTAGAAATTACTTTGAAGCAAAGTTTAGGAAACATTTATAAGATATAAATCAATAGGAATCATGTTATTTCTTGTTGCAAACTTACAATAAATAGTTAGGAGATACCTGTATCAAAAGATAATAACAGATAACACAATTGCCTTCAAGGGTATGTACTCCTTATCTCTTTCAGTTGTATATTCAAGAAATTGTTCACAATAAAGCTTTTTGAAACTGAATTCTTATTTATTTTTCACATATTAACAATTAAAAAGGTTGATAAAGCAAATTCTTGTCTTATTCTATCCTGTACCATTACAAACAGTGGGTGCCAACCTTTGAGAGAGGAGGCCAAGTACGTACTTGGCCAGCCTGGGGATTGGGACTAGAAGTTGTTTTTCCTCTACACAGGTACACCCTGACATCAAGCTGCCACTACTGTATTTAGTTGATTCCATAATCAAGAATGTTGGCGGAGCCTACACCACGAAGTTCTCACAGAGCATTGTCAATATGTTTACAAGGACATTCAAACAGGTAATTGTGAGTTAAATTGTCACATAAATGCTTTGTGAATTTGTTGTTGATTTTCCAGACATTCTCTAATATAAAATGTTTTCACAGGTCGATGAAAAAATAAGGTCACAAATGTTCAAGTTACGGGAGACTTGGCATGATGTGTTCCCCGCCACAAAGCTGTATCAACTGGATGTGAAAGTGAACTTGATCGACCCAGCTTGGCCCATACAAGCACAGCCGATACAGCAGTCAAACATCCATGTAAATCCAAATTTTCTGAAAAAGGTGTTTTTTAGTTGATTATTGTTTTGACATTGATTTAGTTTATGGGCGAGCTTTAGGGTGCGCATTGGCAGCTGTTGGTTTGAGGCTATTATATTTGCTTGCTGCGTAACATCTCTCCATAAATAATCATTTCATTTATGCTGTAATGCCTACTGCAGTGTTTCAATTTTCCACTAACTTGGGGGACCATGCTTTAGTATTCGGCCTATTTTCCATCCTCTATTTTTTTTTTTTTTGTAATATTTGGACCATACACACTAGAAGATCCATTTATACAAGAGTAACCTAGAATGCAAGTTTTGTTTGGTTAAATGTGAAAATATGATCACAACCTTACAGAAGACATTATAATAATTTATGAATGATAATAGACATTGATTTGTGTTTTAAGGACACACCCAGAAAAAAAAACTTAAGCAACAGAATAGTTTAGGGAAACAGTAATAAGATCTCAGTCATGATTCTAATTTAGCGTTTCTCTCTACAGCCTGTACTGCCTGCAACCGGTACATTGGTCACACCAACCCCATCAGTTCCTCCTGAGGAGGATGAAAAGATGAGGAGCATCGTCGCCAAGAAGGAGCAAGAGCTTCTGATGCTGCAGAGAAAGAAGGTCGAATTGGAGCTCGAGCAAATGCGGCGACAGGTCGAAATCGCTGAAAAAACTGTCACTAATAAAAAGGTAAGGTTTATTCTGTACTTCATGTTTAACCGCGGCTTGGATCTTGTGGTATTTTCCACAGACAACGTAATTTTTCCGGGATAAAAATAGCTTGTGTCTCGGTAGCCCATTAAGTATTTCTTTGTTAAATATTGCTATTGTTGCCGCCTACATCCAGGTTGGTTGCATCATATCGGCAAGAACAATCTTTATTTTTAGCCAAGGGGTCACGGCTGAACCTAACTTCAGCTGGCTATTAATAAGTCTATCTTCAACCTGCTGTGATATAAATGTTTTGATTCAAAACTTTATGGCAATAAGATAAAGTATACAATGGTTTCAGGCTTTGAAAAGTTGAATTAGTTGTCATCATGTGGTTAAGATTAAAAATATCCATTTAAAACTGTAAATAAAACTAGATAGGCGCCAGATATTGTAACGTGTTGATAAACTTTCTAAATCATTTATCCAGAGAAATGAAACAGCAAATAGTCTTAAAAAAATGTTCTTTTTAATTTTTGTATTTTAACTTTATTTGGTACATATACTTAGTGCTACATTCCCTACCAGTTAACCATAAGTAAGTAATTAATCAATAATAACATTGAAACTTTGAAAATATTTGCGGTGTGTGCTTCTCCATTAGTAAATTACTTTTTACATTAGTACTAACAGCTATATGTGTCCATTGTTCATAAATCAATTATATTCAGACAGTATAATATTGATAGGCATTAAAACAAATACAATAGTTAAATACCCCTTATTTACTCTGAATAAAATAATAATGACATAAATTACAATGCTAATGAATTCGATTGACACCAGCAACTTGGTTGGAAACTATTTTATTTGACAAAAGGTACATATTTTGTGGACAGGTACTATCTTACAAACTATTGTAGAAGACAGGAAGCTGTCTCGCTGCCATATTAATTTAAGTAATTTAATCTCAATGATTCAGTTCATGATTTAAATTAGAAATTGCGACAATAGAAGCAACGTCTTTTAATAATATAAGGAAGATAGATAATAAAAACGAATAGTATTAAAAATCTGAGAAATAGTAAAACAATAATTTTGCTCTGTTTGAGGACCAGCTCAAATATAGGTTCAAATATTTGAATACAAAAAAAGGCAAGTACTGCAAAATGTGGGCAAGATTGCACACACATTCAAGTGCTCGTATTCTTATGAAACACTTTTAACTAAGTCAGAGCGGTTTGTGAATCTTGTATGTACGTATTTTCTGCTTGCATCACCGATCCCTATAATTTAGGGATCTATGGTTCAAAACAGTTAATAAGTTGACCGCTCTGTAAGACATTGGTCTGTATCTGTCATTCGCTTGAAGATGGGAAAGACAAACCTGTATTTAGAAAACGTTTACGAATAAAGGCATTTGTGGTAGAAACGTGCTCTAATACCCTACTACAGAACGCGACCGATATGTACGTATAACGATTTACGTCCGACATCAAGGGTTATTTATTTATATATTTATTGAGAAGTCTCCTTTACAGCTCACATAACAGGTATACACCTAATGCGATAGAGTGGTCTTAAAATTAACTTATCCTTACTAATATTATAAAAGCGAAAGTGAGTTTGTTTGTTTGTTACCTCTTCAGGCTTTAATGGCTAAACCGATTTTGATGAATTTTGGTACAGAGATAGTTGGGAACCAGGAGACGGACATAGGCTATAATTTTTATTAAAAAAAAGTGGGATAAGAGGGAGAACGAGGGAAGAAAAGGGAAAACTTAGCGTTGCTATTACAAATCAGTCAGGCGCAAGAGAAAAAAATGCAGGTCTGCTTGGTGTGTTATACCGAATTTAACGCGAGCGAAGCCGCGGGCAAAAGCTAGTTTACAATAAATATAAAAATGTAGAAAAGTATACTATACTAACATAAACTAATACAATAATTTCCAGATAAATAATAAGTTCTTGTACTTAAAATATAAAAACAACAACCTTTTAAATAGGTTTCTTTCTACCACTGTCGCACTGGCTGACTCATTAAGCTGATTAATTGATTGAAAATGAGGTGATAATTGTGGTCGTTATCATAATTCTTTCCAAATGATTACGTCTATTAGTCATTGTATTTGTACTAAACAGACGATTGAGTCTTTAATTAGCACAACCTTAATATTAATAACCATGGCTATAGGTACAAGGTGTAATATGGGGGCCGGGCCATGACAGTGAACAATTTTTGCTCTATAACTATTTTTTTAGTTTTCCCATACATGTTGATCAGCTGATCCTGTCAGTTCCTATACAAAGTCCAATTCTTCATTGCTAATTTTAGGGACTTGTAGACTAAAAGTAGTTTAGTTTCGAAGTCTGAGAGACCACCTGGGAGGTCTAGCGCTTATTAAATCTGGTTCTTCTAACCTGACAGACAGATGTGATGCTGGGGATTTGGTTCCACCAATTCTTCCCAGCTAAAACACTAAGAAGTGGCGAAGGGCGGGGCGTTTTTGTGGGACTGTCTCTTGTAATTTGACCCAAAAAAGTTAGACATACCTTGAAACATACTAAATAATACCCACATTTTACTAGTAATATTTGGGCCTCTTTCTTTGAAAAAGTGAGCTAGCATATGGGGTACTGTTCCGACTAAAAATTCGGAGTTATTATTTGTATAAATAAGTGAGTGAGTAGTATAAGTGAGGTATTGTGCCAATGGCACTCCATCAACCTCATTTTACGCGCTGATGATTGCACTAAGTACTTCAGATAATTTCGTAATCATTGATGACCGATAGCCATGAAATAAAGTTTACCGTAACCTTGTCTATCTGTTTGTATTTCGAAACTATAGCCATAGACCATCTTAAAGGAACAAGCTATCAGGGGCCTTAGTCTGCTATTACAATGGTGTCAGAATGGTCGATCACTTAGATGTCAAAATCAACCATTATGCGATCAGTGATCGACCATTCTGACATCATTGTAATAGCAGACTAAGGCCCCTGTAGAGATACACAGGCACTTGAAAATCGGTACCGCTACTTAGCAGACAGACATTTTAATATACATGATGAATTTTCAAATTTTTCCATCACGAATTTCTCATTAGCAGCGCGTCTAGATTTGTACCCGATAGATGGCAATAGGCTCTAACACTATAACATACCAATAACATTATCCCAGGAAAAAACCCAATAACGAATGGAATGGGAATCGAATCCAGGACATCATCAACAGTCCCGCTTGCGACAACAATACTAGCAAGCCAGATTTCAAATTATTTTCGAGGCAGAATGGTTCATAAAAATTTGAATTGGTACCTATAAGTAACCATGGAGTTTCTTGCCGGTTCTTCTACATAGGAATCGACCAACCTGAACCGTGCACCTTTTCTCGACGTTTTATAAGTGCCCTGCATGTAGACATATGTGAATTAAAAATATTTTGATTTTATTCTTACGTAAATTCACGTCATGTAAATTTTCCCCTAAATCATTGTTTTCTTCAAACACTGAATGGACGTTCAGGTTATCTTCGTAGTACCTTTGAATACCGTTTATGTTCGGCTGGTGCAGATAGGGCACGAGTCAATATACTGCTTATCTTTCTCCACTAAGATAATATACGAGGGAGACGTGTTTATTATGTTGTTATTTCTTGTGTACTGTTCATTAGGTTTATTACCGCTGTGTTTGTTTCTGAAGTATTGTTTTATTCTGAGTAAAGAAATTTTATAGACAACAAACCAGCAATACTGACTTAGTAACAGAAATAAGCATGCAATATCATCTCAAGTAGATGTTTGTGGACAAAATATGACACACTAGCTGGCGTCAGCGGTTTCGCCCGCGTGTAAATCGAAAAAAAAGTGGCCTATGTATTTTTTCAGACTATAATCTACATCTATACCAACACCAAGATCCGTTTAGCCGTTTTGACGTGAAAGAGTAACATACATCCATCCTCACAAAAATAATTCGCATTTATAATAATAGTACGTCTATAATAACCTTAATTATAATATAACTAGCTGTGCCCCGGTATGCGTTGCAATGCAATTTTCTACCTACCCGACCTACCCTACCTACCAAATAGAACGTGCGTCGTCAAAGGTTGTATATCAAAATCACCTCTTGTTTTTTCTTTTTTTCGTATATTTTAATACTTATTCTGCTATTCGGCACGGAGACAAATAAAAAAAAATCAAGAATCATGAAAATCGGTCCAGCCGTTATCGACTTATAAGTGTTCGAACAAACCCGACTTTGTTTTATATACATTCAGTCAAAAAAGTATCGGGAATGGATGATTTGTTTATGGTTCCAAATTAAAAATTTTGATTTTTTTGTAGTTGTTAGATTGGCACAACTGTTTTCCATTTTGGCGCGGAGTTTGAGTTGCATCTGTTATTTATATTAAATACAGTGCTGGTTTTAGTAATATCATATATAGTGTGTATTGCGAATTTCATAATGGACAAAAATATCGAACAAAGAGTTTGTCTTAAATTTTGCATCGCCAATGGAATTTCGTGTTCGGAGTCACTGAAAATGTTACAGAAGGCTTACGGTGAATCGACTTTATCAAAAACTCGTGCTTATGAGTGGTTCAAAGCGTTCAAAAGCGGTCGACATGTGATGGAAGATTTGCCTCGCTCTGGTAGGCCGTCAACGTCTGCAACTGAAGTTAACATCGCAAAAGTGAAGAAAATAGTGACTGAAAATCCCCATTCAACTCTGAGAGAGATAGCCGCCGAACTTTCTGTATCTCACGAGTCGATCCGTACCATTGTAACTAATCATTTGGGTATGAAACATGTTGCTGCTCGGCTAGTCCCAAAAGATCTGAATTTTCTCCAAAAACTCAATCGCATGAAAGTCGCTGAGGACATGCTAGAACGAGTCAGTTCGGACCCAACATTCATGAAACGCATTGTTACTGGTGACGAGACGTGGGTTTACGAGTTTGACATGCAAACTAGTCAACAAGCTTCGGAGTGGCGCCTTCCAACTGAACCGAAACCGAAAAAACCACGCCAAAGTCGATCAAAAGTCAAAGTCATGTTGACTGTTTTCTTTGACTATCGCGGTGTTGTGCACTCTGAATTCTTACCGGAAGGTCTAACGGTAAATAAAGAATATTATTTGAGCGTTATGCGGCGTTTAAGAGAGCAAATTCGACGAAAAAGGCCAGATTTGTGGAAAGAAAATTCTTGGATTTTGCACCACGACAATGCGCCTTCGCACAAGGCTATCATTGTGAACGAATTTTTGACCAAACACTCAACAAATACCATCCAGCAACCACCATATTCACCAGATATGGCTCCTGCTGACTTTTTTCTTTTTCCTAAACTCAAATTACCACTTCGTGGCACCCGTTTTCAATCGATAGAAGACAAAGGAGAATTCGCGGCGAGAACTGAACTCAATTCCGCAAGCAGCGTTTAAAAAATGTTTTGATGAATGGATTATTCGTTGGCGCAAGTGTATCGTTTCTAAAGGAGCATACTTTGAAGGTGATAAAATAAATTTGGATGAATAACAGACATTTTGTGTATTATTGATCTTTTCCCGGTACTTTCTTGACAGAGTAGTATTAAGATAATACCAGCCTATAACTATCCCACTGCTAGTCAAAAGCCTCTTCTCATACAGAGAAGGCATAAGCGCCTGTTCAAGACGACTTGGCGATTTCTGACTTTCATTAATACAATGATAAGTACAAGTTTCCTTACGATGGTTTTCCTCTACCATTGTCTGTGATGTGATAAACTTTAGAAAGTACATTGCGGGTTGTTAAAAAGAGATGCCGCAGCCCGAGGACATAAAGGACAAAAGAAGTAACATGGGTGGGTTTTAGTCAGTAAAAGCCTGCTACTCCCCCCGCCGATATGAATTGATAAAATTACATTTGTACTCAGCATGATAGCTCTCTGGATAATCACGACTAGCCTTAATTATCTAAGGAAACATCGGGAAGTGACACGCCCTTCACCAGGAAAAAGCCTAGCGAGGTCGTTTCTACAACAAATAACATATTATTTCGTCTGTTGCTATGCCAATGATATTATTATAGTGGCAATTATACTGATCCATTTATATTTATAAAACAGAGTTGATTCGTTAGATCGATACAGTAATCATAGAAAGTGGACTTGGGTGCCATGTCTACTTATAAACCGTTTTCAAAAAAAGAAGGAGGCTCTCAATTCGACTGTATTTTTTTGTATGTTTGTTACGCGATTTCTCCGTCAATTGTGGACTGAGAGAGACTGACTGATTTTCAAAATTGTTTATATAATGGAAATGGAATACTGCCGAAGGGAAACAATTTTATCTATATTGCTTTGGTAGTTTATCAGAAATCTTCTATATTAATTGTTTTTTCTTCGAATGCATAAGTTGAAATATTACCTTTTAATAGTAATGCAAAAATAATAATTGATCACACCATAACTATTAGGCTGAAATGACAGAAAAAAAATGAATCAAACAACAAGTCTATTTAGTGTTTTTTTGGAAAAAAAGTAGGTATATAAAAATTACTAATTTACATAGCGACGGAAAATAAATAAATTAACACATAATAACTTCGATTTGAACATATTTTAACAATAATTCGATGTCAGCTCAAATGAATACATTCATTCGTCATTAAAGATCATGAATACGTAACCATGACACAATAAATTCAATAACAATTTTTGTAATGTCTGAAGTTATAGAACGATAATGTCAAGATTAACTCAAACAGAATTATGACGAACGCATGGTAATATTACACATCGTCAATTGAGTCAAGACACTTATCTCATAAGATTTCTTGAAGTTTTGCTCGTAAACGAGTATGTGGCAATCAAGTTTTTTAAGTCTGCAGATAACTTATTTATTTATTTATTAAGGATCTCCAACAAACGATGTACACAGATCATTTAACTTAAATTATGGACTTATTTAATATACATTTATTGGTTTTTCTTACATATAGTTACATTTTTAAATATTTAATTATTATTAACTTGTTAAATATATGCACTGTTTGTTATTGTGAACTGGGCTTTATAATGATTAATTTTTTGAGGTATTGTTTACCCGGGTAATTATTTGATTTCCAATCCGTAAAACTAAAAGGGGTAGCTGCCTTTTTTTCAATTTAAAGATTCATCTATCTATGTAAACAACTAAGAATTTAGCTTCTCTTACAAGTTCAATTTTGTCTCCATTTAATATGGTTTCTATAGTTTCTTTATTGCTAGCAGTTATGAATAACATTACCTTGGTCTTTGAACTATTGATTTTTAGTTTATTCACAGAAAACTGAAATAAGATATCTTATAGCTACATGGACCTTTTTTGGGAGCTTTAAAATGATAAATGATGTTTATTTTGCAAGTAGGTTTTTGCAAACAGTTTTCACACGTCTTTTTTTTAAACTAGATGAGGGGCTGCTGTTTCGTACCCGACTACTCTGAGAAGAAACAGCCGAAACAAGCTCAGAGGCTCTTTTTTATGGCACAGACAAGAATCTTGGTCAACTTATATGAGGACTGCATAATCCTCATATAAGTTGACCAAGACCAAGATTAGTGTCTGAAATGGTATTTTTAAGAAATCACCACACAGATTAAATGGACCTGTCCAGTCAGTGCAAGCATTTGTCAGTTATCGTGTAGCTCGACTCATAACTCAAGGAGCTCAACGGCACAACGAACAATACCAAATAAAGGACATTTGTGTTATTGTGTAGGTCGCGTATACAACATAGCTTTTACTCAAAAGCTGCTGAAGTACCTACTCAGTTCAAAAGCTATCTTGTGTCATTTGTTCCTATCGTGACGTTGGTATTACGGTGAATACGTCGTGTGTTCGTAATAGACATGCCCCCTATTACATGAGACTTTAACATAACTGGCGAAATGTAGGTGTACTAATAGATGCACATCTGCTTACCCTTTGGAAATAACAGGCATGATGTCATGTTAGTTGCGATGTTGTTGGTATGATTTTATTCACACAATATTTTTCCTTAATCGAGTTCTTGGAAAGCAAACTGGTATTATATATTGGTATATAACACTCATGTTTGTGATGGTAAATACCAGTTTGCGTATATTATAGATGTTATATAAGACTCACAACTTGGTTTTTATACGCTCAACTTTTTGTTCGACCACTGCAAGCCAAAGAAAAGGTTTGATTGATTGATTGATGATGATTGTTTTGATTTCCCATTTATAATGTTTGCAAAGTTATTAGCCTATTTCCTGGGGAAAAATAATATTGTCGATTTTTCAAATTGTCATTAAAATAGCATATTAATGGGCAATACCAAAATTCAGCTCACTAGGATTGTTTCTGCAGATAAAACCTCCTACGATGACTCGAATAAACATATTTTGTGAGAAACGTATTGTTATGTGCCACCCAGGATTTTGTTTGTAAAACATTCATTCTTCACACATTCTTCTCCACGCTCTAGAATGACCAACAACAATCTTTTGTTGAATTTAGTTTGTGCACTCCTAAATTATTATTGTTGCTAGTTTTAGAAGAGCGGGGTCCCCTGGCACAGGCATCCAATACTTAAAAGGAGGCCTCTATTATAAGAATATTGTATAAGTTCGTAAAATGGTAACTGAAATAAATTATTTATTATTAAATTATTAATCTATTCACAGTTATTACGCCTGTCGTTTAAGTTAGCTGCTATTGTGATCACTTAGTAATCATCGTCAATTTTTAAAGACTATCTTAACTATCGCAATTTTATAGCTTAGTACGCTTGACACACGACAGTAATTTATCGCGATTATAAGTCAACCTTGCACGCCTGAAGCCTTGTTGCGACGTTGCAGTAATTTGTAGAAACGGTTCTAGTTAAGATTGCAAAGAGAGTTAATTACTAGCCAACTCAAACCTATGTATAATTTAACGGTTGTTTGATTGTCCATTTTAGAAAGTAAGTTTTAGAGCTATTTTAATTACTGACATCTAAATAAATGCATATATATTGTTAGGATCGTTCAAATCAAATATAACATAGGCCTACTTATCACATAGGGCACTTATAAAACGGCGAGAAAAGATGCACAGTTCGGGTTGGTCGTTTTCTATGGAGAAGTTCCGGCAAGAAACTCCACAGTAACTTTTTTAAAATCATTTTCTTTTACAATGTTGTTGTTACAGCGTTAGTACTTAAGTATGAGAGGACAGCTTAGGCCCGAAAATACAGCTTAAAATGAAATCTTACCATTCAAATGTTTAATATTAGTAATGCTTTTTTTTTTGCTGAAGGGAAATCACTGTCTGTCAACTGGAACTTTCTGGCCGGGGCATCTCTTTCGAACAACCCGCGATCGCGGCAGGACCGCTTTAAGCTGTATTTAGTCACACTTTATTTATAGGCTGACCGCTTAATGACGTGATGCGAAGTTTAAAGGCTCAGTCATTTTCCGACTGCCGAGCGTCAACGCCCCTCCCGCACCCCGCAACTACCTCAGGCACAGTCGGCATATAAATACACAATTATGTATGTAGGCATTACTGAAAGAAAGTAGTAGGTGCATAATAATGTGCTAACTAATCGTGAAAGTTGCTTAAAAATGGATTAAAAATATTGGTACCAGTCGCCGGACCGGTACCAATATTTTTTGGAACGGCCGGTTTTTGCACTATATTACGCAATAACACGAATGATTGACATTTCTTGTTAATCTGTATAATAAACTAACTCAAAAATTAGCTCCTTTAAAGACGATTAAAAAGATACGATACGATTGATTAAAAAGAGTATATTTTATTTCGTTAACATGACTGATGAATATAGTGACACATTGTACATTCGTTTTTATTTTCCCGAATACAAAGTATACTAAATTGCACGTATTTTTTTGTTTGAGTAAAATAAGTAAACGATTTTATTTAAAACTAGCTTTTGCCCGCGGCTTCGCTCGCGTTAAATTTGGGGTATTACAGTTCCCCTTTCCTAATTCGCAGGTACCTGCTACCTGCAGTTTTTGCCCTTGCGCCTTATTGATTTGTAATAGCAAAGCTAAGTTTTCCCTTTACTTCCCTCTTTCTCCCTCATATGCCACTTAAAAAAAAGCCTATGTCCGTCTCCTGGGTCCCAACTATCTCTGTACCAAAATTCATCAAAATCGGTTTAGTCATTAAGGCGTGAAGAGGTAACAAACAAACAAACAAACTAACTCACTTTCGCTTTTATAATATTAGTAAGGATTGACAAGGAACAAATGATTACCTTACAACAGCAAAATGAAAAAGCATAATTTATTCATTTCATTATAGTGATAAATGAGGATTCTGGCTTAACAATTGATAGGTGCGTCGCTCACTGTTAAGTCGAGGCGATGTCGCGTCCGGCGGTGCGGCGTCGCAGCACGGGCGAGGATAGTTCTCTGCGTAGGAGTCGAGGCGCAGGCGGCTATGCTTCCTTCACATTATTAATTCATTCACCATGTCGTCGTCAGAAGACGAAAACGTACTCGCACTAATAACGGTTTGAATTCATTTATTTCTAAAGATTACAAATCACTTGTACAGAAATAAATACTAAAGTATTGATTATATAAACATGTTTGTCGTCCAGGAGTAGCAGAAGCTTGTAGACTTAACAATTAGTATGTAATAAGAGGGTAATTGCTTAAGTTATTTATTGTCTACCGCCGTGCAGCGCGTTATAGCGGTGACTTGTATCCTTTGTTTATGTGCTTGAACTATTATATATAAATACAAGTTCTTAATTTAAATAGAAGAAGATTTAGGGTTGGGCTTTGGGTTTTTTGGGAACCAAATGACAAAATGGCGGTGGAGTCGTGGCTGGGGCACACTTGAGCGCCCTTCCTACGCCTGCACCTCGACTCCGCCCCGCCTTCACCTCGCCCGCGCCGCAACTCTTGTTTATGAGCGCACTGTCATTCATTTGTATAGAAAATCTTGTTGCGGCGTGCCTCTAATGCGCCCGCGCCTCAACTGTTACCTCAATTATTCAGTCTAAACAAACTTGAATACTCCTGATCTAATCTTATCAATATTGATGGAGGTACCTGTGTTCATATTTTGTTTTCCAAATCATACGATTTTGGAATTAGAAGGTTTATGTTCTTTGCGTAGACGAAAAACATAATTCCTGTTGCAGTTTTAATGTTAAAAAAATAACTACATGAGGAGACAGGAGATATTTTAAAATAACTGGTATATTAGTGCGCGTGTAAGAGACGGGGTTTTTTGAAGCTATGGAATCAGCTGTTACTTTTGGGTAATCCATGACAGTAAATATGCGTATAATTGAGACCTGTCGATTTTACAAAGGGCGGTATATTGTTACAGGCGCCATCAATCCCAGCAACAAACAATAACTCCAGCACCGTGGCGCCGACCGTGCCGCCGGTGGTGCCCGAGGCGACCAGCATATCTGTCAAACAGCGACTTGGACCGGTAAGTTAATGTTTACACTACATCTAGCTAACACTAACTAGTTACGGTTTATTAGTCTCTTGATTTAGATAATGTTAGGATTGCAGCATCGTTTTCTTTATTTGCAGCCTGTGAACAAGACAGCTGGTCGCATCGCGCCCGTCAGCGCCGTGCTAGCGTCCGCGCGACGCGACCCGCGCCTCGCGCGACACCAGCCGCCCGCGCCCCCTGCGCCCCCTGCGCCCTCCGCGCCCCCAGTCGCGGTCGTGGCGCCCGCCCCACCGGCCGCGCCCCTCGCTCCCATCGCGTCCAACGTCTTCGACATCAAACCTCTCGAGCGCGTCACCAAACGGAAAAACGTTATCACTATCGACGTCAGGCCCGACGGCGAGGCGGCCAGGCCTGCCGCGCGAGACCCGCGGCGCCACGCGCGCGAGCCCGACAAGCGCGACCCGCGCCGCGCGCGCCCGCGGGAGGAGCGCGAGCGGCGCCGCGAGGAGCTGCGCCGCGCCGAGCTGGAGCGCGCACACGCAGACGGCAAGCCGGAGCCCGAGCGCGGGCCCATGCCCGCATACGTCGACAAGATGCCCGACGCCAAGAAAATAAGCAAAATGCCGCCGATACCTAAAATCTCTCGGACTCACCCGAAGCGAGACGGGGAAGTCGTGCCGGCCAAGCGCAAGCGAGACGCTATCCGCGCCGAGCGCAGGCGGCGGCGCGACGAGGAGGCTCAGAAGGAGCTGGCGCGAGGCAAGCTGGCCCCGGCCCCCGCCCCCGCCCCCGCGCCCGCGCCCGCGCCCCCGGCGTCGCCCGACAAGAAGGCGGCGGCGGTGGTGACGTTCAAGGAGCTGCGCAACTACAACCGCGAGCACTACATGCGCCGCAACCGCCAGAAGTCGGACAGCCCGGAGCCCGGCGCAGTCTCAAGTAAGATATCCCTCTCAGTAGCCGCGCGCGTCCAGACCTCTGTGATACTAGATATAAGCCGGAGCGTGCATACGCTTGTTGTGTGGAAAATAAAATGTTTTTTAACTGTTGGAGTATTCATATTGACGTGTTTTCTACGGCGCTTCTGTACCCTACTATACACCTAAGATATCTATGTTGACTATCGAGAGTAATAAGATTTACTTAAATTGGTTATTCAGTATTCATTGCACTTTTCAAGAATTACTCTAGTCATTGATCAATTACATTTTGTCCACTGATAAGAGAATTCATGCACAATCACACTTTCTTCTTGGTGCGAGACATATATCTAACCTGACGGTTTTATTTAATCTTGTAAGTTTCTGCTGAAGTACCGTTTGGTTTCGAAATATTAATGAAAACATTGGCATTTTATGTCAATGATTTTTAAAAACGTTGGAAAAATGATGGTGGATTCTCATGACCAAACTTTGGACTGCAACCTGTGGACTGGACTTCACTCAATAACTAAGGACATCACTGGAATCTGTGGATCAACTGAAGTATAAGAACTAAAGTGAAATGAAACTCGAAAATTGAGAGGTTTTAGTTCTGTTTCAAACAGGACTCGCAAAATTGGGCAAAATTTAAACCAAAAGAAAGTCTTACTTATTCGTTTGGGGATTTTTTGGGCAAATAAAATAGCAGTATAGTAAAGTGGCAATGAATGCATGTCGTAAGTATATTCATTAAGTAGCTATAACCATTTTTATATATTTTGCTTATTGGTGAGTTTAGTATTTTTTTAATGTAAATCTATTTTATTTGTCACAGAGTATGGAACACATGGATTGCCTATTTAGCTCGTCTACGATAGGAAAAAACTCAATTTGGTGACTATCATAAAATGATAGTCACCAAATTGAGTTTAAGACAACATCACACCTCTTACATCTGAAGAGTTAGGATAAGTGTACCTGGGACATACAGTACACCCACAACTCGCTAATCGAGAGGAGTGTAGACGGACTTTTCATAAACCCCTCCACCTTGCCTTCGGTGCATCAAACAGTTTGTTCCCGTTGAGTTACACCATTTTGTGTAACACTGGCATCAAACAAAGTAACTACGCAAATTGACTTGTTTTTGGGGTGCAAAATCACTTTTTACGGTAGGTCCTCTAGGTAAACTTCAAACATTGTGCTCATTGGGATTCATTGAATAGTGCGGGGCTCGTGTTAAAGTGAAGTAATAACATAAAAACTTGTTTTTTTTTAAGTTGTGAAAAACTTGAAATGTTCCCAGGTATGTCTAGAACACAAAAATAATTGCAATGGCGTAGAGAATAAGTGCCTTAGGCCTAGGGCTTCTCTAAGGGTATTTTTATACCCATAATATTAGAAGGCGCGGGTATTACGCGATCGCCCATAAATGAGCACTCCATTTGGTTCGCGACTCTGTGGTTCATCTAGTAGATTTCCAAGATTTATAACTAACTTGGGTATTTACTAATCTGTCGACTTCTCAATTGGTGTTTTAGATACAAGTAGCTCATTTTTACTAAGATTAGATTTTGACCCGTGTGCCTTTCATTCTTCACGACCACGTGAGACATCGAAGCACGTTGTGTCTGACAAAAACCCGTTCATGAGTATTTATTACTGATATTTTTATCTTATTTTGTTGTACTACTAACTGTAGCCCGCAGCTATATGTTAATTAGCCGGATAAAACTGTTTTATCTTTTGTCTATGATGTCGCTTTATGTGTACTGGTTGTAAAATGTTTCTTTCTCAGGCAAACATTTTGCAAAATAAGCATTGTCAGAAAACGACCTTTTGAAAAAGAGTCACTCTGTGAAAGCCCTGAGAAAGAGGAATTTTACGACCGGTAGAGATTTTGCGAAAGAGACATTAAGCCATCTGCAGATCTATAGGTAATTTATTGTCATTGATGAATTTTGGTGCACAAGGGTTCGCGAGATGAGAAGATTGCGAACATGTAATTAAATTGATCATTTCATTAAAAAATGGATGATAAAAATAGGTTCTTCTAAAAACTTAGGTGAAAGTGATCGCAATCAGCAACAAACCATATATATCTATTAGCTTCACTCATGAAGGATTGTCAACAAATACAGAATCCGCTCGGTTGTCCGTGGTGTACTATCACCAAAAGTTGAATCAGATCATATTAAAAAAAACCCCGGGCTCACGATGACGATATCCGTTTACCAGCCAACTACAATAAACGGCCAAGTTCGAGTCGGACTCGCGCATCGAGGGTTCCGTACAAACTTGTGATAAAAACGACCATATATTTTGACTGCGTAGACTTGAGAGTTGATTTTTTTCACAGCTCCAAAGAATCGTAGACTTGTATA
Source organism: Ochropleura plecta (assembly GCA_905475445.1). Taxonomy (NCBI): domain Eukaryota; kingdom Metazoa; phylum Arthropoda; class Insecta; order Lepidoptera; family Noctuidae; genus Ochropleura; species Ochropleura plecta. Next base: position 23,658,360 of record FR997722.1, read on the forward strand.
TGGTTTTAATTTCAACTCGATACGTCGCACGTGTTCCCGAGATGAAAGGTTCTTGACAGACGGACGGACAACAAAGTGATCCTATACCTAAAGGTTCTGTTTTTTCCTTTTGAGGCACAGACGCCTGCACATCAAGCTACTACAATCTGTCAGATTTCTTTGATAGATTTCGACTTTATTTCTAAAGTATTAGGTTCAAGGTTCATTGGGAAAAATTGACAGTTTCGGGTAGCTTGACCTGCTGGCGTCTGTACGTAACACTAAAAGCTGAAAAATATGCAACCTTTTCACATTATATTTTGTTATTAAATTCATTAATAATATGGGTTGATTGACGTAGGTAAATAAGCGCTGCAAGCAAAAATAGTCCTTACGGTGCCGGTGGTATGATTCAACTTTTAGTGATGGTACCTCCATGTTCTTGCTCAGATGTACATGTTTTATTTTCCGTGGCACTGTTGGACCGGATAACCAATCGCCGTATATCCAACTATTAAGACGATAGGTATCCAGTCAAACAGCAACTCGTTTTCATAACCATTGAAACGGTAAAGTTATTTTAAACTAACTATTTACAAATGGCTATTTTTATTTGTCTCTAGAATGACTACCTACGCATCTGCTATGCCTCCAGTGGTGTACAGACCAGATATTCACTAACGCTACGATTCGATTTTGATTTGGAAAGTCGTATATCTATAGCGTCGTCCTAATTGCCAAGGATCGTACGATGACCCGGTGCGTTCTCGTCGTGTGGTAACAATGGCCAATGAAGCATTGCCTGTGCTCGTCTGATGGCTCGTGAGCTCCACTCATCGTGCGACGAGAATGTCATCGTACGATCGTTAGCCAGTTAGGACGACGCCTGTCTTGCTCACTTTCGTAATGGCAAAAATAAGACATAGGTACGACTTGTCGAATCGAAGCATTTGCGGAAACAGAAGCTTCTTTTGACATCATAGCGGGAGAATTGATTGTTGTTCCTTTATTTTAAAGACTTGTTAAGAGTGGAAGTGAGTTTCAGATCACGCGGTTAAAAAAATATTGCTCTGAGGCCGATTTAAAGGTACCTATTGTTTGTTTGTCAATCCCAGGTGAGGAAATAAATAGGTCCGATAGTATTTTAATTTTCTTCTCTTTTATAAACTGATGTACTATTAATTGTAAAACGGCCCGTTGTCCGCAACTCCCATTTCCGAGGCGCGTATTTTGCGGACGGATGCGAATATCATTCGATTCCCAATTTCACGAGAAAGGACGCCTTGGAGCTTCAACTGGTGTAGTATTTATACTCCTCTATAGGGAAGTATATTTATTCCCTTTTGGGGAGTATAAATACTCCGAGTATTGGGGGGTATAAAACCGAACAACACGCTTGCTCATGTTGTTCGGTTTTCAACTTTCGGGGCAAATTTATACCGTCGATATCCGTGGATAGGACGACAACAGATGTCATGTATGAAATAAAAAAAAAGGTTTCAAGCCGACTCCAACATAGTTGGGAGAAGGCTGGACAGATGATGACGGGGACAAAGCCATATTTACCAATGACTTGACAATCATTAGATACAATACTGTACTTTCTTCGGTTTTTAACCTTTTGAAAGCCATTGTCACAAATGTGTGTAAAATGTAAGTAAAATGAAGTGGCTTGGCGTGGAGGGTAGTCTCGTACGTTTGTGCACTGGATTTCAAAAGTTTAACCAACTTAAAAATTAAGGAGATGTTGTGTGTTCGACGCTTGTTTTTTATACTGGGCTTAATGTTAAATCTTACTCAACCACCATCATTTTGGAGTGATATCACTTGGGTATACACAGGAACGATATTTTATATTACACTATTTCACTATATTACTGAATAACTTAATTCTTACTCTCGGTTGTCACAGGATATTCTAAAAAATATACATCGTTAAGGGGCAAAAAACCCTGCCACATACAGAATTTATCGAGTGCAAAGAATTGTGACTTAGGTTGAATGTAACTTTGTTGAGATTAAAATGTAAGTAGAAGTATTACTTAAATCTTTAAAATATAAGATATTTTTAATAACTATAGAAGTGTTTCGTTTGTATTAAGTATAGCATTTTGTAAGTCTTACCTAATATTCCACTAGATCGAAAATGACTGATTTGTAGTGGTTTTTGGTAATTTTTTTTTTTCAAAGTCATAATTCTAGTGTGTCTACATCTACACAATTAAGTTTTCCACGGAACTATACAAGGTGGAGCTCCGTTACGCCTACAGAATTTTCACAAACACTGGTTAAAATGTATGAAATAGCAGTTTTTTTTTACAAATTTGTATGGGCTTTGGAATTTGGCCGTCTATCTCCCATTCCACCTTGTATAATTTAGATTAGATAACCATTTCATTCTTTTTGCTGTCTTTTGTTTGTAGTAGGACGATTTTGTATTCTTTTCATTCAGTAGAATTTATGTGGAATGAATTTTTTCTTTGTTTCTAAGTAAATACGCGTAATTGTTTGTTTATTTGTTATTAAAAGTATAGCCAATGTAACAGTAGGTACCAATTAATTTGTATGTCGCCATTAATATTAAATAATTAAAGTTAGATTTGTTACCAGTTATACCAAGCACATATTTAATGTAACTAAATAACAAAATAAGTATCAAAATCTCAACAAAGTTACTTACAACTCACACATTCTACCAAAGAAATCTTCAATCCACAAATATGCTTGCATGGAAGTGGTAAATATTTGACGAATCTTTATATCGCATCTTGGCTCTAAACAAAATATAGCTACTCAAACGAATATGATCCACATAATAAAGGCTTCCATTGATTTTCATAACGTGGATTTAAAAAACAAATCAATTCCAAAAGAAACATGCAGCAATAACTTCACACAAGTGCATTAAATATACCACCACAAGATGTCTCTTCTGGGTGACATCCACGGACCGTCATACCTCGCCTATTGTACTGCACCTCGAAAGCTGGGTCTACAGGTAAAAGGGATACGGTAAACAGTACATGGCAAAATAGACCTTAAACACATCATTAACCAAAGTCATAAAGATAAAGTCGTAATTGCAGGTGCTCCAGAAGTCGTGTCAGAGAATAAGGATGTAGATCTTAGGGTTTTGCCGGCCGTGGTGACTGAGACCAAAGCCGCCACAGTCGCGCAGAAACGTCCTTCCACTGAAGCAGTTGAGGGTAAAGCTAAGAAGAATAAACTGGATAAATTTGATGTGTAAGTAGATTTGTATTGGAGATTCCTATAATTTTGCTAACGTTTATATTTGCGGTATACCAGATAGATAACGCGATAACATCTAGCTCAGTAACTTGATAACGTTATTTCTTGCATGAATCACTCACACCGTCAAAATCCTTGTTGAAATTCATAACACATTATCCACAAACCACATTTTCTCAAAACGTTTTTTTGCTAAACCATTGATATAGGTCTCAGTTTCATTCGTAACACCATGGATCAAATGATCTTAATTCACGGCGTCATTATTGTTAAAGCAAAACAAACACAACTAACACACTACCCGTTACAGACTATTCGGTAACGAAGACGTGGACTTACGTCAACTTCCCCAAGTGGACGAGTTGAACGCTCCCCCGCCCCCTTCTATCACCTCCTCACCGAAGTCTGACAGTAAGAACGATGACGTCGAAGTCGCCATGACATCACCACCCAAAGGGTCACCCAAGAGAGACTGGAATGAAGTGAAGAAGCGAGATGACAAAAAAACTCCTTCAAAATTGGACCTTGTCAGAGCCAAGTTTGCAGAAGTGACGAAGGGTAAAGACAGACTGGGCAGGCCGCTGCTGTTCAGCAAATCACCTAGTAAGTACTGATGTTAATATTTTTCGTGATAAAAAAGTGATTATTTTTGTTATGGAGGAGATATGGAGAGTAATCGTGACCTATAAAAATATATTATCACATATGAAGAGCCTTCTCTATTACGCCTTGTTAAATTGCTATATGTATTCCAGGTATAGAAAGAGAAAGACGCCGCACAATGAGCGGCGATGACGGAGACGTCAGGGAAGAAGATGAACAAGGCTTCGTCGAGAACAAGAAGTCCATCTCTATCATAATGTCACAAGCTAAGGAACACTTCACTGACGGACAACTAGACAAGACGCAGTACAACACGCTCATGTACCAGATCATACAACTCAATGAAAAACTTAAATTGAAGGAAGCGAAACAGAGAGAATCCCTGGAAACATCTAAGAGAAAACTCAAGGCGCACACATTAGAGGAAAACCACAAAGTCGCCAGCCCTAAATCCTCACCAACAGAACTAAATAGATTCGGGGATATCGATGAGAGAATCACCCCATCTTTGTTCCTCGACACACCGCCAGAGAGCCAGGGACTGCTACCGACGATAGGAGCAGATTCAGACATGAGAGTCAATTCTGATGGCGTAGATGGAGGCGTCAAGAAAGGATTGCTTCCTCTCCCGCCCGTCATGCCATTGTACGGACCTTACAACCAACCAATGTGGCGAGGACCAAGGCCGAGGGGTGAAGAGTTTGGGTCCAGAAGGTTCAGAGGCCCAGTTCCACCGTTCTACCGAGGGAAGTTCGATAAGAGAGGTCCTAGACCACCTTTTGAGCCTCGAATGCCAATGCCTCCTTTACCAACCCCCAAACTGGGTATGTGTCAAGGAGAATGTCCTTTACAACCTTATGAAAGGAGTGAGTCCCCACCGCCACTCGGAGCCCCGGGCTTCGCCATCCCACCGACAGACTTCCAAGTTATAGAATACATAGACCAGGATCCCTTCAAAACTATCCAAATTGACGGCATTCCAAGAGAGATCAGGTTCTATGGTGATACTGCTGTCATAATGTTAGACTGGGACGACCCCAGAGAAATCAAGTTCTTACCCGGATGTAGAAGAGTTACGTTCGATAATAAAGACTCAATAGTTCTTAATTTTAATGAAAATTATAAACAGGTAGAGATAGATGATCAAGTATTTGATATTAAATTCGGTGCACCGACTAGAGAATTGTACATCAATGGTAGGTGGTATGAATGTTTCTTCGGTGGACAGCCTTTAGGAGTAATCATAGACGGAAAACCAAGATTAGTACATTTGGAAGGTCCGATGCCTCAAGTGGACATTGGTAAAGCGAAACGCATGGACTTAGTCGCTGGCAAAATCAACCTTATTGTGAACGCCACACAGATGCATCCGGTATACTTGGACGCGAAAGTGCAAAAGATCTTAGTCAATGGTAATTTCTTGACGGTTCGCTTTGTGGATTCGCTACGAACTGTGTTAATAAACGAACAGCCTTTTAAGGTTGAATTTGGAGATCTTCCCAAACCAATCATGGTTGGCAATGAGAAGTACTTCATCAGATTCTCAGCCTTGCCTCGGAACATCAAGCCCGGTTACATTCAGATCATGAATATGGAAGGTGTGGGCTTGCCTTTGGTGTCGAACGTCAAGAAGTTCGAGGATGTGAAAGAGGAGAATGTGAATACCATGGAGGTTGATCAGGAGGAGCCACTCACTAGGCCTGTGAAGACGCCCAGCCCGGAGATCAATACAGAAAGCTTAGGTGAGCATAATTTCTAGTTCATGTTACCTATTGTGATAGCTTTTTCATAGATGATGATCTCATAGATATAGTATGTAGGTAATGGTCGCAGGCACGACTATTAGCACGAAATCGTGGGATCGATCCCCACGTTGGATAGAGGTTTATGTGTTTTTGTTTGTATTATGGAATTTCGAGAATTTCGCTTCGTGCCCGATTGCTGGTCGCACCCTAAGTTGTGTGTAAACATCTGCCGTAGTCTTCGTGGAATACCAGCGAGATGTTATGCTCAATTTAATTCCATCTAAACTTTGATGACCAATCATGGCACTGTGACCTGGTATAAGGGTGTTTATTTATTTATTTATTTATTTACTTAAAAGACTATAAGTTAACAGTACGAAACCAAAACACTTATATTCTAAAATTTAACACTTACTTAAATAAAAACAAACTTACTAACTATTACTTAAAAATAAATATATAAATTTACAAATTTCATATGGTTTATCATGGAAGATATCCAAATGTATGTGCTGAGTGAGCAAAGAGTTGAGCAGTGTGACAGCTCGAGCTGTGGGCGCAGCAGCCGCTCGACGTGTGCGCACTCCCGGAGGCGCGGCGAACAGTTTTCTCCGACGACGAGGACCCTCCACGCCTTCACCAAATCTCACGTGTTCTCCAAATCGTGTCATTTAAAATCATGATATGAATTTCTCTTTTCTTATTTTTAAATCAACTCTTCCCATCCGCCAGGTCTCGATATGCTGGCAAGTGTGATGCCCTCAAGTACAGTACCGGCTTCCGGATCAGACTATAGCACGGCAGAGCCTTTGTTCTCCAGACCAGAGAATATCCCTGGCCTAGAAACGTCCTCAGACGTGAAATCACCCGCTGCGCCGCTTCCATTATTAGGCAACATTAACGTCAATGATTTATTTGCCAAACTAGTAGCCACAGGGATTGTGCAAGTCAAAGATGTGAAGGATGAAAATGGTGGAACACAGGAGGAAAATAAAGTGGAAGAAAAGACTAAACCGAAAGAAGATAAGAGTGTTATTCATAAAGTTGACTTTATGAGGATCGAGACGTTCAGAGTGTGAGTATTATTTTATTTTAACAGTTATAATACTTCCTGGTGTTATCACATGCTCCTAAATAACATTAAACTGTATAGGATCAAAATCTTTCAGAGTTATTTAATACCAGTGTGTGAGTTTAAGTCATTAATGACCTAAAACTATTAACAGCATTAAATATGTAACTGTTGACGAGGTTGTATAATTGACTAGCTGCGCCCCGCGGTTTCACCCGCGTGTACCAGGATATAAGCTATCAATATACCAAATTGTATCCAAATCGGTGGAGACGTTTGACCGCGAAGGAGTAACAAATATACACACACATACAAACTTTTACCTTAATAATATTAGTGTCATTAACAGGCTAATTAATTCCTAAATCAGCAGATATTAAAGGCCTTGCCATAGTTGCGCTAAATAATAGGCGTTTCGGTCGCAGGTCGCAGCCCGGGCTGGTGTCCCGGCTGTACGGCGGCATGCAGTGCTCGGGCTGCGGCGCGCGCTTCCCGCCCGAGCACACGGTGCGCTACTCGCAGCACCTGGACTGGCACTTCCGCCAGAACCGGCGCGACCGGGACTCCGCCCGCCGCGCGCACTCGCGCCACTGGCACTACGACCTGTCCGACTGGGTGCAGTACGAGGAGGTCGAGGACTTGGAGGAGAGAGGTAACTATACGTATATCGTTACTTGGAAAGATGCTATCAACATTTTAGTTTGCCTTTAGCCTTTGATACACATATTGTCAAGTTCTCCTCTCCATCTGGTTACCATTATTTCAACATTAGCTGGCGACCGCGGCTTCACAAGCGTGATATCGAAAAAAATCCTATGTGTTATTCCAGACTATAATCTATCTCTGTGCCGAATTTCATCAAGATCCATTTAGTCGTTTTGACGTGAAAGAGTAACAAACATCCATCTATCCTCACAGACATTTGCAATATTAAGTAGGATTATGGAATACGTTCCTATTTACCTTAAATTCTTCTTTTGAGATTAAATTATCAAGTAAATGCCTGTCGCTATAAATCAACCACTGTTATTTTTTGTGAGCTTAGTTTGATTTTATAAATAATAGGACTGAAGGGGTAGAATTAAATAGAACTAGGTTACAAAGCGTGCTCCCTAGGCCACTTCATTGCTTCACATCACGCATGTTGCGGCTACATACAAGTCTAAAAAAACTGTAAAAGTTTTGGAACGAATGAAATTAGTGTTTCACATTAACTGACCTGCAAATAACACAGTTCAGCATTTTCATAATTGATTTCGTCTTACAGAAAAGAGTTGGTTCGAGACGGGTGGCCTCCCGGCCGGCAGCACGGCGGCCGAGGGCGTGGCCGAGGCCCCGCAGGCCGCGCCCCCCGCCCCGCCCTCCGCCCCCGCCCCCGCGCCCGCGCGACACGCCTGCGCGCTCTGCGGGGACACCTTCCAGCAGTTCTACAACGAGGACAAGGAGGAGTGGCATCTGAGGAACTCCGTCAAGCACGATGACGACTTTTATCATCCGCTATGCTATGACGATTATAAGGTGAGCTTACCATTACGTTAATACTATTAACTTCCCAAAATTGTGACGTAATTAGGACTTCAAAAATAATATAAGTATTTAGAGAAAAGTTATTTAATTGCTTTAATTAAGGATAAAATAGTAGAGGAAGACAACATAAATGACTGATGAATGAACTAGAAAAAAAGCTGCATATAAAAAAAAAAGTATGGAAAAAGCAGACTTACTGCGCCAATCACAAATAAAGATAAGGACATGAAGATGATGATACCCAAAAAATTTAAATATTTGAACATACTGGCCGTATGTTTCATTGTAAATAATAACTTTTCTCTTCCCTCGTAGGCGTCTCTAACTAAAGAAGAAGAACCATCACAGGAGTCTTCCGACGACGTGACCGTGACGCCCATAGAGAAGGCAGAGGAAGAAGAGGCCATAGAGATCAAAGACGTGGAGGACGACCTGGCGGAGCAGTCCGACAACGAGTCAGTGGTCGAGGTCGTCGAAGAAGAAAAGGACTTGGATCCCGTCGAAGTAAGTTTCTGTTACTATATATGTTTTTTCTAAAAGCAAGAAATAATAGAATTTAACATTTAAATCGTAATTTAATAAAATCATTGGGCTACAAAGTGGACTGCTAATAAAATTTGAGAGGTATTATTCGGCTCCATTCCCGGGTCAATTTTGGCTTTACCATCAGGAATCTTTCGTTTTTGTGCAATAAATGGCCCCAAATAACATGACGAAATGTTGCATAATAGACACAGTCTCTCTTCTCTCTGCATTAACGGATGAATGTTATGTTATGTTTATTACCTGAAATATTTATAAGAAAAATTCACTTAGCTATCAGCGCTCACAGTTACGTTCATGAGATCTTTCCAGAACTCTACACCCTCCATTCCTGCTCTACTAACGTACATTATCTTTACCCCAACAGATCGACGAAGGCGAAGAAGACGACGTGGTGTTCAAAGCGGAGCCGGTCGATGAAGTGGTGGTGGACGACGACGCCGACACGGACGACGAGACCGCCGCCGAGCGCAAGGAACGGGACCGACTCGCTGACATCGACTTCAGCAAGATTAAGGTCAAGCAGGAGCCGATTGATCCTGGTGAGTTCGATGGTCTTACCCTTTTCTTGCGTATGTGAAATCATCAAATAACTTTCCCCGCTCTTGGCGGAGTGTCAGACTTGTACTGACTAAAACCCACCCATATTCCTTCTATTACCCTTTCAGTTCCGGGGCCGCGGTATCTCCTACGAACAACTCGCAACCCCGGCATGGTCTTACCCTTACATTCAATATTACCTTTTTCGGCGCTACCATTTTCGTATTTCAATCGATTTTCCAAAAGGGGCCATCCATAAAGTACGTCACATGTAAAGGGGGGGGGGGGGGTCGACGAAATGTGACATGGTGTGACAAGGGGTGGGGGGGTCCTAATTTTGTGACATAACATTTCAAATTTAATAAATTGAATCGCGAAATTTGAAATATTAAATTATTTTTTAGTTTTCTCTATAAATTAGGTATTTTTAGATGTAAAATTGCAAATTTGTGACGTCACACTAGGGAGACGTGTCACAGGTGGTCACAAATGTGACCACCTGTGACAAGGAGGAGGGAGGGGTCTAAAAATCATGAAATTCGTGTTACGTACTTTATGGATGGCCCCAAATAAACAACACAACTATGTTGGGGTCGGCTTCCGTTCTTACCGGATGCAGCTGAATACCAGTATTTTAGAAGGAGTGACTGCCTATCTAACCTCCACAAGCTAGTTAGTAATGTAGGTAATACTGTACTCCTTGGTAAAACTGGTTATCAAACATTCGAGCTACCTGTGACGAGTGTCAAAGATCTACAAATGAGAACCGGGACCAACGACTTAACGTGCTTTCCGAGGCACGGAGAAAATTCGATATGTAATAACTACACAAAATGTATACCAAGTGGAACAAAATCCTTTAAAAATTGTATGTTCCAACACTCAACTAATTCAACAGTTGGCACGCAGTCGTGCATGAGTCTGGCTAGTGTTTCATGTTGCTGTTGTTATTGCCCACTGACTAAGACAGGACGTGTCATATAGTTTTGAATTTAGCTCCACAATCAAATTGTGCTATTTTTTATGGGTTTTGAGGAGAATAAGTGTTTTCTGTCGAACCTACGTAAATAGCGTCACGTGCAGTTGTATTATTTAGTATTGTTAGCAGTTTGCTAAGCATTGAATTGACGCGAGCGACCGATACAACAACAATTAATAGCTATACACATGTGCTTACTGATAAAAGTCGCACAACTGGTTTTGTAATATTATTATCTGACTCGGAAGCATCGTTCTATGACTAACCTGAAAGAGTTACGGTAATACAGTAGTCGAATGTCACATAGGACCAATAAAAACTAACTGTCATTTTTTTTTTCACAGACGACGAACCAATAGTAACAGCAGAAGAAGAGACCATGCAAGCGCGAGTGGACAACACACACGCCACAGTGGAGTCGTCTATCGACGGCAACTTACAACTCGACGCGGCCAACGCTCCCGCCACCACCATCCCGCTCGGCGTCATCCGCATCAACATCTCCAAGTCTCTCCCCACGTTTGTCACGAACAACGTAGAAGAAAGGTTGCTAGACGATATCAGTGCTGATGATGAACCCTTGCCACCTGGTGAGGAGCCAGAAATGGAGTATACGTTAAAGCCAGAGTTACAAGGTGTTCAGTTTAGTAGACAACCACCCGTCAACAAAGGCAGTGAGCTCTCTGGATTGTGCTCTATTATGTAAAGTTTTACTATCACTTGTTGTGTTGTGCCTTTAGGTAAACCTCTACCTTGTCCTCAGGGATCACAGTCACAGGCGTTATTGTGAGACGTTTTGCGACGTGTCCAGTCTTTAGTCAAGTATGATTTTATGTTGTCAGTCATTTCTCTGGAGAATAAAGGCAGCTAAATTGGTTCTCTACTTTGATTGTGTTGCCTAATGTTAGTGTTTAAGATATATTCTAAAGACTGGGCGGTCTGCTCATATAAAGGTTTCTTAAAAAAAAAAACTAATTTTATCAAGAAACGTTTGGCATTACCGCATAAGGCATATTTTAGGTTACAAAAAAAAAACGGTAAATCCATAGACTGATAATAATTATGTATATAATCAAGTATATAATAAATAAAAATCCAAAAAGTGACGCGCATGTAATAGATTTAAATGAATTTAATTGTTACGTCAAATCAAATTCAATCGATTCTTATAATTGAATCATTCATTGACTGAATTATAAGCCGACGCGCCGTACAGCTACCTCAGGCACGGTGTCAGTTACGCGGTCGGCCTATAGTTGGTTTAATCTAGATTTTGATAATGTACCAAGTTCGTAATAACTAAATTCGGTTTTATGGTTTTAATTTCCTATTATAGTAAGTTGGGGTGAAATAAACCAGTTTAGTGCATTCATTGGTGAACCAATGTATGAGATTGTTTGATTTCAGTATGAAAAATGTTATTTTGTGGCCTAAATTTAGTTATGTTAGCTTTAGATGCACATGGTTGTGCTTGTATGTATAATATGCACCAAAAATACAGGGAAGAAGCCCTAGTGTAGGTCAACGCTCATTTAAAATATATAAGAAATATTGTCTTAAGATTGATATTGTCAACAATGAATGCATTTCAAAAGTTTATCACTCCTAGAATCGGCGCAAAACTGACGAACACTTCAAAAACTCGCTATTACATAGTTAAGTTATTTCTTGTTGATTTTCAATCTTATTTCTATTACAGTAAGTCTATTTTCTGTCAGTTTCGCGCCGAATTTAATCGAGATTAAGAGGCTCAGAAATGTTTGAATACCTGTCGAGAACATCGTAAATGATTGTATGTATGTATAAAAAGATTTAATCTCTGATAGTTTTGAGTTGCTATTTGTATGTGGTTATGAAACAGAGTTTCATTGTAATAATGGATAAATATGCTATGGAATGGTGTAGATTGCAATTATGTCGTATTTTTAATTTAAAGCAATGCTAAATATATATCTTCTTTAAAATGCCACTTGTATTAAATGTATCCTAGTTAGAATCTTGTTAAACCTAACACCCTAAGTTCTTAGAGAGAGGGAGGTTTCAACCTTTCATAATAAAGTCTCGAAGAATTGTAAAAACGAAATGTGATATTAAACTTAAGTTAACGACTTATTTAACCACGAGCATGCGTTTTGTTTGACGAATTAATTGTGTATATCATGTAGTTAATGTAAATATTTGGTTAACTTGTCTATGTAAATATGTAGGAATATTTTGTAAGGGTACAAATTGTACAAGTTGTTGTAACTGCATTTGTATGACTGAATGTGTAAATATTTAATTATAGAGAATCTCTGTTTGAAAGGTTTTTATTTCCTTAAGATTCTTGTTTTTTTCTTTGCCACATCAGTGGCTTTATCCTTTTATTAAAAAAAATCTTTGAAAATGAAACAAAAATTTAATAAATAAATATAAATAAAAAAATGTTAGTTTAATTTAATGGTAATCGGAAAGCAGTTTAATATTTTCTTTTCTAAATCAACTTGCGCTTCACTACCACAAGGAGTGAAACTTGGATCACAATGGTGTTTGTTTGTTTAGTTTACAACTTGTAAATAAATGTTTACATCAAAAATTTTTGTGTTTTTTCTACTCGACCCTACCCTGAAACACTTTTCTGTTTCCTCTGACAATCAAACACTAAATATACAGGATGTAACGGAAAGGGTATATACATACCAATAGCGAGGCTTCTTTTTTTTTTTTTTTCTTTCTTTTCTTTCTTTCTTTTTATTTTTTTATATTTAGCTGAAACCCTTGCGATATCGTTTGATAAGCCTTGAAGAAGCCTTGCTCTTGATATGTATATACCCTTTCCGTTACACGTTGTATACACAAAATTCCCGTGTCACAGTTTACTTGATTTTTATGAAACTTAATAGGTAAATTCGGTAGGTCTAAAATCGTTATCTATTTTTCATAATAAGGGTGGCTCTCTTCAGCAGGAAGAGACCTGAGCAGCAGGTGACACCGCTAGGCACAGCTAGTAATAAAATGCTATAGTTCTGCTGGGAATTTCTATCAAGTTAGTTTCGAAAAACTATTAGCGGGCTATTATTTAGATATAAATCGATTGTCTTGTATTAATGAAAATGGGCAAACTAAAATAAATCTTCAAAATAATTTGTTTTGAAGTCGTGTAAGTGTTGAACCCCATCGTCTATCGGCTTGCAAACGCACTATTGCCCATCTTTTCTATCGGTCCGAACCGTCATTTGATAGATAAATAGCAGGATTGCTATCGCACGCGGCAGCATCACCCATGCACTAAATTCTGTACTGATAGATGTGTGGATGTGTCGCAACCCTAAAGCATCATATTGAGGATAGATAAATAATACACAAGAATAACACTTTGATTTTTATTTTATATACAGTTATAATTTAACCTAACTACATTATTATTTATAAAATGCTATACTACTTAACCTTACAAAGAAAAAGTTCTGTGTGATTCTGACAAATAGATAATGTTTTAGCAAGTGATAGAGCATGTCATTTGGCGCCGACAAGTGTATGTTTAAACTAACACTTATGTATGCACATACTTGTGTATGTACATACATACATATAAAATCTATACAATAATCTTATCCTGTTAGTCTATTGAAGGGGATTCCCCTGAACATAATTTACAAGTTCAGTCCATTCAAAAGGTTGACTCAATAATATTGCTATCAGCGACAAGACTCCCAACAATTTTGGTTTACAACAACATATAATCTATCTTCATAAGTATGCATATAACAGAACAGTCTAAGTACATAAGATACCAAATTTTACCTACATATCGCAATTATGTGGCCATCTTGGAAAAGGCAATGTGTCCTTGATATTATTAACATTACATACAACTTGTAACAACCTCTCTAGACCTAGACCATACCCTCCAGTGGGGATATTACCAAACTTCCTCAGTTCTAGATACCAGTTTAGTCTCTCTGAAGGTAGCTTTGACTTCAGCTTCTCAAAGTTGTCTTCTCTGAGGCTTCCACCTACGACTTCACCTGTGATGGGTGTTAGAAGGTCTAATGCGTCCACCTGTAAGAAATGATTATATTGATTTTAATGAAAATTATAAAATAGTAAATGGGTCTCTGTCTACTCTCTTGAGAAAAAGTTTATAAGCTAGTGCATAGTAGTTGGTTTTTTTTTGAGACATTTTAACTTAATATTGCTCTAATAACATAAGGAAGATTTTTTTTTGCGGTAGGTGGGGGGTCATTTAGAATCTATTTTAGAAAAATTATTTGTTTCGTGATTTCGCCTTTTTTATCAATTTATCTTTCTTACATTTTTATCAATAAATTGATATGTTAAGTCCTACCTTTGTGCTATCTTCAGAACTCTCTTTCATATAAAAGGACTTCATATCCTTGGGCCATTTCACCACAAACACAGGCACACCATTACAGTGTTCTACCAAGGTCAACTCCTGTTCCTTATTGATGCCCTCATCAGTCAATGTTGATCCCTTCTTCTGCAGAATCTGTCTAGCTTCATCATAAGTTAGTGTTACAAACTCCTTGGAGACCCAACTAGGAGCTTTGTTCTCTTTGTCAATTAGGAACAAGTCAGCTTCATTGGTGTTTCTTGTTTCAATGAAAACATACTTGAGCAAGTCTTCTATAGCTCCTTGTAACTGTTCTAGTGTTTCACAGAATGCTAGCTCAGCTTCTAGCATGTAGAATTCTGATAAATGGAGCCTTGATCTGGAGTTTTCTGCTCTGAAGGTTGGACCAAATGTGAACACATTACCCATTCCCCTACATACTGCTTCTAAATGCAACTGTCCTGATACGGTTAGGAATGTTTTTGAGCCAAAGTAGACTGAGTCTTTGTCTTTATTCTCTTGCATCATTGCCTTAACTGTCTCCTCATTGTCTGGTTGGATTTTAAATACTTCCCCAGCACCCTCACAGTCATTTGAAGTTAGTATAGGTGTGTGAATGTTTGTATAATTGTTTGCAGCAAAATAGTCATATATGTGCTTAGTTACAGCACTTCGTATTCGTAATACGGCAGAAGTATAGTTAGTTCTGGGACGTAAATGCAGATACTGCCTACTGTATTCTGGTGGATGTGTGGTCCTTGGGTTAAATGGGTACCCATCTAGTACAACACAGGTTCCTAAAACTTTAACATCGTCAGCGACGAGCTCTAACTGGCCTCTTGGACTTTTCGAAAGTTTTCCCGTAATATGGACCGAAGATCCATAAGTTAATGAGTCTGTTGTAAGGTTTTTTGGAATAACTATTTGTAGTTTTCGTGCGCACGAACCATCGCTCACATCAGCGAATATAAGGTCTTTCTGTTTCCGCAAATTCTTTACCCAACCCTAAAACAGAAGAAAAAACTTAATATTGTTGTTATTTCATTCTTAAAGTTTTAGACTTTCTACGGATAATTTAGTTACCTTTATTTCGGTTACATTCCCGACATTCGGCTTTTCCAATACCGCAGCAATGACGTTGTATTTTCTGCAAATCTCATTACTTCTTACAAAGTTTTTCAGTTTACAAAAATAACTACTTCTGTACATCGTATTTATTATTTTATTTGAGAATTAAATAACCTGTTTTTGGTTATAAAATTAATAACAAACAGCTGTAATGACTGACAGATGACAGTCAGAATGTCAGAATCCGTATGTCCTTTGCCAACTTGCGCCTATGGCCAAATAAACTTTTTTTTCTCCATGGTTGCTTTTATCATACCAAACAAATGTTCGAAATTACCGGTTTTCCCAACTCGTGCCTAGTCTACGTAGCTGGCAAGTTTTTCTATCTGTCAAATGTCATTCGGCAAATCATGCATGTTCGATTTGTTGCGTCGTGAACAGTTTTGTGGAATTTAATTTAAATATTATATTTATCTGTGTTTTTAAGTAATTAGTGTAGAACGTAAGTACAAGAAAAAACTATATTTATTTAAAAGTTTGATATTTTACTTTGAAAACCATGATGACACTATTTTAGTACTATTGTAATAATTTTGTTAATAATTGATGATGGAAACTGGTTTTCCGAGTTATTGCGTCCTTGGTCATCGCGTTATGTTAATACGGGGATATCATACCCCGAGTTTTAACGTTATTTTTAATATTTTAGTTTGAATGAAGTGTCCAAAAACTTCATGCATGGCCTACTGTTCCACTTTTTTCCTCAAAAAAGTATTTATAATGGCACTTTCTACTTTAGTCGTGGTCACGTAAACGCATTAAGTTGGCGTTTAATTGTGGGTTCGATGTTCCACTGTAGCCAATATGAGAATGTGTAAATGGTTCTTTATCTATTGTTATCAGATAAAAATGAGACAGTGAAACTACTGGTTCTTCATGAAAAACTAGAATTACATAGCTCTTGATAGTGACACGACGATTTTATGTTCACTATTTTCCTTGTGCTTTTGTAGTTATGCCTAAGTTATAGTTTTATCAAAAGTATCCTGTAATAAGAAAGCAGTTACTGCATTTACTAACATTTTATTAAAATTAAGAAAATGAATTTCTATTTACCCTTATGAAAAGTTTCAATTATAATTGTTTATTTTTAGAAAATGGCAGATACAGAACCCCAATCTGGAGATGCAGGGCCCCCTAAGGGACTGCCCGCACTGAAAGCCCATATAAATGCCAACAAAATAGATGTAGCCCTATGGGCTATTCGAGTACTGACTGTACTCTTTACCATAGGATATGTACTGCCTTTGTTTAACAAGTAAGTGAAAGCTTTATTTCTAATTTACAGATGTATAATTATCAAAAGTGATTCAGCTTTTTCCTCATTTATGTACAGTCAACAGATACAGTTAAAATTTTCTTAAAAATTCATTGTTTTCAAATAAAGTTATTTTTTTTATAGAAAACAAACAATTCATAAATTATAATTTATATTTAATTATTTTTTTAAGAAGTATTCAACTGTATCTAATGAGCGTAGTTATTTATCTTATATGCATTACACAAAGTAAATTACATTGTGAACTGATATTAACACTAAAGTACAAAGGTACTGGTACTGTTTATAATTTGTTCAATTCTACTTAATTCTTTTGATAGTAAAATTCCTTTTTTATTTTGATAATTTAGATCAATGACTTTTGATTTTATTCATGTTCGTAAAGTTTCCAGTTTTGCAATATTTTAGTGCAAGAAGAATTGACACAATGGATGTTTGATCTGAAGGGATATTATTCTAAATATATTTATAACAATCTAAATCAGTAATATAAGTATCTGTCACATCTTAGTAAGGTTATTGAAACATAATTGTTTTTAATTTTGTAACAATGGTTGTCAGGTGTAATGTTTCTGTGTTTTCAGTTATATCAAGGTTATCTTTGTTCTGTAATTAAGACAATGAAGATTATAATAACACTGAGGGCAATGACCTTGAGCTCTTTGTTATAGAATTAACTGTTCTAAGTTTCATCTTCACAGCATGAAATATTATCTTCTATTTTGTGAATGTTATAAGTATATCCTGTAACATTTCCAGTGCTAGGACACTCTTCGAGACAAAGTAGGCGACACATTGTTGGTTAGTCAATAGAGATATTAGCCTTGTATTCTTTCTTTAATTGTAACTATACAAAAACTCTCATGATAGTGCATTGTTTGTTTAATGAGCTCATTTGTAGAAAAAAAAGTATAATAAAATCAAAATACCTATACATTGGTGGGAACCAGAACAAAATCTGTTGATAAGCAATCTCTCAGATAACAGGCCAGACAGGAGGGGGGGGGGGGAATTTGGTTGTAATATCCGTTAGTGAATAAATCCCTGATTGTTGTGTAGTCTTATTTCTAACTGAATCTTAGACTGTAGCTTTGACAGCATTTTTTTTTGTTTTCTGCTTGTATCTGCAATCGGCTCTCTAACGATTTTAACCACAGAACACCACACCTGTAAACTCTAACGGGTTGTGCAGAGATGTACATAATAGAGCCGTATGTTGACGATGCGGTTGGCGTAGTAGCTAAGCGATCAACTGCTGCGCTGCGTGTCTACCTACAGATCGTTGTTTGGGGTCTGGCTGTTGTATATGAGTGTGTTTATAAACGCACCCACGATACAGGAGAAATTCCTAGGGTGTTGCATAGTTTTTTTGTTTTTTAAAGTGCAGTCATGTTTCGCCAGTTGTGATTTAAGTGGCATGTTTTAAGGCGAAAGCCTGTAGCCATCAATCACGCACAAATCTAGATAATGAGGCTGTCCCTTAAAAAAAAAAAACAAAAACTCCATACCTTCTTTACCAAATCAAACCCAGGACCTCATTCTCAGCAGTCGCGCCTAAGACCAGTAGACTAGATGTCAGCAAAGCAGAGGGGCTTGCCAGAGCCCCCGCCTGCCGGGGTTGCGGGTTGTTCGAAAGAGATACCGCGGCCCCGGAACGTAGAGGGCAATAGAAGGAACATGGGTGGGTTTTAGTCAGTAAAAGTCTGACACGCCCCCCCCCCCCCCCCCTCCGCCCAGAGCGGGGGAAGTTATTTGATGATTTCCCACCCAAAAAAAAGACCAGTAGACTAAACACACGTAGTTATTAATTCTCAATAAGGTAGAAGCAGCCTTGAAATACATTTAGCTACTTTTAATACAAACATGCATCACTCAGTAATGATTTGTTTAGTGTAACTCACAAAAAAATAACATAACCTTGCTTATAGTGCTTGTCATTTGTTCATCAATAAGCAATGTTCATTAAAACCATTGGTTATATTTTTAAAACGCTTTTATTAACCTGTAAGTGTGTAAAAATATCCTATATCCTATTAGTATTAAGTAGTTAAAATTGACCCAGTTCCCTCTATCAGTCTATCCGATTGAAGTTTTGGATGCATGTGTGCACTTTGCATGAAAATGCATGGTGAACTAATTAACGTCATTTTAAATCCAATATGGCGGGCTAGTTTTTATGCATTCCTGTAATATAGGTATCAAATGAAAGGCTGAGAAGAATATGAAAACATGTTTTTTTTAAAATAATCTATCGTATTTAATATAATGGCTGGTTGGATGGCTTTATAGATGACAACGTTTAACAGAACTACTTTTTTTTTTTAAATCATCAAATAACTTCCCCCGCTCTGGGCGTAGCGGGGGGGAGTGTCAGACTTTTACTAACTAAAACCCATCCATGTTCCTTCTATTGCCCTTTACGTTCCGGGGCCGCGGTATCTCTTTCGAACAACCCGCAACTAACAGAACTACTAGTACGCATTTATTTTATAATTTGTTTTATTTGTGCACTGACCGCTGTAATATTTAAACTAAAAACAATATCACTTAACTTTGCCCTTTCTTACGTAAATAAACAAAAGTCAATGACATTGAAAGTGGATTGAGTTTAAGGACAACATATCGATATATGAAGTATCGATTAAGTTTATTAAAGTTTACTTTCTTATGAAATATAATTCGATTTCTCGCCGGCTTGACAGATTTTGACTGGAATTTTACTGGCAGGTATATGTTTTATGGAGCATATATTTTAGAAAAGTAAAGTCCAGTAATTAAATACAATTTTATTATTAAATTCCACGCAGATGAAATCGCAAGTAATAGCTAGTTTGTACATTAATCATCACTGACTCATAGCTCTATATGTATATTCGTGTAGGTTGATATTTTATATCAGAGAAAACTAATGTGGCGCCAAAACGGCACAAACCCCCTTAGGATGACATAGCATAATACCAATACGATGTTTTATAAAACTGACTCGCGTTGACGTATTATTTTTCTTTTTTTATTCTTTAAAAAAAAATGTTTTCCCACACTTGGAATTTCTCCTGTATCGTGGGTTCGTTTACAAACACTTAAACTGAGTCTGACATACACAAACAGCCAGACAACTATTTGTTCCGTGCGGGGATCGAACCCGCGACATGTAGCGCAGCAGTCGATCGCAATTGGTTCTGCCTCTAACCTTTTAATTCAAAATCGAAAGTCATTGATTGAAATTAGGCAGAGAAATATTTTTTAAAACGCCCGCCCTTTGCCACTTCGTAGAACCTGGGAAATAAGAAGTGGAGAAATCTCCTCAGTGTCCTCACCACGTTTTTTCCCTACAGCCCAGTATCAGCATTCTACAAGGCGCTTCTAGCGAACGCGGCCACATCAGCCCTCCGCCTGCACCAGCGCATCCCGGCGCGCGAGATCTCCATCTCCAGGGAATTCCTTGCGAGGTTCTTCCTCGAAGACAGCGCGCACTACCTTTTCTACTCGCTTATATTCATGAATGTGGCGCCCAACTTGTGTATCCTTTTTAAATATGGTTGAGAAAAGGTTTTAATGGAGATCTTCAATGTTCTGTGATGATGTCGTATTTATTGTAGGGGTACAGACAGGTCAAGATCTTCATAGCAGTCTCCCGAGAAACTGCTGGCTCAGCATTTAAGGGGTCTTAGTGTGTGTGGGACCATCATCCGCACTGTCGTGAAATAAGCACTATGACCAATACTAATGGAGCTTAGGACACGATCAAGATGTTTGTTGTCCACTTACGCCGTAACTAATTAAGTATTTTATGTCGTAACCTTACAGTGCCTTTTCAGATAGTCATAAATTTATTAAAAAAAACAATGTACACTCGGTGACACAACTAGCTATACATTGCCGGTATAACATGGTCTCGCTTTGTATAGATATGACGTACAATGTGATATTCGCATAAACTGGTTTTGTATAGCTTGGTTAGTCGTCGTCCAAGTCTCGTAGCCCATACAGATATAGATACATTTAAAAACTAAGTCCCCACGTGTATAACATTTACATAGTTATTTATTTTACTAGCTATGCTAGTTTCATCCGTTGCTCAGTGCTCAGGTCCCTTTCTCAACTAGGGATGTGAAAAATAGATGTTGGCCAATTCTCAGACCGACCCGATATGCACACAAAATTTCATACAAATCGGTCCAGCTGATTCGAAGGAGTTTGGTATCAAACACCGCGACACGAGAATTTAATATATTAGATTATTAATTCTCACTTAAGTATTACGGCCACCTCAAGGTAAGCGTCTACGTCATCAACCTCATCCTCCTCATCTTAACGATTTAATTACTTTTTATCCTAGCACAGCATTCAAGTATTAAGTTGTCAATTTAAATATTAACTTGGATACTCTATTCATGTTCTATTGTTTTACGTCTATGGTATTGATAGGGACTGATCGCATTTATCAACACAGAATCGGCTTGAACAGGATCAGAAAGAACTTTGTATTTAGTCTAAGAAGTTTTTCTATCTAATTCAATTTGACCTTGTATGGTTAATTTTGTCGGAATCATAATTTTAATCAACAATTTCAATATTACAATTTTATTTTTAACAGAACAAATTAATTAAATCCTCATATTTTTGATTCAAGCCACTATCATGTTTGATGGAATGAGTAGATTAACTTAAATATGTGATTACATGGGATTAGAGTCCAAATAATATAATATTAAAATATGTCTTGTAAGTTCGCATGTAAAATAACATTTATTTTATTTGAAACAACTTGTTTGTCTGCCCTTGTCACATAGTATTTGACGTCGGCGCTTAATGCCTTTATTTTTTGTACAACTGTAAATATTGACTTAATAATTATATGAAAATGAAAAAAAAAACACTCTTTATCTATCTCTCTAATTTTAGTGTATTTTATAGTATATTTCATTCTATTCTAAATCAAAAAGGTTGGTAGGCAAAGTAGTTCTAAGTTTCTGAAGTCATAAAGTTCATTTTTCACTTTCAAGTCTTGTAATGCTAGAGATTATAAAGGCCAACATATCCATCGCTTTTTTTGGGGCCATGACATAACTTAAAAAATAAGAAACACTGGACAGTGTCTTTTTAAAGACCAAAAATATTTTTATTGTTATTGCTAATATTTTTTGCATAGAAACTTATCGAAAGACGAAAGGTTTATATTACGTATTTCGTTAATTTTATATTCGTTGTCGCAATCAAGTTCATGTTAAGGTTCTGTTAGCATGTACCATCTTTGTCCAAGGATAATTCCTTGACCAACAAACAGTGATCCTGACGCCGATCTTCCTGTTCGCGCTGTTGCACGCCGCGTCCTACTCGCTCACCATTCTTGATGTAAGTACATTCATATCTATATATACAAAAGCGAAAATCACTGACTCACTTATCACCAATTCTCAAAAACTACAAGACTTAGGAGTCTAAAATTTTGCATATTGCATTTTGCAAAATTCTACCTTTATAGGGTGAAACAGGGTGGCAAAGTTTGTATGGGAGAACGCGGTTCCCTGGCCAAATTGACTTGAAATATTGCATAGGCGTGCTTTCACTAAATTAATCCTTACTAATATTATAAAAGCGAAAGTGAGTTTGTTTGTTTGTTTGTTACCTCTTCACGCTTTAATGGCTAAACCGATTTTGATGAATTTTGGTACAGAGATAGTTGGGAACCAGGAGACGGACATAGGCTATTATTTTTTTAAAAAGAGTGGGATATGAGGGAGAAAGAGGGAAGAAACGGGAAAACTTGGCGTTGCTATTACAAATCAATAAGGCGCTACCGAATTTAACGCGAGCGAAGCCGCGGGCAAAAGCTAGTAGTCTATATAAAATCAAGTTACCTCATTGAGGAGCTCAGTAGCGGGTGGAACCGGTAGGGAAAGCTTGTCACAGTATAATCATTATTTAATGGCTGGTGGGGCACAGGGCTCCACCCTGTAAGAGTGGAGGCTCTACCCTGGGCAGGGCTCCACCCTGTAAGAGTGGAGGCTCTACCCTGGGCAGGGCTCTACCCTGTACAAGAACAGTGCCAGTTGGTGGATATCACAAGTCTTCTTATTTTTGGATCTACTATTTGCTGGTTTCATGAACTGACTTTCTTTCGTCGTTTTGACAGTAATAGCGATGAAAAAAATATACAACCTACTTGCACCTGGGTTGGGTTTGAACCTGCGACCTATGACGCGTAAGAGCCACCATCATCGGATTTATTCAAGATAAAATATGTATTTATTACAAGGGAATGGCTAGCCAGCACACAGGTAAATCCTGAGAGGTGTGTGTATGGCAAAATATTATATAAAATTTTAAAAGTGTTTTAGAAACAAAAAAATAACCGTGCAGCCATATCTTTTGACCTAGGTAGTCAAAGATATGGCCTTAGAATTTAGAAGTTATTGTGTAATCAACTTGTTGACTTGGTACCGCCACGCGTTTTGAGATAAAGGTCTTGACAGACAGACAGACAGATAGACAACACAGTGATCCAATAAGGGACCATAAAAAAATATTGCGTAAAGTTTCAATAGTGAAATTTGCGTGAAGTCGTTCCCAATACCAGCCAGCCGCCACTGCTCTACCCTGTGAATACTATTACAATTACGTTTAATTGTTTACTTCCTCCATAACATATGTAGTTTGTATGTAAATTGTAAGGGGACGGCGTTGGATAGTGACAGCCGTTTAAATTATTAAACGCTTTGATTGCAGTGAATGTCATGCATTTTTATATGGCCTGTAGTTTCTTTACAAGACTGCGTTTTAAAAACTGTACTTGTAAACGACTTTGTTTGGGTCGGCTTCTAGTCTTACCAGATGCAGCTTAAATACCAGTATTTTACATGGAGAGACTGCCTATCTCTCCTGCCTATCTATGACCTTCACAACCCAGTTAGTATTGTGTAATACAATACCCCTCGGTAAGACTGGTTGTCAGACTTTTGGGACACTGACTATCTGTAAAGACTATCTTTTACACACGACGACAGATCAACCTATACAAAACCAGTTTAAGCGGATATCACGTCGTACGGGAAATCTACGGCGTACGATTCGTAGTTGAAAGATCAGCATAAACTGGTTTTGTATAGGTTGATCTGTCGTCGTGTGTACAAGCGTGGTATTTTTAGGTCAAATACCATGTATTATAAAGCATAATCAGTTTTTTCATTGACTATTATTTCACTTCACTGAGTATACTTGTATATAACATGGATCTAAAATCCATCTTCTAATTGCTAATCTGTGGGCGTATGATGACGTCAGCCAGTCTGTAATACATACTGGCTCTTACCTACCTGCCAATATAAAAAAAAAACTAGGTACCTACTATCCACATATGAGACATTTATCACAATCAAGGACCCATTAATCGGATTTAACGGTTAACCGGTTAGACGTATAAGCCCTTCGTTTGATTAACCCGTAATACGGGTTAACCCGTATGCCATAACGATTAATCTATAAAATATTGCTGATTAATCTGAATGAAAGAGATAGAACTTCTAAGTTGCACAGTCTCGGCTGCGTCGCTTGTTACCTACTCGCTCGAATGTGTGTAGGTAGATATCGCACGTTCGTATGTACTGATATCGCACCAGCTTCTGCATATTTTACTTTAAAACGATAACCGCATGGCACGGCGCTCGACTCGATCGCTCCATTCATGCGGTTTGACCAAAGACTTTTTTTTTCGTTTTGTTAGTTATGATGAGACCTTACCTCCGGACTTGATTGAGTGATCTGAAGGTCTACTTCGGTGACTGATACTGGAACTCTTCGTCGGATCGAACTAGATGTATCGAGTTTGGGCTCGTTTTGTTAGTTATGATGAGACCTTACCTCCGGACTTGATGGAGTAACCTGAAGGTCTACTTCGGTGACTGCTACTGGAACTCTTCGACGGATCGACCTAGATGTATCGAATTTGGGCTCGTTTTGTTAGTTATGATGAGACCTTACCTCCGGACTTGATGGAGTAACCTGAAGGTCTACTTCGGTGACTGCTACTGGAACTCTTCGACGGATCGAACTAGATGTATCGAGTTTGGGCTCGTTTTGTTAGTTATGATGAGACCTTACCTCCGGACTTGATTGAGTGATCTGAAGGTCTACTTCGGTGACTGATACTGGAACTCTTCGTCGGATCGAACTAGATGTATCGAGTTTGGGCTCGTTTTGTTAGTTATGATGAGACCTTACCTCCGGACTTGATGGAGTAACCTGAAGGTCTACTTCGGTGACTGCTACTGGAACTCTTCGACGGATCGAACTAGATGTATCGAGTTTGGGCTCGTTTTGTTAGTTATGATGAGACCTTACCTCCGGACTTGATTGAGTGATCTGAAGGTCTACTTCGGTGACTGATACTGGAACTCTTCGTCGGATCGAACTAGATGTATCGAGTGTGGGCTCGTTTTGTTAGTTATGATGAGACCTTACCTCCGGACTTGATGGAGTAACCTGAAGGTCTACTTCGGTGACTGCTACTGGAACTCTTCGACGGATCGACCTAGATGTATCGAATTTGGGCTCGTTTTGTTAGTTATGATGAGATCTTACCTCCGGACTTGATGGAGTAACCTGAAGGTCTACTTCGGTGACTGCTACTGGAACTCTTCGACGGATCGAACTAGATGTATCGAGTTTGGGCTCGTTTTGTTAGTTATGATGAGACCTTACCTCCGGACTTGATGGAGTAACCTGAAGGTCTACTTCGGTGACTGATACTGGAACTCTTCGTCGGATCGAACTAGATGTATCGAGTTTGGGCTCGTTTTGTTAGTTATGATGATACCTTACCTCCAGACTTGATGGAGTGACCTGAAGGTCTACTTCGGTGACTGCTACTAGAACTCTTCGACGGATCGAACTAGATGTGTCGAGTTTGGGCTCGTTTTATAAGTTATGATGAAACCTTACCTCCGGACTTGATGGAGTGATTGAAGGTCTACTTCGGTGACTGCTACTGGAACTCTCCGACGGATCGAACTAGATGTATCGAGTTTGGGCTCTTTTTGTTAGTTATGATGAGACCTTACCTCCGGACTTGATGGAGTAACCTGAAGGTCTACTTCGGTGACTGATACTGGAACTCTTCGTCGGATCGAACTAGATGTATCGAGTTTGGGCTCGTTTTGTTAGTTATGATGAAACCTTACCTCCGGACTTGATGGAGTGACCTGAAGGTCTACTTCGGTGACTGCTACTGGAACTCTCCGACGGATCGCACTAGATATATCGAGTTTGGGCTCTTTTTGTTAGTTATGATGAGACCTTACCTCCGGACTTGATGGAGTGACCTGAAGGTCTACTTCGGTGACTGCTACTGGAACTCTCCGCGCGACGGATCGAACTAGATGTGTCGAGTTTGGGCTCATTTTATAAGTTATGACGAAACCTTACCTCCGGACTTGATGGAGTGACCTGAAGGTCTACTTCGGTGACTGCTACTGGAACTCTCCGACGGATCGAACTAGATGTATCGAGTTTGGGTCTTTTTGTTAGTTATTATGAGACCTTACCTCCGGACTTGATGGAGTAACCTGAAGGTCTATTTCGGTGACTGCCACTGGAACTCTCCGACGGATCGAACTAGATGTATCGAGTTTGGGCTCGTTTTGTTAGTTATGATAAGAACTTACCTCCGGGCTTGATGGAGTGACCTGAAGGTCTACTTTGGTGACTGGTACTGGAACTCCTCGACGGATCGAACTAGATGTATCGAGTTTGGGCTCGTTTTGTTAGTTATAATGAGACCTTACCTCCGGACTTGTTGGAGTAACCTGAAGGTCTATTTCGGTGACTGCTACTGGAACTCCTCGAAGGATCGAACTAGATGTGTCGAGATTGGGCTCAATCAAGGTCACTCCATCAAGTCAAGGTGGAGGCAAGGTTTCATCATAAATTCATAACTTATGAAACGAGCCCAAACTCGACACATCTAGTTCGATCCGTCGAAGAATTCCAGAAGTAGTCACCGAAGTAGACCTTCAGGTCACTCCATCAAGTCCGGAGGTAAGGTCTCATCATAACTAACAAAATTAGCCTAAATTCGACACGTCTAGTTCGATCCTTCAAGGAGTTCCAGTAGCAGTCACCGAAATAGACCTTCAGGTTACTCCAACAAGTCCGGAGGTAAGGTCTCATCATAACTAACAAAACGAGCCCAAACTCGATACATCTAGTTCGATCCGTCGAAGAGTTCCAGTAGCAGTCACCGAAGTAGACCTTCAGGTCACTCCATCAAGTCCGGAGGTAAGGTTTCATCATAACTAACAAAACGAGCCCAAACTCGATACATCTAGGTCGATCCTTCGAGGAGTTCCAGTAGCAGTCACCGAAGTAGACCTTCAGATCACTCAATCAAGTCCGGAGGTAAGGTCACATCATAACTAACAAAATGAGCCTAAACTCGACACGTCTAGTTCGATCCTTCGAGGAGTTCCAGTAGCAGTCACCGAAATAGACCTTCAGGTTACTCCAACAAGTCCGGAGGTAAGGTCTCATCATAACTAACAAAACGAGCCCAAACTCGATACATCTAGTTCGATCCGTCGAGGAGTTCCAGTACCAGTCACCGAAGTAGACCTTCAGGTCACTCCATCAAGTCCGGAGGTAAGGTTTCATCATAACTTATAAAATGAGCCCAATCTCGACACATCTAGTTAGATCCGTCGAAGAGTTCCAGTAGCAGTCACCGAGGTAGACCTTCAGGTCACTCCATCAAGTCCGGAGATAAGGTCTCATCATAACTAACAAAACAAGCCCAAACTCGATACATCTAGTTCGATCCGTCGGAGAGTTCCAGTAGCAGTCACCGAAGTAGACCTTCAGGTCACTCCATCAAGTCCGGAGGTAAGGTCTCATCATAACTAACAAAACAAGCCCAAACTCGATACATCTAGTTCGATCCATCGAGGAGTTCCAGTAGCAGTCACCGAAGTAGACCTCCAGGTCACTCCATCTAGTCCGGAGGTAAGGTCTCATCATAACTAACAAAACGAGCCCAAACTCGATACATCTAGTTCGATCCGTCGGAGAGTTCCAGTAGCAGTCACCGAAGTAGACCTTCAGGTCACTCCATCAAGTCCGGAGGTAAAGTCTCATCATAACTAACAAAACGAGCCCAAACTCGATACATCTAGTTCGATCCATTGAGTAGTTCCAGTAGCAGTCACCGAAGTAGACCTCCAAGTCACTCCATCAAGTCCGGAGGTAAGGTCTCATCATAACTAACAAAACGAGCCCAAACTCGATACATCTAGTTCGATCCGTCGGAGAGTTCCAGTAGCAGTCACCGAAGTAGACCTTCAGGTCACTCTATCAAGTCCGGAGGTAAGGTCTCATCATAACTAACAAAACGAGCCCAAACTCGATACATCTAGTTCGATCCATCGAGGAGTTCCAGTAGCAGTCACCGAAGTAGACCTCCAAGTCACTCCATCAAGTCCGGAGGTAAGGTGTCATCATAACTAACAAAACGAGCCCAAACTCGATACATCTAGTTCGATCCGTCGGAGAGTTCCAGTAGCAGTCACCGAAGTAGACCTTCAGGTCACTCCAT
Source organism: Ochropleura plecta (assembly GCA_905475445.1). Classification (NCBI taxonomy): domain Eukaryota; kingdom Metazoa; phylum Arthropoda; class Insecta; order Lepidoptera; family Noctuidae; genus Ochropleura; species Ochropleura plecta. The sequence goes on from FR997722.1 coordinate 23,686,921, forward strand.
CAAGTCCAGAGGTAAGGTCTCATTATAACTAACAAAACGAGCCCAAACTCGATACATCTAGTTCGATCCATCGAGGAGTTCCAGTAGCAGTCACCGAAGTAGACCTCCAAGTCACTCCATCAAGTCCGGAGGTAAGGTCTCATCATAACTAACAAAACGAGCCCAAACTCGATACATCTAGTTCGATCCGTCGGAGAGTTCCAGTAGCAGTCACCGAAGTAGACCTTCAGGTCACTCCATCAAGTCCGGAGGTAAGGTCTCATCATAACTAACAAAACGAGCCCAAACTCGATACATCTAGTTCGATCCGTCGGAGAGTTCCAGTAGCAGTCACCGAAGTAGACCTTCAGGTCACTCCATCAAGTCCGGAGGTAAGGTCTCATCATAACTAACAAAATGAGCCCAAACTCGACACATCTAGTTCGATTCGTCGAAGAGTTCCAGTAGCAGTCACCGAAGTAGACCTTCACGTCATTCCATCAAGTCCGTAGGTAAGGTCTCATCATAACTAACAAAATGAGCCCAAACTCGACACATCTAGTTAGATCCGTCGAGGAGTTCCAGTAGCAGTCACCGAAGTAGACCTTCAGGTCACTCCTAATAAGTGCCTACTGTAAGTGAAACGCGCTAGAATAGAAATAAAATTTGAAATAATCTAAGCGTCGAACATTTTTCAATATCAAAAACAGTATTGTGCACCATGTAAGGACTAAAGTTCAATGCATCGTGCGTGGCTGTTAGTCATGTCGGAACACGATCAAACACCGCTTGGTAGTTATATCTGTCACTTTCTTGCAGATGTTTTATGTACAAAAATGAACCTTACGACGAAACCGGTTCTTATAGGCTGATTAACCCTATCATACGGGTTAATCTATATTGTGGGGTTTTAAACCTAACCCTAAAAAATAAACCGGTTAAAACCCTCATTCGGATTAACCTTTTGGTCCCTGATCACAATAATTCAGAGCAGATACACACTGCACACTATATTTAGTACATATTAATTTATGGACTTTCTTGCTACTTGTATCGTACTTTTTCTTTAATTGTATTTTCTGTGTGCTATTTGTGTATTTAATTGTATTTCCTACAGTAAACCTTGAATAAATATAGCGTAAGTAGTTAACAATCATACTCTCATAAGTACAAAGGTGTGTTATTTAATGCTAATAAGAAGTCAAATGAGTTTATCTGTTCTTGCATCTTTTTATGTATATGTGGGCAGAATTATCAGAGCTATAATTAATTAAATAATCATATTATGTACGAAATGATTGTCGATAAAACAACTACATATTAAAACGAAATTGCGATATATAGTAAATATTATATATATAATAGTATTTATTTAAAAAAATTCAACTCGATACCTCGTTTCAGAGATAAAGGATCTTGACAGACTAACAGACGGACAACAAAGTGATCCTATACGGGTTCCGTTTATTTCTTTTGAACTACGGAACCCTAAAATTAGCAAAAAAGATATGTTTGTTGCATCCATACAACAATTAATATTTCTTTTGTCCATTTATTTTATTCTGATTTTCTTTTATTTGTTGTTATAGCGGTAACAGAAATATATCATCTGTGCAAATTGTCTCACTATCACGGTTCATGAGATACAGCTTGGTGACAGACGGATGGACAGCGAAGTCTTAAAAATAGGGCCCCGTTTTAACCTTCAGGTACGGGACCCTATCGATAGGATTACAAATAATACTGTAATTCCAACATTCCATATTAGTAGGTATATCCTGACAAGTACAAAATAGTCGTCGTAAAGAAGTTTATTGACAGTGTTGAAACATAGCGATAGTGTAGGTTGCTAAGTAGCGTATTATTGACCGATACTCCATCAATCAATGAATCATTGAAATAAATAGAATGATTTGACCCGTTTTCGATGACCAAACAAAGCATCGAAAGTAATTTATAAGAACAGACATGCAAGTAACGTGAATCATCAGATTTGGATGCTAAAATTATACAATTTAAATGCATATCAAAGTAATATGACCTTTTTTTTTGTTGCATATAAAAAACGAAAGCTTTTTTTTGTCGTTTTTTTTTTGAGAAACACAGTGCTTCTGCTTGACGCTATAATGTTGATAAATTGTATGGACAAGTCAATAAATTACATATAATACTTCAACAACAAAAAAACTAGTTTCTTAGATCTACATCTTTGACTTAGGAACAGTTTTAATATAAATTGTGCTTACAAACTAGAATTCTGTTAAGAGAACTTACTAAGTGGTAATTTTCATTCTTGACCTCTGTGAGGCTCTACAGCTGACGATTAACACTGCTGCGTTTTACTGTAATGACACTGTTCGAAAATTATAAAATGCAGTTATTGTCGCACACGTATATTAATATGTGTTTCTGGCTCCGCACACCCAAGTATTCTCGACGCAAGTTGAATCTTAAGTAGCTAAATAATCCTGCCGGGGTTGCGGGTTGTTCGAAAGAGATACCGCGGCCCCAGAACACGAAAGGCAAAAGGAGGAGCATGGATAGGTTTTAGTCACTGTCAGTAAAAGTCTGACACTCGTTCCCACTCCGCCCAGAGTAAGGGAAAAAAATTGAGGACTTCCCATCCGCAAAAAAGTAGCTAAATAATCTATTTAGATAAAATACCAAAGCCCATGTTTTACCCATGTCTGCAATAATGCGAAGATGGTTTAAAACTAACATCCTCGCTAACACACTTATGTGCTAAGCAGCGGTTGAAAGCGCTGGGCACAGCTACACAATAAAGTTTAGTAACATAAATACGTGGTTTTCGATTTGACCGTAGATACTCACTGAGACGTTCGGTTTAGGGAGGTAGAGAAGATTATCAGTTCCAGAAGAATAATAAGGCATTGTGTAATGGAAGAAGTTTCGGGCAAAATTAAATAGAAACCCTACAGTAGATACAAACAAAATAGACTTTAATTCTTAAAGTTAGATCATAAATGCTGTCAACAGAGAACTGTGTTACCATGCAAATGTAAGCGACAGTCATCTGTGGATAAGACAACAGTTCAAAGTTCAAGCACAATAATTATATACGCGCTGCTTATGAATTAACAAAGCGAATGCTAAAATTAAAACCTGAGAGACCTACATACATACCTATGTAAATCTTTCGCACAGACCATTGTAACTTAACACATAAAAACTCGTGAACAATTTAAATGGAGAATGTTACACGTTATAAAAAAGAAAGTTGTACATTTGAAAGTTATAAACTGTTACGTTTCTTACAATGTCCGCTAAAAGATGCTGTGGTGTTACTTAAGTAGGTAAATCATAATCTAGAGTTAGACCTAAATGTCCCGTACATTTAGGTACATAATGTCTGCATTTTAGGGTTTTGTACCTTGTACGCAAATTGTTGTAACCATCGTCAAAAAAAATGGTTAAGTGTTATTTATTTCTGTACCTTTTTGTCTTTTACCTTGTTTTAATTTTTGCTATATCTGTTTGCCGCATTATGAGAGTATTGTTTTTATTTATCAGTGTAACAATTGTAGGTAAACCAATAAATAAATAAAAGGCAAAACTGAACTCTTTAAGATCACTTTGCATTGTTGTGCGCCTGTCTGTCTGTCGTCTCACAAGACCCTTTATCTCGAGAATGCGTGGAGGTATCGAGTTGAAATTAAAACCATATACCCAAGTCTGTGGTCCCTTGAAGCTGTAACATCAGCTGTGGAATCAACCCGCTAAATGTATGCAGTCAAATGATATGGCAGTTTATGTTGCAAGTTTGTACGGAAACCTCAATTCGCGAGTCCGACTCACACTTGACCGGCTTTTTGTTTTCGCTTCAAAACGGTTAGACATCATTTTCATATTTGTTTTGCGTCAGGTAGTGATTCTAGGTAATATTGAAATAATCATACATAATTATGTCCATATCGTTACGCCTGAAATCCTTGAGAGCTAAGGCAGACATTTAGACCATTAACTATATTAGGTAGGACTAGTTAACTTTCAATGTAATCGGGGGCTATGCTATTGCAATCAGCCGGGTACAAATACAGACTACGGGCTGATACTGAGAAATTCGTCAGAATTTCGCATCATCTGCCTAGCCTTTTCCCAACTATGTTGGGGTCGGCTTCCAGTCTAACCGGATGCAGCTTAATATCAGTATTTTACGTGGAGCGACTGCCTATCTGACCTCCACAACCCAGTTAGTACTGGGTAATACGATACCCCTTGGTAAGACTGGTTGTCAGACTTTCGGAACACTGACTACTTGTATCGGCTGTCAAAGATCTACAAATGACAGCCGGGACCAACTGCTTAACGTGCTTCCTGAGGCACGGAGGAAACTCCGTATGTAACGGGTGGTCACTCATCCACAGACCAACCTAAGCAAGCGCGGCTTAACCTAAAGATCGACCCGAGCGGCTGCTATTATTTAGCCACGAGTTCCTCTGGAATGGGAAATTCGTCAAAATTTCCCATTATTTGGAAATCGTCATTTTTGTAGAATATGTGAATAGTTCAAAATAATCCCCGTACAGCACATAAAACAATGATACTTATCGCGCAATGAGAGTACTACACACCAAAAGTCCATTATACCATTTAATCACGTCTCTAGATAAGAAAGAAAGCAATTGTATCGGTCAAACTTAGACAACAAGTAATGCATAAAAAATCTGCGTGGTGGGTTATAACTAGTGGGGGCGAAAAGTATCCAGTTGGGGAACTAAATGCAATTTATGCTAATGTTATTTTGGTTAGGATAGCAAAAACGATGCGTGTCGCGGGTTCGATCCTCGCATAGAACAAATGCATAATAATGAATATGTTTAGTTATTCCGGTTTGGCTGTTTGTGTGTTTAAATGTTTGTATACGCACCACGATACAGGAGAAAATCCTGGGTTTTGTGCAAAAAAACTAAAAACGTATCCTGCTTCTCCACAGACCCTGGGCCAGAATTCGATGTGGGTGGCCCGCCTTCTGATCTCACTGGTGGAGTTCCAGTCGCGCAACATCCTGCGCGCCGCGGCGCTCGCCGAGATCATCCTGTTCCCGCTCGTCGCCATCATGGCGCTCTTGTGAGTATATCTTGACAATCTTACAGATCCTGGTGTAGCGTGCTAACTTGGAAATGTTAGGACAGGTCCATAGGGTGTATACGCGTACTTTTCGGTTTGAGGTTAACCAAGTTTGGCCAAAGCAAAGAAAACCGTGGATATTTGTAGATGAATCCTTTGCCGTGGAGTGTATAAGTGGTGTTGTGTCACGAACGATGGAACACATGTTTTTCTCTTTGTTTTCCACATTTTGAAGGAACCTATACGGCACAGAAGATACTAAAGTTGTACCGGAATTCTGTGTTCCCACTTAATTTAGATTGCCATCGTCAAATAAACTAAACAGACGTTGGTATTTTATAGACATTGTTGCTTGAGTAAAACTATATGTAAAGTAAAGATAGACACGAGACTTATTGGCCGATTTAATTGAACAAGCTTAATTATAGTTATAAATCTTCAAAATAATGTGACATAGTTAACAGCAATTTTTACTTGACCAAATACACACATCAAAAGTATCTAGGGATCAACATATATTTTTGCAATAACTTTTCTCCTGATTGATATTAATTAAAATTTTCTTTAAGGATTCATCAAATAAAGTGTTTTCGTTTGTCACAGTAACGATAAACCAAGTCACCTTTGCATTAATAAAGAAATTTGCCATTTTCCTAATAAAGGGATTTTTGACATTTGAACCACTAACATTAAAGTTCGAAAAAAAGACTGAAATAACAGTTTTCTTTAAAATTTTATTGGGTAACTTAAACAATTAATAATCCGTGTTTCTACCGCGAACACTAACAACACAAGAACATCGGTTTGGCATACTCAAAATGAGTTCATCCAAATCACGCTGTGGAATGGCCGCCCATGTTCGTTGCAACAACAAAAAAAGGTCTTCTTGCGACTGGATACCCTCCATATTCGGCAGAGCTCTTCTCTGTAGCATATCCCATGCATGCTCAATCGGGTTCAAGTCTGGCGACTGAGCAGGCCAGGGCAGGACATTGATGTTAGCTGCGGCGAGAGTCTGTCTTACAACTCTTGCGGTGTGCGGTCGTGCATTATCATGCATTAACTGAAATAAGGGACCGATTTGCACTTGTAGAGGAACGATGAAGTGAACCTTCATTCCCGAAGACCGCTACGGGTACCACCTATAGCAATGCACAATCGTAGGATTCGATATCAATGGGCTCTTGAACACAGAAATTGGGCAGAAGAACAATGGCGTTTCGTGTGCTTTTCTGATGAGTCTCGTTTTGGTATGAGACCGGATACAAGACGTATACGACACTGGAGAACCCCTGGACGCCAACAGCGATTAAAATCCTGCCAGGAAGTCCATCCTTATAGTGGTGGAACCATCATGGTATGGGCGGGTATTTGGATCGGCGGAAGAACTGAGTTGATTTGGATCAGAGGCAACCTCAACGCTCAAATTTATGCTGAGACGATTGTATCAGACGTCATCGTTCCTCTACAAGTGCAAATCGGTCCCTTATTTCAGTTAATGCATGATAATGCACGACCGCACACCGCAAGAGTTGTAAGACAGACTCTCGCCGCAGCTAACATCAATGTCCTGCCCTGGCCTGCTCAGTCGCCAGACTTGAACCCGATTGAGCATGCATGGGATATGCTACAGAGAAGAGCTCTGCCGAATATGGAGGGTATCCAGTCGCAAGAAGACCTTTTTTTGTTGTTGCAACGAACATGGGCGGCCATTCCACAGCGTGATTTGGATGAACTCATTTTGAGTATGCCAAACCGATGTTCTTGTGTTGTTAGTGTTCGCGGTAGAAACACGGATTATTAATTGTTTAAGTTACCCAATAAAATTTTAAAGAAAACTGTTATTTCAGTCTTTTTTTCGAACTTTAATGTTAGTGGTTCAAATGTCAAAAATCCCTTTATTAGGAAAATGGCAAATTTCTTTATTAATGCAAAGGTGACTTGGTTTATCGTTACTGTGACAAACGAAAACACTTTATTTGATGAATCCTTAAAGAAAATTTTAATTAATATCAATCATGAGAAAAGTTATTGCAAAAATATATGTTGATCCCTAGATACTTTTGATGTGTGTAATTATAATGGTTAAACTAATATAATTAAAAATATAATTATTGCGAGCAAATATTATTATGAATGTGTGTTGGCGATGTCGCACGCAATTTTGTAAAAGCAGTAGAAAATAAAAATAAAAGTTGTAATGAGATCGGTGAACTTATTCTGCTGGTGAATGTAATTCGTTCAATCGCTACGTTTTCAAATAACAGCAATATGTTTTCTTATTTTATGTATCTTTTGTTTGAATTCCTTAGCGGTACTCTAGAAGTTAAATTCGCACGTATTTCTGTCTCTTAAGTGTCAGAAAGATTTCGGCTTATTTGTATACACTTTCTGTCTAATGTGCGCTTACGAGGGCATGATTTAAATATATAGATAGCGTATAAAAACAGGTACCTTGTTATAGAGCTTTGAAGTATTTGACTTGCTTACTTAACTCACGCTCTGAAATAGACCTTAGTGAGTTGTATTGTAAGCAGGCCTTAACCATATACCATTCCATCAACAGCGGCTACTGCGGCCTTCTAACACCGTTCGTGTACTACTACTTCGTGACGTGGCGCTACGCGTCGCGCCGCAACCCGTACACGCGCAACACGTTCCGCGAGCTGCGCGTGGCGGCGGAGCGCGCGGCCGCCAAGCCCGCGCTGCCGGCCGCGCTGCGCTCCGGCATCCACTCGGGCGTGCAGCTCGTGTGCCGCATGGCGCCGCCCATGGAGCATGTCCAGCAGCAGTACGTATTCTAACAATCATATTTCGCAGGGACAATCCCTAAGTTTACTCATTACTAAAAATTAATGCCTCCAGACTTGGTAAAAAATGGCGACAAGACAGTCGTTTATCAATCAACGTAAAATGGTATATTCCACAAAGGTCATTTCGCTACTAATTTCTAGTTAGCAAAGTTTTCAACATAATATTTTTGTGTTTTCAGATAAATATCTCGTACGTAAGGTCAGTTAAGGTGAACAGAAAACTTTCTACATCACTGTCGTTCTTTTATATCGAAACTACGCAAGTGTGCAGTCTCCACGTCTGGATGTGTCTATGGGTTTGTGGACTTCAGTTGCAAATTGTTTGAATACACGGATTTTTACACGGGTTACAAATTAAATTGTCTATTTAGAGCATTTTCTCTGTATGTATGTATTTAAAAATGAACTGTTGTAAATTGTCACTAAAATCTATTTGAAAAATGTTCATTATTTTTTCTATAAAATTGACAGCTTAGTAAAATCTTATATGTTCGATAAAAAAATCATTCTGTGAATGTCAACATCCATTTAAAGGCGAACAAAACACCGTCCATTCGGACATCACTAAATGTAAGAACAAAATATCCAAACCATTGCAGTACAAAAATTCTACTACAAGCACATTATTTAGTTATGGCAGCCCCGAACTGAACGAATGAGACAACAAAACTGCTCAATACTAGAAATCTCTAGTATTGAGCAGTTACTGGTTACTTAGAAGTACTTTGAAAGACTGCCATTGCTAAATAATCCACCCGTACAATGTATTTCAATGCATTTCATAGCATAATCTTTTGGTTGTATCAAATCAGTATAATTATATTGTAGTTAGAAGATGTATTTTATGTATTTAAGTTTAATTTCTATTTAACGTCGGTCCAATTTTATTTAATACATAAGGAATGTTGAATGTTTAAGTTTAGACTGATAAGTGATTTATTCAATGTAGGTTTTGTATCTAAATAAACAGAATTGTCTTTCTGTATTTTTTGTCACAATGGAATTAATTTGTCGTTGGGGTTGGTCGAAATCTTGAAGGCACGTTTTTGCTAAAGCTAAGTATACCTCAATGGCTAAAGCTTTTAATAAGTAATATACCAGTGATTTGGATCAATTTCACGGGTACGAATATGACCCTGTTCACGGATCATTCCATAATGTGTAGTGTAGTTCCATTTTCGTCTGTTATTATGTTTCTCATTATTGTTTAAGATCTATGAGACATCTCAACGAACACATATCTCTTTGGAATTGAAACTGGTTATAAATATTATTTTAAAGTTATTTTTGTGAATCGTGTATTCCTTTTTATTTTGGTTATGTTGTGTAATCGCCAGCGACATTTTTGTATTTAGCAATAATTTTAATGCACTTGGTTTGGGGTGAATGTAGTCAGGTTTTTAAATAAATGTTGGTATAAACGGTTATTGTGTTTTATTATCTCCATATTAAGACCATCATAGCACCGTACGTAGCCTTAATATTTAATTTGTGTGTGGACCAACAGTTTTTATTTTATTTATTTATTATACCCCTTTTCAAATCTGGCGAGTGGCGACAGTAAAGACTCCAATAACTATAGACCCGTATCCGTTTTGCCGGTTTTCAGCAAGGTGTTTGAAAAGGTAATGCTTAATCAAATGCTCAACCACTTTAACACCAATAAAATTTGAGATGAAAAGCAGTATGGTTTCACCAAAGGACGTTGTACGACAGACGCTGGTGGTACCTTATTGAAACACAATTTATTGCGTGGGAAGAGGCATAATGCCATAGGAATCTTTTGTGACCTTTCAAAAGCCTTTGATTGCATTAACCACGAAACCCTACTCACGAAACTTGAACATTACGGCCTATGGGAAATTTTGCTTAGTTTAGTAAAATCATATTTAAATGATAGACAGCAGCAAGTGCAAATAAATAGTGTCAATTGGGTTTAAATAAAAAAATGGGTGCACCACAAGGATCGATATTAAGTCCCTTCCTCTTTTTAGTTCATATTAATGATTTTACAAATGGTGTTGTTTGCTGACGATACCTCTTTAATATTTAAGATAAACAGACGTGCCACAAATCTTGACGACGCCGACGTAAATAACGCCCTATAACATGTAAATAAATGGTTCGCCGCCAAAAATCCTTACTAATATTATAAAAGCGAAAGTGAGTTTGTTTGTTACTCTTCACGCCTAAATGGGTAAAACGATTTTGATGAGTTTTGGTACACATAGTTGGGACCCTGGAGACGGACATAGGCTATTTTTTTAAAAAAAGATTGAGATATGAGGGAGAAAGAGTGAAGAAACGGGAAAACTTAGCATTGCTATTTCAATAAATAAGGCGCAAGGGCAAAAACTACAGGTGGCAGGTACAGGACCTGCAAATCAGTGAAGGGGAACTGTCTTATCCCGAATTTAACGCGGGCGAAAGCTAGTTTAGTTTAAAATGAGATAAAAACGAATTGAATAAGATTTGCTCTGCCAAACGTCAAAAGTATGTAGTGATTGTGACATAGTATTGAATGAAGAGAAACTAGAATTCGTCGATAAAACTGTTTTCCTGGGGATAACGCTCGATTCAAGGCTACAATGGGGACCGCATATAACATCCCTTGCAGGACGGCTTAGTTCAGCAGCATATGCAGTTAAAAAGATACCGCGACGCTAGTCTATTTTAGTTATTTTCATAGTGTAATGTCATACGGTATTACATTGGGGACGGGCTGCAGACATCCAGTCTGAATTTATTCTGCAGAAAAGAGCCATTAAATGAGACGTAATTTAAATCTTGCATTATAAGTTGGGGGATTATATTGATGATAAAATTGGCTCAATGTTGGTCCTGCTCCACAACCATAAGAGTAAACTCAAAATAGGCCAGTTGAAATAAATGCTTTGAGTTTGAGTTATGTTTACGGCTTATCAATTCAATTTATTCGCAATAAGTGTTGGTACAATTTAGGTCCTTTTTTTATAAACCACCCAGAAGTAGGAGCCCCGCGAAGCAGGGCTCCGTCGACCAAGTCCACCCTCGACCATGCATAGAATCAGGGTCTATTGTCTTGTATAGACGATATTTGACTCTTGCACACATGCATACCTTTGTATGTGTGGAAGTGCTATTGTATACCATATAAAACAATTATGATAAAAAATTATAACAAAATCTGGCAACACCTGACGGCAAATTGACAACTTGGGATAATGTCAAAAATTTTCCCGCCCGCCATCATAGAGGAAAGTAATATAATACCCGCCATTACGGTTTTTTGTGTCGATCGAGTGCATACATGTTGTTTCTCTCCGCATTAAATTGTAATCTTAAACTTTTATAAGTTTTTATTGAAGTAAATATTGTTAGTTTTCAACGGAAAGACGTTTTAAATAGTTTTAGATTTATTTACGAAAGGACGTTTTTACTTAGAGTGTTACGACAGGACGTGAAAAAGTTTGCATAGTTTTGTTAACTTTTGATTATTCTTTTTCGAATTGGACAAAGGTGCTAAAGCCATCATGAGTAATCGGAACAACCATAGAAGATGCGCCAAGTGTGGTAAAACTCGCGCCGAAGATAATTATGACTGTGTCATATCACAGGTTTCCGAATCCTGGCATGGCGAATAAGACGAAGTAAGTAAATCTTACTAAAAATTTATTCTTGTACTATGGTTACGTTATAGGTCGAAAGAGGCCTAAAAATATCAGTTTGCATTACATACATATTTCTCTTATTTGGATGACTTATATTTATAATTAGATTTATGAAGACACTAGCAGCTAATAAACTGATGCGAGGGTATCTTGAAATTTGTATATTGTTTTCTGTATTTTTCTACTACAATTTATTTTCATTGCATTTCCAGGGCTAGCGCTTGGGCCAAATATTGTTACCCAAACGAAGACTGCACATCCTTACAGTTCCTGCAATCACTCTATGTAAAAAACAAAGTGTTATGTGGAAGGCATTTTCATACTTCCGCATTTTATGATAATAGCAGACAAATTCTCAGCATATTTGCTGTGCCCGATGCAGATGAAGTACAAGAGCTGTTAAATAAGAGAGACAATATTTTTACCCAGGTAACCATTATGTCATATGTTTTACTACCTATTTAAATTTCAAAGTAATAAACACCTGACTTGTAGTGACGACCTCTGTGGCCCAATGTTTATCATGCTGGACTGCCACACCGGAGGTTCCGGGTTCGATCCTTGGTCCGGTCATGATTGAAAATGATCTATTTCAAATTGATTGGGGTACTTGGATGTTTATCTATATATTTATTTGTTATAAAATATAGTCTTTGAGTTAGTATACCATAACACAAGTCTCGAACTTACTTTGGGGCTTACTCAATTTGTGTAATTTGTACGTATACATATATTTATTTATTATTTCAGAGTGTTGAGCAAGCAGTAATTGCAGGTCCATCACAACCACTATCATCAGTTGAGATAGAAGATGCGACAAGTAAAACTGAACCTGCTATATCAACAACCCAACAAGCAGTTGTTGCTTTCCAAAATATATCTAAAGTGTCAAGCATCGAACAGGTACCTACCATTATTATTGAATATACTGTGTGCTGCAAATAAATTATTTTCTATTTCTATATAAAAAGTAAATTATATCCCTGTTAGATACATTTTTCATGTAAGTGGCAAACACTGGTATTAAAGCCTAAGAACCTTGTATGCTTTTTAAATAAAATTATTATTATGTTTGTTTCAGAATGTATCGCAAACAAAAGATTTTGGTTCATCTTTGCCATTGAAATCGGTTGACAATTTAATACAACAGCAGCCCACAATTGATATTCAATTTGCGGCCACCAGTCAATCCTTTGTTGCCATTGAAAGTATACAGGTAACATTATTTTTTAAATACTTACATATCTATAAGGATAAAAACCACAAGTAAGTCTGAAATAATTTCAGACATTAAACTTTCTATAATCCTAAGAATGTTACATGTATGTGTACATTAACATCTCATAGATGGCATCAGGCTTATATATGTAATCCCCCATAAAAATATTTAACAAATTAATTACTGTACAGTGTAAATATTATTCCTCATAACGATAATGCAAACTCATAAATATTACACCACTGAATATGCAATCTGGTTTATGCTTAGATCAGCGGTGAATTTCTCTGTTATTTTTAATAGCAAAAAATAAATTTGTTGATTTAAGCTATGGTAGGTAATAAAAATTGTGTTGTGATTTCAGAATACTGTTGGACTCAGGAAGAAACATGGACTTTTGAAAGAACTGAATGTTTCAAAAAAAAAGGAACTAACTCCACGTGAGTTGAAGATGTAAATTTGTCAAAAGAAAATAAGACTTATCAACAGGCTCAGAACTCAACTGAAAGGGAAAAAGACCAATGTCATAGAAAAAAATTGTCAAGATGAAAATGTAAAAAACCTCCATAATTTAAAAATGACCAATTCTTTTATAACTTTGTTACAATCACAATTGCAAAATTGCCCTAGAAGGCCAAAAGGAAGAAGATATTCCATAGACCAGAAATTAATGGCCCTGGTTATATATAAAAAATCCCCAGCCTGTTATCGATTGCTTAGACGCATGTTCGCCTTACCAACCCAAAGCTGCCTAAATAAACTGTTAAATAGAGTGCCCTTGAAGCCAGGCATAAACATGCATATATTTGACTCAATAAAAAAAATGGCAGAGAGTAACACGGATGAAGAGAATATTTGCTTGCTGTTGTTTGACGAGATGTCGATAAGAAAACATCTCTTTTACGACAGTAAGCAAGATATGATATTAGGATATCAGGACCATGGCAATCATGGCAGAAGCCAAGATGTGGCATCTAAAGCACTGGTTTTCATGCTGGCTGGGTTACGCAAAAAATGGAAGCAACCAGTTGCTTTTTAATTTACACAGGCACTAACAGCCGATAGGATGACAGTGATTTTAAAAGAGGTAATAATTTAATCATTATTATTTAGATTATTAAAAATCGTAGATATAAAGCATATAGTGAATTTAAAAGGAAAACTATCATGGTTATGAAGGCTTTACAAGTTAACAAGTAATTAACAATAAACTTACAAAATCTATTTTAGTATAGGTACAAATTTTCGTAAGAGCAATTTTCATTGAATATGATCTGGTTATGGCCACACTTGTGCAGGGACCCTACATTAGTGTTCGGAACCTTACATTGTGCGTGGCCCGACATGCACTTAACCAATTTATTTATAATTTCAGATACTAACCGAGTGCATCAATGCAAAAGTTAATGTTGTAGGTACTATATGTGACTGTTAAGTATGAGGACAGACAAGTGAAACCACTGCTTGCTAGTAACGCACTGACCTTTATTACGACTTACTTATCGGTGCACACATACTCAACAGTGACCTATCAACGGTTAACATCAAAACCTTACAAAACCTTGGGCGCAACTACAAGAGAACCTTATTTTAATTATATGGGTAAAGAATATGTCGCAATTCTGGATCCACCTCACCTGCTGAAATGCGCACGCAATTTATTGCTGAAACATGATGTGGAGTGTACTACAGATTTTCAGTCTGATAATATTCCTGTAAAAGGTAAACTATAAATGTATACTTGAAGATTTGACAATCTCAGTACCCGGCTTCTGTCATGACGGAAAACAATATTTTTCCGATTGACCTGGGTCTTTGACGTTTATTTATGTACATATATAAATATAGTATACATATATTTTATTCTACAGTACAATAGTATTGCTGATTTAGTAAGTCACCCACGAAACAAGTTCACAACTTAGTGTGAGACTACGAGTACATAGCTCAATCTTTTTTTAATCTATATGATTTACTTACCCTGTAAGGTTACCCATTTACCAAGAATACTTGCCAATGATTTATTATGATTTGGTATAGATTTTACTACCAGCTGTTTGCCTAACTTCAACCCTCCTTGGGTTGGGTTCACCAACACATTAAAAATAAGTTTAATTTTTTTATTTTAGGTACAGCAAAGTGGATTCATATAGAAGCATTTTATAATCTGGACAAAAATAACCCCAATTTTGTGTTCGCCCCTGCTTTAACGGACCAACACATTCATCCAAATGTGAAACAGCAAATGAGGGTCAAGCTAGCAGCCCAAATTTTTAGCCACTCTGTTGCAGCTGGTATATTATCAAAAATTGCATCAGGTTAGTACTATTTTATTACTTATAATAATTAATGTCTATGGCGGTTGATGAAATTCGATTGAATGATTATTAATTTCATTTTCGCCCATACTCTTACAACTCGAAGATTTTTTAAAAAACTTATTATTAATTATTTTCAGGCGATCTTCCGACGGAGGCCCATGTAACGGCAAGTTTTTTAAAAAAAAATTGATGATCTCTTCGATGCCGTGAATGCTGATACCAAGGATCTACGAAGAGGAAAGAAGTATTCCACGAACATGACGGCACATAGTCCTCACATAGAACTTTTTAATACTATGCGAAGATTCATAGCTTCTATGAAATATATCGGAGCCAGGGGTAAACCTCCTTCACAGGATGGATGGGTCCACACTCTCAATGGAATTGAGAGATTGTGGAAAAATTTGCAAAATAAAAACATTAAAGCAATTTCCACGCGGCGACTGAACCAGGATGCTTTAGAAAATTGTTTCGGCTGTATCAGATACAGTTGTGGGTCGAATGCGAATCCCACAATTCAACAGTTTGTTGCGGGAATTAAAACCGCCATTATTACAAACTTAAGACACTCAGGACAAAAAAAAAATTGTGAAGAAGACCACTCAATTTTAAATAATTATTTAAAAGCATTTTTATTAAATAATTTTGAAGAAGAGCAGCCACAACAGGCATTAGATACTCTATTAGATACTTCTGTTGAATTGGACAAATTGTTATCTGATGCAGCTGACACTGTAGAGGAAGCGACGCCCGAGAGTCAAGCTTGTGCATACGTGAGTGGCTTCATATTCAAAAAGCTTAGACACAATGAATGCCAAGATTGCTGAAAGGCATTTTTAAGTGACGGTCAAGAAGCCATTCACATATTCACGAGCTTGAGAGAGTACAAGGATAATAATGCATTACAATACGTTTGTAAAAATGTAGTGAGATCAGTAGAGCAGTGTGCTAATTTAATAAATAATTATTTGAAAAATCATGGGTGGGAAAAGAAATTAAAAAATAATATCATGATAGTATTAAATAGTGTTGATTTTAACTTTTTAAACAAATGTGAAACTCATGTAACAAAAAACATTGAACATATAAAAATAAGTTCATTTGCTATATGTATTAAAAGATCCATTATATTAAAAAATAGGGCTATGGAAGAAGACGAAAAAACAAAGCTCTAGAAAGAAAAATGAAAATATTAAAAAATAAATAATATTATGTAGGTACAATTAAACTTGGGTAAAGTCGTATGTAATATTGTGATTATTTTATCAGACAAATTTTCACATTTGTTACCATAAATCATATTATTTCATTTGAATGCCAATATTGGCAATATATATATTCGCATTTTAACTTATTTATACTGAACAAGAAATAACTACTTTCAACCAGTAACCTTTTAAAACAGACCAATGCCAACAGATTGTTTTCCATTTACTAATACAATTATGTATTGATAAACATATAATTGTAAAGGTGTGTTTTGTGATCTACTTAGGTCTTGAAAATGTAAATATCAAGAATTGGTTGTAATATGGTTATTGTTTTCCTGGTCGTACAATAATTTGTTTACTCATCATAAAATAAAATAACATAACATTGCAAATGACTAAAAACTATGCTAGAAACTAAAAGTATTATTGTTTATACCAATTTTTATTTTAAATAAATATTGTTTTTATTTATTATTTCTTTTTTCTTTCATTATCAACACAGATGGAAGCAGCATGCGGTGCTAATCATGATATCGGGCGTGTATCAGTTAATATATCCGTTATCGTGTTTTCCACCGCAGCTAGTTTCCATCTGTAAATAAATTAAAAACCATAAAATACATACAAATTCAAATATTCCCGCCCAGCCGCCCGCGGTGTAGTTACAGTGATATTCTGTTGTGGCGCTAGTAGTATCAGCGTGTAAATCTATGGTTACATTTTTTTATATGGAGTTATCATTCTTCTCCGCTAGGAGTATATTGTTCTGTGCATAGAATATTTTAAGGTTTGGTTAAGTGCCATTTGAGTTAGGCTAGAACTGTACCCATGAATTTTAGGTCAAATGAACGTTACTTAAATTAAAAGAATATAATACATATTGAAAATTATATAAAATGAACGTTATAGGTACTAAATGTTATTATGTTAAATAAATATTATATGATATGAAACATTAGGTCATATGAATTTATGTCATTTGAACGTTAGTTCAAGTGAAATTAGAGCATTTGTTATTATGCCAAACATACCCGTCTGTCTCGAGGGTACCAACTATCTCTGTACCAAAATTCATCAAAATCGGTTTTGCCATTTAGGCGTGAATATAAGTAAAGTAGGTAATAGGATATTGATAAAATTAATTGATGAGATCAGTGGGGTGTGTGCGTAACCTTTGTTGCTCGGCTGTTGCGTGGCGGTGCAGAAGACATGGCTACTGCCACGCAACCTCGGTTATCTGGCCGCGATTGACGACGACTTCGCCTGCACGGGTACCTACCTCGGCGGTGGAGACTGCGGGAGGGGTCTTACGCGGTAGGCCGTATGGCGGAGTCGCCCTGCTGTGGAGAAAGGTTGCGTTTCGGAAGGTAACCGTAGTGAAGTGCAACCGTGTGCGTCTCGCGCCGATAAAAATCGAGCTCAGTGATCGTGCCATTTTGATATTTTCTGTGTATATGCCTACTGAAGCCAATGAAAACTTAGTGGAATTCAGTGTCTTAGTGAAATGACAGTCACAGTGTGGAGTCAGTGTTTATGTTAGGGGACTTCAATGCGCACCCGATGAGTGCACCGAACAATTTGTGGTCCTGTGTTGACTTGGAACTGATGCCGCCGGACAGTCATACGTTTGGCTTGACCATTCTGTGCTCTCGGCCTCAAGTGTTATAATTATAATACATATTGGTCTGATCATTACCCTGTCTCTATACGATGTAATTTTTATTAAGTTAAGCCTAAGGTTTGTGTACCTACTGTCTGTATGAATAGGATAGTCAGGGGTGAATGTGACTCAACTCAGCGAAATTTAAAAATGAATGTCACGGTAGACATCGTGAAATTGATTTTCCGTCAGAATTGAGTGACTGTTCCGACCACAGAACAATATACTCCTAGCGGAGAAGAATGATAACTCCATATAAAAAAATGTAACCATAGATTTACACGCTGATACTACTAGCGCCACAACAGAATATCACTGTAACTACACCGCGGGCGGCTGGGCGGGAATATTTGAATTTGTATGTATTTTATGGTTTTTAATTTATTTACAGATGGAAACTAGCTGCGGTGGAAAACACGATAACGGATATATTAACTGATACACGCCCGATATCATGATTAGCACCGCATGCTGCTTCCATCTGTGTTGATAATGAAAGAAAAAAGAAATAATAAATAAAAACAATATTTATTTAAAATAAAAATTGGTATAAACAATAATACTTTTAGTTTCTAGCATAGTTTTTAGTCATTTGCAATGTTATGTTATTTTATTTTATGATGAGTAAACAAATTATTGTACGACCAGGAAAACAATAACCATATTACAACCAATTCTTGATATTTACATTTTCAAGACCTAAGTAGATCACAAAACACACCTTTACAATTATATGTTTATCAATACATAATTGTATTAGTAAATGGAAAACAATCTGTTGGCATTGGTCTGTTTTAAAAGGTTACTGGTTGAAAGTAGTTATTTCTTGTTCAGTATAAATAAGTTAAAATGCGAATATATTGCCAATATTGGCATTCAAATGAAATAATATGATTTATGGTAACAAATGTGAAAATTTGTCTGATAAAATAATCACAATATTACATACGACTTTACCCAAGTTTAATTGTACCTACATAATATTATTTATTTTTTAATATTTTCATTTTTCTTTCTAGAGCTTTGTTTTTTCGTCTTCTTCCATAGCCCTATTTTTTAATATAATGGATCTTTTAATACATATAGCAAATGAACTTATTTTTATATGTTCAATGTTTTTTGTTACATGAGTTTCACATTTGTTTAAAAAGTTAAAATCAACACTATTTAATACTATCATGATATTATTTTTTAATTTCTTTTCCCACCCATGATTTTTCAAATAATTATTTATTAAATTAGCACACTGCTCTACTGATCTCACTACATTTTTACAAACGTATTGTAATGCATTATTATCCTTGTACTCTCTCAAGCTCGTGAATATGTGAATGGCTTCTTGACCGTCACTTAAAAATGCCTTTCAGCAATCTTGGCATTCATTGTGTCTAAGCTTTTTGAATATGAAGCCACTCACGTATGCACAAGCTTGACTCTCGGGCGTCGCTTCCTCTACAGTGTCAGCTGCATCAGATAACAATTTGTCCAATTCAACAGAAGTATCTAATAGAGTATCTAATGCCTGTTGTGGCTGCTCTTCTTCAAAATTATTTAATAAAAATGCTTTTAAATAATTATTTAAAATTGAGTGGTCTTCTTCACAATTTTTTTTTTGTCCTGAGTGTCTTAAGTTTGTAATAATGGCGGTTTTAATTCCCGCAACAAACTGTTGAATTGTGGGATTCGCATTCGACCCACAACTGTATCTGATACAGCCGAAACAATTTTCTAAAGCATCCTGGTTCAGTCGCCGCGTGGAAATTGCTTTAATGTTTTTATTTTGCAAATTTTTCCACAATCTCTCAATTCCATTGAGAGTGTGGACCCATCCATCCTGTGAAGGAGGTTTACCCCTGGCTCCGATATATTTCATAGAAGCTATGAATCTTCGCATAGTATTAAAAAGTTCTATGTGAGGACTATGTGCCGTCATGTTCGTGGAATACTTCTTTCCTCTTCGTAGATCCTTGGTATCAGCATTCACGGCATCGAAGAGATCATCAATTTTTTTTTAAAAAACTTGCCGTTACATGGGCCTCCGTCGGAAGATCGCCTGAAAATAATTAATAATAAGTTTTTTAAAAAATCTTCGAGTTGTAAGAGTATGGGCGAAAATGAAATTAATAATCATTCAATCGAATTTCATCAACCGCCATAGACATTAATTATTATAAGTAATAAAATAGTACTAACCTGATGCAATTTTTGATAATATACCAGCTGCAACAGAGTGGCTAAAAATTTGGGCTGCTAGCTTGACCCTCATTTGCTGTTTCACATTTGGATGAATGTGTTGGTCCGTTAAAGCAGGGGCGAACACAAAATTGGGGTTATTTTTGTCCAGATTATAAAATGCTTCTATATGACTCCACTTTGCTGTACCTAAAATAAAAAAATTAAACTTATTTTTAATGTGTTGGTGAACCCAACCCAAGGAGGGTTGAAGTTAGGCAAACAGCTGGTAGTAAAATCTATACCAAATCATAATAAATCATTGGCAAGTATTCTTGGTAAATGGGTAACCTTACAGGGTAAGTAAATCATATAGATTAAAAAAAGATTGAGCTATGTACTCGTAGTCTCACACTAAGTTGTGAACTTGTTTCGTGGGTGACTTACTAAATCAGCAATACTATTGTACTGTAGAATAAAATATATGTATACTATATTTATATATGTACATAAATAAACGTCAAAGACCCAGGTCAATCGGAAAAATATTGTTTTCCGTCATGACAGAAGCCGGGTACTGAGATTGTCAAATCTTCAAGTATACATTTATAGTTTACCTTTTACAGGAATATTATCAGACTGAAAATCTGTAGTACACTCCACATCATGTTTCAGCAATAAATTGCGTGCGCATTTCAGCAGGTGAGGTGGATCCAGAATTGCGACATATTCTTTACCCATATAATTAAAATAAGGTTCTCTTGTAGTTGCGCCCAAGGTTTTGTAAGGTTTTGATGTTAACCGTTGATAGGTCACTGTTGAGTATGTGTGCACCGATAAGTAAGTCGTAATAAAGGTCAGTGCGTTACTAGCAAGCAGTGGTTTCACTTGTCTGTCCTCATACTTAACAGTCACATATAGTACCTACAACATTAACTTTTGCATTGATGCACTCGGTTAGTATCTGAAATTATAAATAAATTGGTTAAGTGCATGTCGGGCCACGCACAATGTAAGGTTCCGAACACTAATGTAGGGTCCCTGCACAAGTGTGGCCATAACCAGATCATATTCAATGAAAATTGCTCTTACGAAAATTTGTACCTATACTAAAATAGATTTTGTAAGTTTATTGTTAATTACTTGTTAACTTGTAAAGCCTTCATAACCATGATAGTTTTCCTTTTAAATTCACTATATGCTTTATATCTACGATTTTTAATAATCTAAATAATAATGATTAAATTATTACCTCTTTTAAAATCACTGTCATCCTATCGGCTGTTAGTGCCTGTGTAAATTAAAAAGCAACTGGTTGCTTCCATTTTTTGCGTAACCCAGCCAGCATGAAAACCAGTGCTTTAGATGCCACATCTTGGCTTCTGCCATGATTGCCATGGTCCTGATATCCTAATATCATATCTTGCTTACTGTCGTAAAAGAGATGTTTTCTTATCGACATCTCGTCAAACAACAGCAAGCAAATATTCTCTTCATCCGTGTTACTCTCTGCCATTTTTTTTATTGAGTCAAATATATGCATGTTTATGCCTGGCTTCAAGGGCACTCTATTTAACAGTTTATTTAGGCAGCTTTGGGTTGGTAAGGCGAACATGCGTCTAAGCAATCGATAACAGGCTGGGGATTTTTTATATATAACCAGGGCCATTAATTTCTGGTCTATGGAATATCTTCTTCCTTTTGGCCTTCTAGGGCAATTTTGCAATTGTGATTGTAACAAAGTTATAAAAGAATTGGTCATTTTTAAATTATGGAGGTTTTTTACATTTTCATCTTGACAATTTTTTTCTATGACATTGGTCTTTTTCCCTTTCAGTTGAGTTCTGAGCCTGTTGATAAGTCTTATTTTCTTTTGACAAATTTACATCTTCAACTCACGTGGAGTTAGTTCCTTTTTTTTTGAAACATTCAGTTCTTTCAAAAGTCCATGTTTCTTCCTGAGTCCAACAGTATTCTGAAATCACAACACAATTTTTATTACCTACCATAGCTTAAATCAACAAATTTATTTTTTGCTATTAAAAATAACAGAGAAATTCACCGCTGATCTAAGCATAAACCAGATTGCATATTCAGTGGTGTAATATTTATGAGTTTGCATTATCGTTATGAGGAATAATATTTACACTGTACAGTAATTAATTTGTTAAATATTTTTATGGGGGATTACATATATAAGCCTGATGCCATCTATGAGATGTTAATGTACACATACATGTAACATTCTTAGGATTATAGAAAGTTTAATGTCTGAAATTATTTCAGACTTACTTGTGGTTTTTATCCTTATAGATATGTAAGTATTTAAAAAATAATGTTACCTGTATACTTTCAATGGCAACAAAGGATTGACTGGTGGCCGCAAATTGAATATCAATTGTGGGCTGCTGTTGTATTAAATTGTCAACCGATTTCAATGGCAAAGATGAACCAAAATCTTTTGTTTGCGATACATTCTGAAACAAACATAATAATAATTTTATTTAAAAAGCATACAAGGTTCTTAGGCTTTAATACCAGTGTTTGCCACTTACATGAAAAATGTATCTAACAGGGATATAATTTACTTTTTATATAGAAATAGAAAATAATTTATTTGCAGCACACAGTATATTCAATAATAATGGTAGGTACCTGTTCGATGCTTGACACTTTAGATATATTTTGGAAAGCAACAACTGCTTGTTGGGTTGTTGATATAGCAGGTTCAGTTTTACTTGTCGCATCTTCTATCTCAACTGATGATAGTGGTTGTGATGGACCTGCAATTACTGCTTGCTCAACACTCTGAAATAATAAATAAATATATGTATACGTACAAATTACACAAATTGAGTAAGCCCCAAAGTAAGTTCGAGACTTGTGTTATGGTATACTAACTCAAAGACTATATTTTATAACAAATAAATATATAGATAAACATCCAAGTACCCCAATCAATTTGAAATAGATCATTTTCAATCATGACCGGACCAAGGATCGAACCCGGAACCTCCGGTGTGGCAGTCCAGCATGATAAACATTGGGCCACAGAGGTCGTCACTACAAGTCAGGTGTTTATTACTTTGAAATTTAAATAGGTAGTAAAACATATGACATAATGGTTACCTGGGTA
Organism: Ochropleura plecta; assembly: GCA_905475445.1. Taxonomy (NCBI): domain Eukaryota; kingdom Metazoa; phylum Arthropoda; class Insecta; order Lepidoptera; family Noctuidae; genus Ochropleura; species Ochropleura plecta. The sequence goes on from FR997722.1 coordinate 23,710,170, forward strand.
AAAATATTGTCTCTCTTATTTAACAGCTCTTGTACTTCATCTGCATCGGGCACAGCAAATATGCTGAGAATTTGTCTGCTATTATCATAAAATGCGGAAGTATGAAAATGCCTTCCACATAACACTTTGTTTTTTACATAGAGTGATTGCAGGAACTGTAAGGATGTGCAGTCTTCGTTTGGGTAACAATATTTGGCCCAAGCGCTAGCCCTGGAAATGCAATGAAAATAAATTGTAGTAGAAAAATACAGAAAACAATATACAAATTTCAAGATACCCTCGCATCAGTTTATTAGCTGCTAGTGTCTTCATAAATCTAATTATAAATATAAGTCATCCAAATAAGAGAAATATGTATGTAATGCAAACTGATATTTTTAGGCCTCTTTCGACCTATAACGTAACCATAGTACAAGAATAAATTTTTAGTAAGATTTACTTACTTCGTCTTATTCGCCATGCCAGGATTCGGAAACCTGTGATATGACACAGTCATAATTATCTTCGGCGCGAGTTTTACCACACTTGGCGCATCTTCTATGGTTGTTCCGATTACTCATGATGGCTTTAGCACCTTTGTCCAATTCGAAAAAGAATAATCAAAAGTTAACAAAACTATGCAAACTTTTTCACGTCCTGTCGTAACACTCTAAGTAAAAACGTCCTTTCGTAAATAAATCTAAAACTATTTAAAACGTCTTTCCGTTGAAAACTAACAATATTTACTTCAATAAAAACTTATAAAAGTTTAAGATTACAATTTAATGCGGAGAGAAACAACATGTATGCACTCGATCGACACAAAAAACCGTAATGGCGGGTATTATATTACTTTCCTCTATGATGGCGGGCGGGAAAATTTTTGACATTATCCCAAGTTGTCAATTTGCCGTCAGGTGTTGCCAGATTTTGTTATAATTTTTTATCATAATTGTTTTATATGGTATACAATAGCACTTCCACACATACAAAGGTATGCATGTGTGCAAGAGTCAAATATCGTCTATACAAGACAATAGACCCTGGTTCCGACCTTAATGATGTAACCTCACGGATCAAGCGCTTCGTTATTTTTTCTCTATTTTGAATTTGCATATGACACATCTAAATAGTTCTAAAATAGTACTTGTACGAACACTTACTGATCTTTATTTTACGATGTTTTCGAAACAATAGATATGAACGAACAGGTGCAGTGCGCCGCACTCGAACAAAGTTACGAAAATTGTGAAGACGCACATTTGCACCGCGCGCACTCTGTAGAATTCCTCAAAACGCACAGGCGCATTGTGATATCCAAATGAAAATAGATTTACGAATATGCTTTGCGTTTTCATGAGTAGTGCCATTATGAACTCACAGGTAGTATGTAGTAAAAGAAATGTGATTTTGTTAGATTTTTTTATTAATTATTAGCTTAAGACCTAAGCCACGGGTGGCACGGGCTGGGGCAGCGGCGCGGGCGCAAGAGAACGCACATCACTTGTGGGCTCCAGAGGAACAGGCTCGTCCTTGGGCTCCGTCACCAGGATGTGGTCGGGCTGCGGCTTCTTAGGGCCGTTCTTGCCCTGTTGGTCCCATGGCAACATAATCTTGACCTGCAGAGGAAAACGAGTGTGTTACTAAGAAATTGGTGAAATGAGATTCCATTGCATGCCTGTTGATTGTATTCTCCAATGAGGAAATAATCAACAGGCATGGTAGTTTTACTTACAATTCATCAACAAAGTTTAATTTTTAAGATTGTTGAGCAAAACAGTTAATAAGAGCTTTAGCAGTTATAAACTGACTAGGACTTTAAATATAAATGTCCAGCTTGCACCGTACCAGAGCCTGTACAGACAAGCCCTCCAATAAACAAGCTGAGTCAATCTGCCACAAATATTAGACATCAAGCCATTGAAAGGCGAGAAATCCCTGATATTGTGGCTTAATGAATAAAGCACAACAAAAAGTGAATTTAGTATTAGCTCTTGAATCTGTAAGATAACTCAAATGTGGCCATGAAATTCACTCTTAGCCGTGAATTTCATAAATGAAACTGATGGCAAAATACATAGGAACCGTGTTGTTGTCCTTATCATAATGGCTACGGTAATGCACTAGTAGCTCTTATATAGCATTGGTAGTGAGGCATAGATGTTTGAAATGCTTATTTAAATTTAATTTAATTAATAGTCCATAAAGATCAGATTATGTTCTCACCTTAATTCCAAGTACTCCTTGCCTTAGCAGCACGTGTCGTGTGGCTGTGTTGACGTAGTCATTGCACGGGTCACCAGAGTGGATCATAAGACCATCTACGAACTTCATGGACTTGGCACGCTGACCACGCAGCTTGCCGGAGACCACCACTTCGCAACCACGGGCACCAGACTCCATGATGAAACGGAGGACACCGTAGCATGCACGACGCACAGCGAGACCTGGCGGAAGTTAAGAGTGTGGATTAAAAAAAGAACAAGAATTTGTAATTGCAAGTTGTTCAAAACTAAAATTATTCACCGAGTTCGGTATTACATGGGAAACCAAGCATGATATCAAAAAAGTAGGTAGATATACCTAATGAAAACAAAAAAAACAGACTTCACATCACTATAGTATGTGAAATAGGGTTTTTTAGGGTTCTGTCTCCCTTCATGGAACCCCATTACTAAGACTGCTGTTTGTCCGTCTGTCATCATCAGGCAGTATCTCAAGAACAGTGATAGTTAAAACAGTTTCACAGGTGATGTATTTTTGTTGCCACTATACAACAAATATTAAACAATAAAATGAAATAAATACAAAAGGAGCCTTATAAATAATGGTACTGAACCATTCATGCATGATTATTCTGACTCCCTTGTAGCTGGTTTTTTTTCCATTCACACACATTATCATCAAAATGCATGCATAGATAATAACACCATTAGACTTTCATCACTTAGATCAGTACCAAAAGATGAAGTGTTTGAGAGCCACTATGTTTTAGCGGAGACAGGGTTTGAATAAACACAATACAACCTTACTTGAATATTTTTGATTAATTACATGCAAAAAAACAGAATGTTATGTTGGTAATTTAACCTTTTTTAAGACAGATGAGCCCAAACTCAAAAGCAAACTGTTACATTATAAAGGTGATGTTCTAGCCCTTGTACAGCCTGAACACAAAGCTTGCGTAACAAGTTGTTAGTTGTAGGCATGGGGGTTAGTGTGGTGACAATTAACAAATAATAAGTGTCAATATTGATGCAATCTAGCAGATTCCAGACAAAGTAACTGCATTTGACAGTGTTCTAGTGAGTTGTTGAGGGCTTTGTTGCGCAACAAAGCTCTCAACAACTTACTGTTTCATGTAACTCTCAAGGGCCTATTGAAGAACCATTTTATTAACACAGCCTAGCTGAGATTGATGAAATTTACTTAGCAAACATTTTGATTGGGCAGTGGGACAGTTAATTATTATATTACAAGAAATGTATAAAGGTCTATACCACAGACAATCATATTTGGAAAATAATAAAATTTGCAAAAAAATAATGGTCAAATTATGGCCAAAATTTAACTAGATACACCTTTGTCTAGCCCTTTGGGCATTACAAGCATAGTATTTCTATGGAAAGTAAAAGATATTACTACATTAATGTGAATGATCCAAGTACCAAGATGTTTTACAATTCTATGGAAATTAATGTCCATTTTCATAAGCCTCATTAATTTTTTTGCTCAAACCATGTGTAAAATTGGCTGTTGGTACATTAGTTCAACTTAATATTTAAATTATCAGTACACAATAAAACTAACATGATGTATGTAGTCAACTGGTGTTTTGTCATTCAAAACCTGGGGGTAGATTTGTAAATTGGCATGCAGATTATTAGTTTATAATAATTGATTTCTCCACCACAACTACCATGTATGACAAATGCGAAATGTGAAAGAGCATCACAGTTTTATTAAAATGTTGAAGATAGCCATATTTTTGACTTCTAAGGTTCCTACAGTCATGAATTGCAAAGGATGGCATGCACGGGGTTTTAACAGCCAAAACATGAGTGAAAGTAAACTAACTAACCTCCAATGAGTTTGTATCTGAGCGACTCAGCCTGTGCGATGGCGCACAGACCGCGGGTCGCTACCTTCTCGGCGTACAGTTCCACGGACTGCTCGGGGATGTTAAACCTCTTCTGCACCACGGAGGTCAGCTCACGAATTCTGCGGCCCTTCTCTCCGAGCACGCTTTGTGTCCTCGTCGCCATAATGATGATCTCCGAGCGAGTCGGAGTGACGCGTACCTCCACACCGGAGTAGCCATCCTCAGCAAGCTCCCTGGTCAAGAACTCATTGAGTTCCGCCTTGAAAACTCCGTCTCCGACGAACTGCAAATTCACCGAGAGGTTATGTTGTGGTCATCGCATTTTTAAACGAAAAAAATCCGGACACACTGCTGGTACTTTGGCCACATTGATATTTAACTGATTCGGCGCAACTACGTTACGGTAAATCAAGACACAAGAGAAACATAACAATCCCAGTGCAGGTGACAAGTACTGGAATATCCACTATCATCACAAGTTACACAAAAATATAGGACCCATTATTTACGGTTATTAGGTTCTCAGTTATAGTTTAACAATTCCAAATATGTATTTCAGTAATAAACACCCGTTTCAACGTACTTTTCGCTTTTTAGAAATGTTGTTCACCGCCATGATTGCAACGGGGGAGCGAAGGAAAAGGCCGGAAACAGATTATACAAACGTCAATGTCAAATTTTAGTAACGTTCGGAAACTATTGACTTATTGAGTACTCGAATTGAATGACAGCGATTTCAATTTAGTCACTAAATCATAAAATTTAAATCGATGTTAAATAAAGCAATTTCCAAGGGTTAAAAAATCTGGCAAATTTTCTCTAATTTTACTAGGAAAGCGTAAAACGGTTCTTCTCTTGTCTACTCAGAGTAAATAGCCTCTGGAGATAGAATAGCTGGACTTGCCCCTCTGCGCTGCCACAGAATAAGTAATAGTAGCGCTGTGCACATTGGCTGGAAGTTATAAAAACAAGTTTTTCCCCAACAGATGCTAGATGTATGGGTATATGCCGCAAACAAATCAAATCATTTATTTCAATTAGATTAGACCATTACAGGCACTTTTGAATGTCAAGAAGAAACAAAATGAATCTACAGTCCCAGTCACAAGACATAATAACTATTGTGAAAGTACTGTAGTTGCCCATTCCAAAAGTTTTTAATGTAGGCTTACATTAAAATACAGTATATACGACGTAGGCATGGTAAGCAGATAGGAGTGTAGGGACTCTGATTAACAAATTTTCGAACCTTAAACAAAGCATATTATGAGAATTGACTTAATTTTGTACACACTTGCTCTATACAAAATTTTTGGTAGTTTTGGTGATATGCGAAAACTGAATATAGTTTGTTCCGAATAAGTACCTCTCTAAATCGATTTCAATATAATTTACACCGTGTTATATTTTATTAAAAAATATTTTAAAAGGGTTACGAGTTGGATACTACGTAAGTATGTGTATACGGCAGATCATAGACAGTCAGGCTTTTACTGACTGATATCCATCCATTTTCCTTCTTTGGCCTTCGTATTATCGGGCCCGTGGTATCTCTTTCGAACAACCTGCAATTCCAGCAGGCCTATACTTTGCTGACATCTCTTTGAGGCGCGCGTGGAACACGAACGTGTCGTTGACACGGCCTGTCGTTAATCGACGGACAGACGGTGAGCTAACCATTGCTCACCATAGTCATATCTGAGTCTAGTGTAATCCTTGAAACAGTGATTAGTATTTTATTTTATGTCAAATATATGTTTTGGATAAGTTTATTATAAGTACATTTTAATTAAGCCACTTAACTATAGACGATAAAGCACAGTTTATATCATATTAATATGTGTAAAGGCCTTTAAACACGAACATCGGAGTACTATCGTCAGGTCAGGGTATTTAATGGACTTAGGAAGGTAGATGCAAAACTTCCTTAGGTAGGGTAGGTACATCTTTAGTAGGTTAGTAATCTTCGAAACTGGTCAATTCTTCAAAAAACAATCTCCCTCACTTCAAATTTGAAAAACCGGGTTTCGTTTTACACGAGAGTGCCAAATATGCACTAAGTCTTTTATTTAAGGAAAATGACATGATTTTTTAACGGATAATATTTTTGTGTTCACCAAAAATACTGATCGTGCACCAAATATTCTTTCCTGAATGTTAAAAAAATGCGTAGGTTAGGTTAGGTTAAAACTGTGACCCCCTACGTAAGTGTACCCCCAGTAACGACTTGCATTAATAGAAAATGGATAAAGATATAACACTTTTTTATTGTAGTGCGCTGATGCTCATTATGACATATTTTAATTAACATATTTTGGTGCACATTCAGTATATTTGGTGGAACACAGGTAAAATTAGGTAAATGAAATGGGAATAAATTGAAGTACTTTTAAATACCATCCTTTTTTAACGCTGCGCCACCGTGCCGTTACGATTTATATTTGGCAATTCGCTCTATACCATCTACAAGGCTATTAGCTCTATGAGGTTCGATTATTGCTGTGAGATTTCTACTATGCTATGAAAATTTTATTTGTGTATTTAAAAAACAAATAAAAAACATTTTAGGCCTATGGGAGATCTTTTCACTCAAACCGGCCTATGTTTTAGAAGTAAGTACGGTATAAGCCGCAACTCATCCAGTAGCTATAGGCGCATGCTCAACCTGACCTCTGAGTTGGTTTTGGCTGCTATTGAGAAATCTTTGTAGGTTTAAAAAAAATAACTTTACCCACACTAAGAATAGCTCACATACACAAACAGCCAGACCCGGAATAACTATCCGTCGGCCATACGCAGCGCCAGGTCAAACGCTTAGCCAATGTGCTAACTGCGACGCCAAAATTTCGATTTTTTAAATAACATTTTTCCCAACCTGGGAATCAAACTCGGGAACTCGTGCTAACTACGGTCAGAAGTCGCACTTAAAACTTCTAGACTTATTAGATATTTTCTAGCAGGTAATTATCATAAAATTTTGCAACAAAATACTCGGCTGCTGCAGCTTGTACATAAGTAATATATTACTGCCTTCATTCAGCAAATAGAAGGCATGTGCTTCTTACTGAACATTATTTTAAAGAAAGTGGTACACAAATAAAAAAAACAATTATTCAATGCAATTTATTCATTACTCAAGATCTTTTCATTACATACAAACGCACCATATACTTAGCATAACAATAATTTATTTATGGACATATCGCCCTAACGTGTAAAGTATTGAAAGAAGACATGTCATGCAAATTAATGAACCTGCACAACTATTAATTATTACAAATAACAGTTAAACATTTAATAAGTTTAGTCAGTGGTTAATTGAAAAAAGCATGTGCATATTATATAAATACAATTTAAGGATCGTCAAACATTAACTAATGTTATTAACAATATTGAACATGTTTAACGAATCTATTCTATATTAAATTATCTGTCGTCTAACGCGGGAAATTCAAATACATTATTGGACTGATTTCGTTCGAATTTTAAAATAAGTTGATGTAAACAAACAAATAACAATATTGCTAAAAAATATCAAATAGTGTCTAAATTCTACAACAAATCACACCGTCTTTAGTTTCTAGGTGCTAAAAGAACAAACACTTACTAAAACTTAACGGTTTCCTATTCACTTCGACGCTAGTGGGACTATCAAGAGTAGAACTTCAAGCAAGCCAAGCGGACACGTGGTCTGTAGCACCACTTGAATTACATTAATTTACATCACCAAAACAAAAGGGATATTCTAATCTTTTCAAAATACTTATTAGAAATGCCGATCGCGTTCACCAAACTAAGCCTACTGCAAAACTACAATTCTACAAGTTCTAATTCTATGAAATAACTATCGTACGCTCAACAACTTTTACAGTGTTCTTATAAAGTATTAAGTTTATTATACCTAATGCGTTACTTTTGTAAGGGCGAAGGCAGTTGACAGATTTTATTAAGTAGGTACTTGTTTTTGATGCGGCACTATAATAATAACAAGATTCTTTAAAAAGAAATACCAACAAATACATTCTACGTAAACAGGATTTGTCAAATATTTTGTTAGTCTTTTTATTTAACGCGTGAAAAGCGTGATTACTTTTAATGCATTTTGAAAATATTTAGATGTGGCAAAAATTAAGATTTTCATTCAATTCGAATAATTTTAGCGACTTTTACAATTACAATGCTTACACTTGATGTAGCTTACATTTAAATGGACAGTGATAATTATCATACAAGGTGCCTTAACCTACTAAATAAAAACGTTATATTTAATTCTAATCCAACATTCACGACCTATAACTATTTAATCTTATTAATAATGGACAGAATTGCGTGTAGCGTGTTTTTGATCAAAACAAATGTTTAGTGTGAGGCGTGATTCAATTGGGAAGGAATTTTAAAGTGATTGTGCCAGGGATTTAGATTTTATATAGTTGGTCACACTGGATGTATAGAAGAATTTCTGTACAGGTGGCGAATTAATGATTATTGTTGTAAACACTTTACAACAATAATCATTAATTAAACTTTAGCATTATGTGCTAGAATATTGTGAGGATACAGTTGAACGGCACTGATAATGGGTTTTAGATAAGGACTAAGGTTTCAAAACTGAAAAGATAGTCTAAATTGCATCTAGAACAAAATGATTTGTCTACAATAAGCAATAGCTAGTGGACTATATCGTAATAAATATAAGGTACAATCTACGTGTAACTGGGTACGCTACGACTACAGAGGGACGTGAGTTCAAGGGTTCAAGAGTCATTTGTACAATTATCTAATAACTAGGTACGTGAATAATTCGACTATAGAATTTTTCTAGAAAAACATTTTTATCTAAGACTAGAAGAATCCTTTTTACCATGACGTTCTGCATTCTTATTTAAAAGTTACTAGTATTAGTAGTTTCCGATGTTACGGTGAGTTTGGATGGTAAGGAGGAAGTTCGGCTTAATATTGAAGCAAGTTATGAATGAACTATTAGTAGTTTCGTACTATATAATCACTGATCTGTCTCTCATATTGTTAACCTTAGTTTTGGCACAGAGATAGGAAAACGACGAGAAGAATAAACTTTCATATGTCTAGGAGTGCATTTAAGCCTAAATCACAGAACGGAAGGAGCGGTGCGGGCGTAGTGATGCAAAAATATAGTTTATAATCGATTGTATATTAAATACAATTATTACACGACGTATGCGTAAAAAACTATGTTTTTTTCGTAACGTATATGTGACGTCACTTAGCCGTAACACAACTTTATTTAGCATTACATTATATTATTATAGCCTAAACTCGTCCTAACGTTATATTGACATAGTTTATTTAGCGAAAATGACTACTTGATTGGCACTTTCGCGCTGTTGTCCAACCTTCTCGAATACAATAATGCTTTATTGATATAAAATAATTAATCTTCCAATAATCAACGCGAGAAGCAGTGGCGGATTTACAAATTTGCCGCCAGTAGGCTATAGATTTTTGCCGCCCCTACTGACCTTTAAATTCAATAGGTACGCTAGTTTAGTTTACAATAATTTATTTACATTTATTATGAAATTGTAACTTTCTGGTTTGTGCCTAACGTCTTTATTACATCGGCTCTTTCAAATTATCGTGAACTAGGGGATAGTTGTAACCGTTTCTAGAATATTATTGCAAAAAAAAATCGGACCAAATTTGCCGCCCCTTGGAATCTGCCGCCCTAGGCTCCAGCCTACTCAGCCTACTGGTAAATCCGCCACTGGCGAGAAGCGTAGCACAAGACGGGCAATTGTGTATTGCACTAAAATTAAATAACAGGCAGTTACAAATCAACTACTAAAATCATAGCAATCAATGGTATAAGGGCAAAATAAAAGAAACAAAATAATTCGCTATAACCATTTAATAAAAACCAAAAATTAATTACAACAACTTCAATTATTTATCATTATATTCAAAATTAAGTACTTGTTTACCCACCACCATTAAAATAGCACAAGAGTGAAAAGTAGGAATGTTTTAAATAAATTCTAATTCTGGAATGATAGAAACAGAAAGCACATCCGATAATTTAAAATATATATGGAATCTGATAGGTAGCTAGTGATCCATATTTAAGAAAATATTGCACTTGTAAAGTCAATGAATAAATAACATAATCTCAATATAATACAATGAAAAAATATTAAATGGACGTAATTTGAAAGGAGATCTCTAGTTACATAAATGAAAATAAAATATTCAGGACATAATATTGCGTTAAATTAATAAACTTTCCCTATGGCACTACATAAATAATTTATTGTAAATTCATTGCTTCATTCAATAAAATAAACCATTATAATACATAGAAAACCATTGGTGGCCCCCGGGTTGAAAAAATATGATAATAGTCAAAGATTCTCTTTTAATGTTTTTTTTTTATGAAATTAAATATTCTTTCAAACCATGGGTCATACCACGTCATCAAATAAAAAATCTACAGTAGCAATTTTATATTTCACATTGGCAACACTGAAGTGGTACACTTAAAGCCAGAAATGTTGTAGTGTTTTAATAAAACATTAATAATACATGCTACGACTTCATTTTTCTTTTACTTAAATAAATAACGATTGATTAAGTACCGATAAAATATAATTATTTATAACATTATCTTTCTTCTTAGAAAAAATCTTAACAAAAAGGTCTTGTTATAATAGTAATTTGGTAGTAAATTGTATGGAATGTTTTGAAGTCGTCTCACTTTAGTACTGCTATTATAATAAAAACTAATGGAATGCCAATGCAACTAAAAAGCTAATTAAGTACTTACTTGCCAGTTGCTTTTACCTTTTATAATCCAATATAGCATTACAGTGTCGAAATTTTACAACCCAACAAGACTTTTAATAATTTAAAATGTTGACCGTGCGGTAGTTTAAACTATAGCTGACTTTAGCTGCCATTTTATTTAAAATACCACACTTTTTAATATTAATCGCACTGTTCTGTACGATTTCATAACTTTTGCTCTTAAAATATTGATCAGTATCGCATCGAAAATAAAATCTCGTTAATACGTTTAGTTTACATTGAGCAGTAAAGATGTTACTGTACAAGAACTTTGAACATTCACAAAGTCGAGATTTTTTGTGAAAATTGTAAAGAACAGTGTTTATTTAATCGTAATAGCAACCATTACGTTCTATCACCTACTCTGAGCGTAATATCGATACCTAGATGCGAACGGTAAAGCCGAAGACAGACTTGTAACATCAAACACAATCGACACTATAGTTGAGTCGGGTGTTGCAAGTGTGACTCGGGCCGGTAATTGAATTATGTTTCGTAATATTAGGTAGGGTACCGCCCGACTCAGTACCGCTGTTGATACTCGTGGTGCCATCTGTTGAAGTCTATGTGGAACACAACCAGGGAGCCGTTCTCTAGACCCGCTAACAGGAACCTGGAATAAGAAACGAGGAATGTTTATTACAAGCATAAAGATCAGTACTCCTCAATTATTGTAATTTAAATCTTATAACGATGACATTGTGTAGCATTAAGAATACGGTTTAGAAATGGACTGAAGAGGGTTATTAAATATTGAATGTTCGATGGGTTCGATGTTTTTGTATACGTACTTCTGGTCATGCGAGAGCGCGAGTGACGTCACGGGCGCGCCGGCGGGCGGGAAGGCGTAGAGCGGCGCCAGCGTGAAGGCACGCCACACCTCCACCACGCCCGCGTCACCGCCGCACACCAGGTACTCGCCGCAGCGGGACAGCACCAGGCACTACACACGGACAAGTTAACGATTCAGTTTAATCTTTGGGATGGGGATTTTATTTATAATATTCTACATGAATAAGTATAAGTTTCAAGTAACATCCTTGAGGCATTCCATAACTGAACATTTCAGTAATGTAGAACATGACATTGAATTAGTTCTATTAATGATTTTCATTTGAGGAAATCACAGGATATCTTTTATACAAAACTGTTTTGCCGAAATTGGAAATAATACCGATAAAATAGCATGGCTCACTTTATCAAAGGCATTACTCAGATCTGAATAAAAGATCGATGCTTAATTAATCTAAGTGCACAATAGCTTTCCAACTGGAACACATCTCTCTGCATATCGCTCTGTGGTGAGCTAATCCAATAGAATACGTATTTGTTAGATAGCACCACATACCTGGAAGTTATCATTGTGCGTCTCATGTCGCAGCCTTCTGCCGTTGAGCGTGAAGGCGGCGAGGTGTCCCTTGGCGTAGGCCACGACCACGACGCCCTCCCGCGACAGCGCCAGCTGCTGCGGGCCGCACACGCCCTCGGCGGCCGCCAGCGCGCGCAGCACTTCGCCGAACGTTGTGTGGATGAGCACGGGGCCGTCTACAACGTGACTCTCGATGTAAGTAAGTTAATTGCTACAATATACACAAAACACAGTGCAGACTATGGTGATCCTTAATATTGCTTGTTGATTCTCTGATCGATGGTCCTAAACAAGGATCCCACTAGACAGTTATACTAAGAGAAATACTCACTGACTGACGAGGATATAACTAAGCCGAGCTCAGCGGACACGAGCACTCCGTTGATGGGCGCGTCGTGTCCCGTGAGCGTGACGCGCGGTGCGGGCGTCTCGCCCTCACCCACGATGCCGCCATGGCGTGCAGACCTGCAGACAAACACGAGTTCTTGTATACTGGTTTGGGAAGCCAGATGGAGAGTCACAAATGTGTACGATACAATCAAATCCAAATCATTAATTTCAAGTGGTGCAGTTACAGGCACTATTGAACTTTCGAAACATTGACAACAATAAAATGAAACTACAGTTGCCCATTCCAAAGCGTAGATCTCTATGGAGAAGAATGGGCAAGAAACTCTATGGACACTCTTTTAAATCAGAATATTCTTACAAAACCTTGGTAACATGATTCGTGTCGATATGGTAAACTATGTGAAAACGATGTAGCAAGACGTGCACATTAAAAGTGTCCATAGTAATACAAAAACAAAAATCAAAAATAAATAATGAAAGCCGTGGCAACTGAGAGATGACCAGTCACACCTGACAGCGCCCGTTCACGAACATGACGCATAGATCAGCACCATTCAACTCAACCATTTTGAAGGGAACTAAATGATCCGACACACACACCATCGTCAGCGACACGTTTGAGTGAGTGAGTGAAGAAAAGACGTTGGTTTCCATTGAAAGATAACTTTGTAGTACATAGTACTCACACAATTTGGGCTATGCGATTATACAGGGTTATTTGTAAAACACTGGCAACGTCTCAGGACCATGTTACTAACATCATAATCAACAACTTTTGTTCTAGGACATTTAAACATTTATCATATTTTAGTTCATCAGATTTTCATACAAAAATAAAAATATTGAAATTGAACGCTCTAAATGTTACGAAATCTATGCGAAGCAAACGTACCTACAAGCGGCGGTGTAGGTATAGCAAAATACGGAGTTGAAATGTGTTAGATAGGACAACGAAATCTTGAAGATCTGTTTTTGTTAAATGTATAAAATTTGGTAAAAAATCATAGAACAAAAGTTGTTGTTTATGATGATTGTAATACAGTCCTGCAAGGTTGTCGGTATTTTACAAATAACCCTGTATAATGCTAAGAAATTGCATCTATACAATGAAAACATAGTTGTTCAATCTTCAGCAGCTCCAACAATACTATTGAATGCTATCTACTTATGCGCCCCTGTTCTTGTGGAGCAGGACCGGCATTGAGCCAAGCATTTTTGTCAATCTTTCTTATAATATGTTTTGAAGCAATTAGTAGCCTCTGCAAAATTGTGTAGCGACTGCAAAGATGCAGCGTGCTGCGACAGAAACATACAGTCCTGCTACAATACTGGTAACGTATACACTTACCAATGCCAAAGTAGCACGGTGCAGTCTTCAGATCCCGACGCGATGTAACAGTCAGACGTAATGTTGCACTCGGAGCGACACACGCAGGTCACCACACCGTAGTGACCGAAGATTATTTGTACTATTTTTGCTGTTGAACAAAAACATGAAAATATGGAGAGTAAAGGGCAAACTCCGTTGAGATTGACCGTGAAGGTCTTTTATTTTATTGTTATGAAGTTGAAGTAAAGTCTAAATATTATTGAAAGATCACTCACCGGTCTCCGTGCTAAAGACTCGGAAGCTGTTATCCCAAAAGCCGGCTGCGATGAGGAAGCGCGAATCCACGGTGGTGACGAAGCAGTTGCTGCGCGCGCGCACTCGCTGCGAGAAGTTATCCCCCAGCTGCCGGCGAGACAGCGCCTGGGCACCTCCGGCCGCTGGAAGTTAGGCATTTCATTAGTTCTTTTCTGAAAATCATACGGTGATGAAGGAAGGAAACTAGATTTTTAATCGCCCAGTTTAAAAACCGCTGGGTCTAAATTATAGAAAAGTTCCTTTTATATCGAAAATAAACACTAAAGAAGATTTTTATGAATGGTCACTCACCCCACACGGGGTCCATGAGTAGCGGATGGTGCGGGTGGTGGCTGTGGTCGGGCTGGTGCCGAGCCGCGTGCGGCGCCAGCGGCGCGTGCGCACACCCGCCGCCAGACCAGCGGTGCGCGGCGAAGGCGCGGGCCGCGCTCACCTGTAGGGACATTAACTATATTGTGAGTTTTGCTTGGAATTATAGGGTGGCATATTAAGGCAACTGATACGAAATACAGGTATTGTTTATGATGAAAATGTAATAAACAGAGGTCTTCAGTTTTAGTAAAATCATTGCCCTTCATTCAAACTCAAAGCATTTATTTCAATTCGATCATTACAGGCACTTTTGAATGTCATAAAAACAAAAAAAAGAGATGCTGCTACAGTTCCAGTCATAAGACATAATAACTTGTGAAAGTACTGTAGTTGCCCATTCCAAAGCGTAGATCTCTATGAAAGAATGGGCAAGAAACTCCATGGAGTATCCATTCACACAAACATGCTTTGCGCACAGCAAGAATCTTCGTTCCGCCAATAATCGTTTTCTACGATGTCCTTCTCACAGCTCTGGATTTATTAAATCTACTTTCTTCGTCCAGACAGTCTTCTTAAGGAATGAGCACCCTCAGAATATCAGGATGGTTATCAATCAGTCCGTTTACTTTTAAAAAGAAAGCTCGCGAATACATTTACAAGAAGTTGGTAGTTTCGTCTCGTGATTAAATTGTGGTGGTTGTCTTGTTACGGTCTCTCAACTTTATATAATTTTGTTGTATCTATGTATTTGAGTATTTATAGTTATTTATATATTTTTTTTTAAATATTTATTTTCTAATATCCTTTATTTCTGCTTTCGCACCTACTGTGTTTTATCTCTGCATCACCCTAAGGTAGACTGGTAGAAAATGCCTAAGGCATTAAGTCCGCCTTTGTACAGTTTTTACTTGTGCATAAAGTTTTAATAAATATGCTAAAAAGAGGAAAGGACCCAATATACCTTTGTGGTACACCCATTTTAACCTTTAAACCCATTGAATTGACGCCATTAATTTGAACTTGCTGCTGTCTATCATTTAAATACGTTTTTACTAAACTGAGCGCAAGTTTATCTAAACCATAATGCTCAAGTATTAAAAGCAGGGTTTCATGATTAACGCAATCAAATGCCTTCGAAAGGTCACATAAGATTCCTATGGCAACATGCCTCTTCCCGCGCAGTAAACATGTGTTTTATTAAGGTGACACCGGCGTCAGTCGTACAACGTCCTTTGGTGAAACCATACTGCATTTCATGCTTTTCATGTAAGATTTTATTGGCGTTAAAGTGGTTGAGCAATTGATTTTGCAATATCTTTCAAACACCTTGCTGAGAACTGGCAAAATGGATACGGGCCTATAGTTGTTAGTATATTTACTGTCCCCGGATTTAAAAAGCGGTATTACCTTACTGTATTTCATTAGATCCGGGAAGACCTCCTGATCCACGCATAGATTAAATATTAAGACTAAATACGGTGCTATAGTGTCAATAATGGCGGTACAAGCTTTGATAGACATACCCCAAAGATCTTCCGTTAATTTGACCTTGATTTGCTTAAAGGCTTTAATTACTGATAAGGGCTTCATATGCTTAAATTCAAATTGAATCGGGCAGGCTGGAACGTTCTCCTTTAATAAATCCTTAGATAGCAAAGGCGAGGAATTTAAGGTCCCTGTAGTCTTATGTGGGATATTGGTAAAGAAACTCACAAATTCTTGAGCAATGTCATTATTATTGCTCACGAGGCCACGTGAGGTTTCTAACGTGAAATAATTTCTTATTTCTATTTGTTTCATTGTTGATTATTTTCCAACCCGTTTTTATTTTTTCATTGGCTGAATTAATCTTGTTGCTAATCAGTAAGGATTTAGCAACTTTGCAAGTGTTTTAAAAAAAAATCGAATAAGTAGCAACATATTCATTAAAAGTTTCTGTGTTGATTGTTCTCTACTTTTCCTAATACCCTGTGTAGCCCAATCACTGAAAATAAACTTTTGGCAAATAGGTTTAGTTTTTATTTTTAAAGTATTATTGAACTCGGTATGCACTACTGAAAAAAAGAATAAAGGAAGAAAAGAGAGGCCAGGTAATGATCACTGACAGTACAAGGTTAGAAAAACACCAGAAAACTTACCGTAACAACAGCAGGCATAGCCAACTGCGGGTACGTATTAGCGGAGACATGCACGACAGCCGCGTTGGAGGGCAGCTTGAGGCGCAGGCACACGTCGTCGGGCGCCGCCGCGAACATGAGCGGCGCCAGGTGCATGGTGGAGGCGCGCGGCGGGTGCGGCTCGCTCAGCAGCTGGGCGGGAGTCTGGCCGAAGCTGCGGATCTGGTCCTCGATGGCCGCGCGAGTCACTGGCTCCGTGATCTGGTCGAGACGGACCCCGCCTTCGTAGGTTAGGTAGTAGAATACGTTGGTGGCGCGGACCGCTTCGGGACCTGGGACGAATGTGAAGTGTGAGGGTTACCATTTCAAAAATTATACTTCAACAAAGATAATGGAAGTTGTTTTTTATGCATAATTGCACATTTACAAAATGGATTCATATAAAAAAATTACGACACACTTTAAAGCTATTACTCTCATTACACCTACATTATCAGGGATCATTTGATTGACTTCTGAACACCTTTATAATATTTTTATCACATTGATCGAACGTTTTCATGATGACAACAACTTACCTCTCTGCTTATATCCGAATATGAGATCAATCCACTGATGCAGCTGGCAGCTGACGAACTCGGACTCCAGCGCCATGCGGTTGATGCGCACGAACTCCTCGGCGGAGGAGGCCCAGGGCGGCAGGATGACGTCACCTGACGGCGACTCCGCGATGCCCAGCCGGAACCCAGAGCTGTTCACCAGCATTTCCGGTAGGAAGAATAGCTCTGGTATTAGCTCCTGCAAAGAAAATACAAAGGTAAACCTCCAAACAGGATATAATTGTGCACAACACCTTTGAAAGAACCTTCTAAGGCTCTATCAACTTCTTACTGACGTGCGACATTTATCAGGGAAGAGAGATAATATGAAATTTTTGGCCTGCTTCCACAACATCCAAATAAGTTCTGGTCTATCCAAAGGTGGGAAAAAGACCCTTCACTTCCTCGAAAAAGTTCTGTTATTAGACACAGTTAACTGCCGCACGGTGTCTTCAGATATCGATTACAGAACACATAAAACCGAAAGAACACAAACAAATATTTTTATTATGTATTTGAGTATCATCCTACAAACGGTTTACCTTGACGTCGGAGGTGTCTCGCTGGCAGTTCTTCCACGACATGGCGATGGATGAGAACAGTCTGTTGGGGTGGTCGAACTTGCCGCCTTGTAGCGCTAGGAACATTGTCGTCATCGGCTCCTGTTGGGGAAACAAACATCCGTCTCGTTATTCTAACGATTAAAAATACCATATTTATGGAAGGAACGGCAAGTAAAAAGCCAAGTTGTGATTGCTGTAATGGTTTATTTAAAAATAAACTATACCCCTGTTTAAAGACGTGTTGTACCTACCAACCCCAAATAATTTAATTAAATCAACTGACACAGAACCAATACTTTTTCCGCAAACATAAAAACACACGAGATATTTCGACCTCCTTTTAACATCTTTTACCTTTTTCTTGTCACATACGATCGCGCGCCGTGTGCGCATCTGTCGCTTCGTGTCTCAATGTTTTGACGCGCACGCTTTTAGTGTAGACGACTTAATGTACTCCCTAATTCACTATGATCGGTAGAAAAACGGTCCTCTTTGAAGATGTCCTTTATAGCAGGCACAAGAACATTGTTCAAAGACTTAGAGACTCTTACTTGAAATAACTACTCGGCGACTTGTAAATTAAGTGTTCAGGATGGATGGGTCCATTAGAATTTTGTGCGATTGAAGTGAAAGATGTATGTTTATAGCGTTTGAGAAATCCAAATAGGGTAATCTTCTATTTTATGGGACTAGAACTTAGATTAATTCGCACCTAAGTAATGAAACAAAATCCTGTAAATAGGATTGCAATCAAGTACACGACATGTTTCAAAATTAAACAAATGGGAATCGAATTTTCGGGTCTGACCCTGCTGAAAAGAAATGGTGAAACAAACTCAGGGGCGACTGAAAATAAATGAAACGAAATTTAAATTTATTTATTTGCAAGAATATAGGTCTCACCCTCATTTCTCAATATTTTTTAAAGTTATGTAAGCCTATGTCCGTCTCCAGGGTCCCGACTATATCTGTACGAAAATACATCAAAATCGGTTTAGCCATGTAGGCGTGAAGACGTAACAAACAAACAAACTCACTTTCGCTTTTATAATATTACTAGCTTTCGCCCGCGGCTTCGCTCGCGTTAAATTCGGTATAACACACCAAGCAGACCTGCAGTTTTTGCTCTTGCGCCTGATTGATTTGTAATAGCAACGCTAAGTTTTCCCTTGTCTTCCCTCGTTCTCCCTCATATCCCACTTTTTTAAAATAAAAAATTAGCCTATCTCCGTCTCCTGGTTTCCAACTATCTCTGTACCAAAATTCATTAAAATCGGTTCAGCCATTAAAGCGTGAAGAGGTAACAAACAAACAAACAAACAAACTCACTTTCGCTTTTATAACATTAGTAAGGATAGTAAGGATAGTCGGACAATACCGAATGATAACTAGTCGTTAATTACTCGGCAATTGACACATTAAACGGACCGTAAAATGTTTATGATCAATCTATTGCTATGACTGAAGCTAAGTTATGGTGCATCTGGAGGATTTTGATGGCGTCCTAGTGCTACACCTACTTACAACTCAATAATTAGAGAGAGAGTAGAAATAGGTAACACGAAGGTAGCACGCCACAAAAGTAAGGGATTAAAAGGTTAACAAATAAATGGATCAGAAAAAGTAGTTTATAGTTTTTTGTTTGTCATCATCATCTGCAGAGCCTTTACCCAACATAGTGGGTCTAACCAGATGCAGCTGAATACCAGTATTTTAAATGGAGCTGTTTATCTGACCTACACAACCCAGGTTTCAGCATGTTTGGTTCTTTTATAAATACCTAAATTTATATTGTTGTAAGCGTTATTTTATTCCTTTATTAAAACTTTTTCCACATTTATAAAAAAAACACTGTACAAAGGAGGACTTAATCCTTTAGGCAGTTTATTTTTTTTTCTTCAAATTGTTGTTATGATTTTTTTTTCAAGAATGTCATTCAAATAATAAGTACTTAGTTGTTGGAAAATCGTAATAGTAAGTACTTACTTGCGTGAGAATAAAGCCTGAACCAGGGTTTGTTTGTTTACACATGAATCAGATCACATACAGTACCTCTGATTTTTATTTCTGTTAGCCATAGTTAATTCCTCTTTATTTCTCTATGACTAATAAAGCACGAGGCTCGTGCTTGGCCAAAAGTTGAACGTCCAAAGACACATTCACATCAAAGTTACTGTAAAGCAACATTTGCAACGTAATATTAAGTGACTTGTTTCGCTTTTTCTATTTCTTGACATTTTGTTATCGTTGCCCAATCCAGTAACATTTATTTTTATTTATTTATTTGTACACCAACAACAATACATACTAAAGCCTAATATGAACTATGTAATAATAAGTGTTGGTATATATGCTATTACAGGCATATGTACGTAGCATTCACATAGTGACAACCACAAAACATTTGCAAACGTCACTGCACAAAAAGTAACTTCGTCGTGTATGCACCCTAAATTATATTGGTTTTGGTATTTGAATTGGTTTTCTTTCTTTCTTTATTCTTTTTGTGAAACTGCAGTGCACAACAATGTTTATGGAATTATTTTAAGTGTCGAAACTGCAATCAGTTTCGCTTCGGTGATATTTAATTCTGTCGCCAAATGTGGGGTGATGTGTCGTTTATTTGCCATTAATCATACACGCGCCGTTACTGGCAACACTCAATTAGTATTTAATTTTACATGGAAATGTGTTGCCATGCCGAGAGGAGACGCGTTTCGATTTCAGTGTACCTACGTAATTAAAATGTTGATTAGGTTTTGCCCTTTAATAGATTTGTTTGTTTTGATCTTATTGGGATTGTTTTTGTAGAAGATCTTAATGTGTATTAGGTTTTATGGATACCCGGCGCGGCGTCTCAGCTTCTCGACTTCCTTTTCGTGCCTCTCCAACTGAAGGTTGTGCATCCAGTCGTCCCACCTGGTCAAGACCTGGTCATGAGCTGTCTAGTCTAGCGTAAAAGTCGCCGGAGCCAGGTTGGCCAAAGCAAAGAAAATCTGCTAAGTTTATACATGAAGCTACTGAAGGTGTCTTGGTTGTGGTAATTAGTTCTTAAGAATGTAGGACTCACAATGCGAACTAGCCAGTTGAGCACGAAGGCAGCGGTGGAGTAGTGGGTCCCGTAGTGGAAGGGCGGCGTGGACTCGTGCTCCCACGTGTTGTACCGCTCCTCGAAGTAAGCACGTCGGCTGGGGTTCAGGGCTCCGATCGGCTGTGGGAAAGGAAGAAATAGTTCAATGTTTATCCTGCATTGAATGTTTTCTACACGTTGCAGGATCTGATGTACGCCACTGAAGAGGCTTCTTGTAGCTCGAATTTTGGACTCACTCAATTTAGATGGCCATCGTCCAAATCGGCCAAAAAATAAATATATCAGCATCTGACGGATCTAGAAAATACTGCTAAGTGTTCCAT
Source organism: Ochropleura plecta (assembly GCA_905475445.1). Classification (NCBI taxonomy): domain Eukaryota; kingdom Metazoa; phylum Arthropoda; class Insecta; order Lepidoptera; family Noctuidae; genus Ochropleura; species Ochropleura plecta. Next base: position 23,731,440 of record FR997722.1, read on the forward strand.
ATCACTGACTACATACAGTGCTGTCGACAGCACTGTATGTAGTCAGTGATATTAGTGATATATTTGCAAAGAAGCTTCGAAGCTTCTTTGCAACAAACTACGTTGGCGATGTTGTCGATGAGTAGTAAGTCTAACTACTAAGATGCAGCTCTGAACAAGGAATAAATTGTCATGTTCATTGAATCTGAAGTGATCTTGAACAATCAATCAATTAAAATTTAGATTGAATTCATTACAATTAGCGCCTTATTTACGAAGAAGTTTGAATACACCAGTTTAAAAAGAATTGAATTAAAAGAAATGAGCTCATAATTAGTTTGATTTTACAAATAAATAAATAATTATGATTATGATCTGCACAAATCACCCCAGAGATGAAATTCCTCAGAGATATTTCATCAAACATCGTGCAGGCAATGTACCAGGCAACCATAGGACATTAAGGTGTTAAGATTAAGTTTACCTTGGACAGATCCCTGTAGTTGGAAGGCTGGCTCAAGTCCAACTCTTCGCTTTCGTAGTTAGTCAGGATCCATGGGAACACCGGGTACTGGTTCAAATCGTTGTATGTGCGTCCTGCGAACAAAACATGACTTAGTATCAAGATAAAGGTAGGCGAGAAGGATATGATATATTGAAGTGGGGTGCGCTGCACATGTTTAGAGACAAAGCAGCCGTAATGCAATGATGAAAGATATAAATTAAGATTTAGGACGGAAGAATATTTTAAAAAGGGTTTACCACATGGATATTTTATGTTTTTGTGAAACCTGGTTAAAACCCGATAGGATGCTATTTAATGTTAATAATTTTTCAGTTGCCAGTGCGTACAATAGATCCACAGTGGGTGGCGGTACCCTGATACTTTGTAATAGATGTCTCAGTTATAAGGAAAGGAAGGATATTACCGCCCACTCTGTTGATCGCTTATGTGAGGTAGCATGTGCGGAGGTTGAAGGTCATACTTTCTTATGTGTCTATAGACCACCTGCATCAAACCTGTCATTGTTCTTAATCACTATGGAAGAAATTTTAAGTAAACTTTTTAGAGAAAATAAAATAGTTTTTGTTTGTGGTGACTTAAATATTGATCTGTTAGTTAATTCACCAGAAAAATGTAAGCTTATCTCATTGTTTAAATCATTCAATTTAAAATATTTATTTAATGAAGCGACTAGAATGACAGCTACTAGCGCTTCTTGCATAGATAATATATACACCAACTGTAAAGTAAAAGATTCGTTTTTGATTAGTGGTGTTAGGTCAGATCACATGGGTCAACTTGTATCTTTTGATTTAGACAAAAAGTTAGACTTAGTTAAAACAATTCAATTAAGACATCTTAATAAAAATAAATTAGAGTCTTTTAATAATAATGTTCTTAGCAATCTTTCTAATGCTAGCTTTGATTCAGAAGACCCCAATATAAACTATGGCACATTATTTTCTACAGTCTGCCAAGAATTCAATAAAACGTGTCCTGTAAAAAATGTTGAAGTAAAATCTAAGTCTAAATTTAGTGAATGGGCCACCGCGGGAATAAGAAAAAGCAGAGATATTTTATATAATTTATATCACGAAAAATCTTTGACTTTGGACCAATCTTTTCACGCTTATGTTAGGAACTATTCAAAAATATTCAAAAGAGTCTGCGCTCAAGCAAAGTCTCAAGTAATAAGTAATAAAATTAGTGTTTCTAATAATAAAATAAAAACTGTTTGGCAGGTTATAAACAGAGAAACTGGAAAGACACAACGAGATCAGAATGAATGGTCCTGGAAAATAGATAATAAAACTATTTCTGATAAGCTAGAAGTCGCTGAGACACTAGAAAATTTCTTTACTAACATTCCGTTAGAGGTTACGAAATCTCTCCCCTCTTCCTCTAAATTAGCCGAAACTCTTCTTAAGGAAAACTTTACTAAGGATATACCTAACTTTAATTTTAATCCAATATGTATTGCTACAATTAAAAATGCATTTAAAAGTCTAAACATAAAAAATACTGAAGACTTATGGGGGATATCCGTCAAGGTTCTTGCTAATATTATTGACTCAATTGCTCCTGTCTTAACAGGCATATTCAATCAGTGTTTGGATAGCGGCAAGTTTCCTGACTTAATGAAATACAGTAAAGTAGTACCAATTTTCAAATCGGGTTGCAAGAGTGATCCCTCTAACTATAGACCTATATCTGTGCTTCCAGCATTAAGTAAAATCTATGAAAAAATCATGCTGGACCAGATGCTGTCACACTTTAACTTAAACGGGATTCTGCATAGTCAACAGTTTGGCTTCACGAAGGGCAGGTCGACAACGGACGCGGGAGTAAAACTCATCAGTCACATTTTGGAATCCTGGGAGCAGTCCCAGGATGCCATTGGCATTTTCTGTGATCTCTCAAAAGCGTTCGACTGCGTCGACCACAACACACTGCTCTGTAAATTACACCACTACGGAATTCGTGGACGAGCTGCTGATCTTGTTTTATCATATTTATCAAACAGGCAGCAAAAAGTAAATGTTAATGGGGCGACGTCCTCTGGGTCTCTAGTCAAGATGGGCGTGCCCCAAGGTTCTATTCTCGGTCCCTTCCTGTTTCTTGTTTATATAAATGATCTTCCTTATATGATGGCCAAACTATCGGATATAATTTTATTTGCTGACGACACTTCGCTAATTTTTAAAATAAATAGAAAAAATCCGGATGTTGATAATGTTAACAAAAGTCTAACCGTTCTATCGAAATGGTTCGCAGCTAACAATCTCTTACTGAATGCGAACAAAACCAAATGTCTAAAGTTTGCCTTACCAAATGTACCACAACGTGATCTAAATTTAAATCTTGACGGCAAAAATCTTGATGTTATAGCAGAAACTGTATTCTTGGGGATGACTATTGATTCTAAGCTGCAATGGGGCGCGCACATAAGAACTCTTTCGGGTAGGCTCAGCTCAGCTGCATATGCAGTAAGGAAAATAAGGCAGTTAACTGATGTAGATACAGCTAGGTTAGTATACTATGCTTACTTTCACAGTATTATGTCCTATGGCGTTCTCCTGTGGGGATCAGCAGCAGACGTCGATTCAGTTTTTATATTACAAAAGAGGGCAGTCCGCGCGATCTATAAAATGGGTCCTCGCGAGTCCCTCAGAGAAAAATTTAAAGAGATCGATATACTGACTCTGCCCTCACTTTATATCTTAGAATGTTTATTGTATGTCCGTAAAAATCGGGGGCTTTTCAAAATTAGGAGCGACTACCACAATATTAATACACGCAGTAAACACGAAATTGTAATTCCTAAATTTAGATTAACAAAAACTAGCAAGTCATTTCTAATAAACAGTATACGCTTTTATAACAAGTTGCCAAAATCAGTTATAGAACTGACAGATGGAAAGTTTAAAAACTACATAAAACGTGTCCTTATTAAAAACGCATATTACAAAATCAAGGACTACGTTGAAGATAAAGAAGTTTGGCTATAGTTCCTTCTGCGCATGCGGCTTCCCTGGTAGCTATAATCAGCACAAATTTGTGGATGTCTCTAACTATTCTCAATCTTATTTATTTGTGTGATCTCTTTAATCATTTTGTTTTTTTTTTGCAATAGTTGTCAAATCACATATTTATATCACCCTTGTTCTGAATAGTTACAGTACTGATAGCAACATCTGTGTGACTCGTCTTTTAGTTATTATTTTGTTTTTGCAATATTTTTTTATTTATTTTTTTACTTTTGTATAGATTCTTTTCTACCTATTAGTTGTGAATGAGTGGACATGGTTGGCCTTGTAGATTCTTAGACGCTTGTTAACTTTTGTTAACGTATTATTTTATTTTACTTTTTGTAAAGTAAGCAATGACTTATTGTCGGGCCTACGCTGTCCTCTCATACTTAAGTGCTAACGCTGTAACAACAACAACATTGTAAAACTAAATGATTTTAAAAGAGTAACCATGGAGTTTCTTGCCGGTTCTTCTCCATAGGAAACGACCAACCCGAACCGTGCATCTTTTCTCGACGTTTTATAAGTGCCCATGTAGGCCTATGTAAAATAAAAATATTTTGATTGATTGAAAAGTTTATCCATTTACGGAGGACAAAGGAAGTTTTCACAATTATTAAAGCGATTAACTTTTTCAAACAATATTATTTACAGGTTAGTCGTAAAAAAGATAACATCTCAATTAATTACATCCAACTACCAAGTACCAGGACACCATGCAGATAAGACGGTAACAAACAACAATTGAAAACTGCAAACTTTCTAACAATTTTCGGGTACGTCACTAGGTCGAATTTCCCCTTCAAACCATGGCAGCGACCTCGCGCCACAGTTGCGCAACAATTTGCCAATCATCCTTCGCAAATAATTCGTTTATGTGACACTTGAATGATTGAGGTATTGACCCTGTTTATGCCTACTTGTATTTCGTAAATACTAACGTATTGTTTTAAGTGACGACGATGATGAAATGATAACAATCAAATTGTTTGAGTCAAAAACTACGCAAGTACGCAACTGAACCGAAGCGGTCAATTCTACAGCATTTTTCACGCGTAAAAGATTGGAAACTTAAAATTAGGACAGTTTGCTCAACTCTGTTTTTAGGTCTTTTTTTTCTTACATCTGTACAACAATGAGTAATGAATTATTCAGACTATATCTTACAAGTTATAACTACTTTGTAGACATAACTGCATATAAATAAAATAAAAAAATACAAATTAAACTAAACGACATTTTGGAACAACGGATTTATAATTGTGAAAATGTTTATTATTTTTGAGTATTATTTAAGTATTTCAAAAAAAAGTAAAAAATAAATATTTTCACAGTAACCAATAAATAGGAAAATAATAACACCAACACGGTACTTCAACTAAATACGTAATAATTTACGGTCGCACAAAAAAAAACATATTTTTTTACGTATTATTCCGTATACACTACAATAAAAACAGCAGAATAATAAATAAATATTAATTTATGATGAAATCTCATATTTAGGTGTAAGCCTACATGGTAAGACGTAAATTTACGTCATTACAACCATACTGTACACGTGGAAACAAACAAAACACGCACAAACGTGGAACATTGCGTAGGATATGTTCCAACAACAATGACTATTCACGATGGCGGAATCTTTGAAAGAAGTATTTACTCAGCAAATCTCCATTAGAATATAAAGAGGATATCTGTTTAGATGGGTTAATTAGTAATTTATTTAGATATCGGGAAATAGGTAAACAGCGCGTGTCTCATGTAAAGGCAATCAGATAGATTTATGTGAATGTTAATTTTATTGGAATATTGAAATTAATCTTTATTACTATTTCTATACATATAGATATGTACCTATAAACTTCATTATCATCCTGCCCTTGCTCTACTCTACTTGGAGTCGGCGCAACACGTTTTGCCTTGTCTCCCTTGTTCTGTATTAGTTCGATTCTATATCAATCAACCTGTCATTCTAAAAAAATACGTTTCTATGGTTTTACTTTATTCCAGCCGTTGTAATTAGCATGTGCGATGGCCAATAGAGCAGCAGACAGATATCTACCAGGACTACATAAGCAAACACGTTTAACAAAACATATATCTTGGTTTATTTATGAACTTCCAACTTTAGGACAGCCTGCACACCTATATTACTACACTGCCTTCCTTAAGTCATCTGCCTTATTTATTGACCTGAAGAGCTGGACCATAAACGACCACTGTGTACTGGTCTCACGCATAGTTTTAAGTCATAAATCTCAAGTCACAATAACCGCAGTTAAGAACGTCGGTTAACGTCTCGTTATCGGGTGAAAGTGGCTATAAATATCAATAGAGTAGCAATTGTAGTGAGGAAAGAGTTACTTCATCTAAATAGGATATTATTATGACTGCAGTAGCTACCTCCACAATCGTTGACCATGTTTAAGAGACTGCGGACTAAGTAATAAGATTTAAAATTTATCATCTAGCCTTTCTATAAATATGTTGGGGTCGGCAGCCAGTCTAACCGAATATTTTATATGAAGTGTCTGCTTGTCGCAGCTCCACAACCCCCAGGGGTTAGACTGGCCACTTACTTCATGAAAATAGACCCCAACTAATTCCAATTGAAACTATAATCTTGATACTGGCACGAATAAATAATACATATTGTTATGTGTAAATCTTTTCCTGAAACGCGAGGAGCTCATTTTGGCATCCAGTTAACACATTTTCTGTAATCAAACACACGATTGAATTTATTTTGTTTATCATCTGTATTGCCTATGGATAGAGCGATCGGGGCATTAATCGGATTCAACCTTAGAGCAAGGTGGAGTACAAGCTGTTTAAATAAACGCGACTACTTACTAACGCCATGACTTCAGGATTCAGAGTTAGGTGAATGTTTTCTTGCTGACTGAAGGGCAGATTGTTGACCTTCAGCAGGAGGCAAGAAATGATTGAATTCCTCCCTCTATGTCGAACAGAATATGGTTTAATTTTTTTTATTTGACTAAGCCTGGTATTAACCTGGGCCCAAGTAATTCGATAAGATGTACCTTTGATATGAAATAACATGGAAAACACTGATCTAGAATCTGATTATCCATAATGCAATTGTACAGATCAAGTAAACACATGCCTTTAAAAATAAAGAGAACCGCATCAAATTGCAATAAATTAATATCGTGTTTGCAAAATTGTGTGATGCCATTTACCAGTCAATACTCACTGGTGTTTAAATTACATTCAGCTTGTGTGTTAAGCAAAGTTTATAATAATAATAATCTTTATTGTATAACTTGAGACAATCACAGAGAGTAACTTAATTATAACCTACAAATTAACAGTTGTAAAATGTGAAATGGTAGATGTGACTGATTGATTTTTTGATAGAGTTTGATTGTCTTCGGACTGATTCGCCCTATCCCCTCGTACTAGTAAAAACTGTATCACGAGCGGATAGTCTTCCTCACCCTTAGAACCACAGATTCCCACAAGGTTCCCGTATCAAGTTTAGTTTATTGTAATCGCTTTTTTAACTATCCTTGCATCAATACACATCGCCGATCTCGATGTAAATATGTATCTACGATCGCTTATCACTGGCCTGTGACCCCATCCTACAATTATTATTATATGCGTGTCCGGCGCTATTGTTGTAGTCACGTGGTCACTTTTCCCGTCTGCCAGTGTGCCAGCAAGCCGGCTAGCCAGTTCAAACGCCTGCCAACTTTCGAGACAACCGCATCTCTTGACAATGATAGTGCAATATAACCACGAAAATAAAAAGAAAAGTTTGCAATACCGTTAATAAAGTGACAGAGTGAAGTGAGGGTTGCGTTCGCGAGTGAAATATTACCGTTGCGTTATAGATAACAATGGTGCAGTGAGAGAACAAGACTGAACTAGCTGTCAACATGTTGCGGAATAAGGCTGTGGAGCTTCTAAAGAGGTTGGTAGCCGCTGTGTTTTATGATATCCTGGTAGCACAATCAAGGACGTACAAATGCATAAAGGAAAACAGCTAAGTTTTGTTTACAAACAAACAATTAATAATGTATTTACCTTTAATGATTGAAAATCGCACCGGCCCCTGTTTCGCATAAATCTATTTGTCATACACATAAACTTCCCGTATGAACTATCTCCATGCTGGTGGAAATCAGTGGCACACTTTAGAAGAACAATGCGGTAATACACACGAAAATGAAAAAGTGAGTCAGTGAAAAAACCGTCTGCAATTCTTAAAAGGAAAAATAATGTTAACGGACGATCTCCTAAGGAATTTTGGCACGCTGATTACGCACCTTATTAGGAAGTAAACAAAGATTGATTGTAGCTGTACATTGTTGGCTGTTTTGTTAAAAAACTGGTTAAGATAACAAAGTCCGGGAGTATGAAGTTAAAATTCGAGCAAGTTTCAGTGAAAATCGTGTAAGTAGTTGGTATATGTTACACAAGCAGAGAAACGCCAATTGTTTAAATAAAGTTATGACATATCATTACGCCTATAATTCCTGAAGGTTAAGGCAGATATGTACACAATTACAGTGCACCCACATTTCGTCGGTTATTTTCAAGTTGCTGTTGTAAAAAAGTTATCTACCTGCTCATTAAGTGTGTCAGATGCACACTTGATGATGTTTCTCAAATCTTGGTTTTTATTTTATTATTATTAATTGTTTATTTCAGGTATTAATTAACCAATATAATTATCACAATGTATTGTTGAATTAAATTATTACAATATGAGATAAACATAAATTATTTGTTAAAGGCTCATGGACCATGACGTCATCACGACTAATTTTTGCCCCTGGTAGGGTTAGGCAGTTACCCACATCTCGCCTGTTATATTTAACAGCCATGTAATAAGAAGCTCATTAAGACCGCTGAGCGCGGGGTACAAGATGGGTTCCAGGAAAAAAGGTGTTATTGGGTTTTTACTTAAGATATTTCTCGGTAACAGCCCGAAGTTTGGAAGTTGACGCTATGATATCCCGTGCCTGGGTTCGCACTATAAACCGCTGGTCTGATCTCTCTCCGGTCGTGTAGGATTACGGTGCCATCGGACTATGAGAGCGACAGAATAGAGAGTGTTCCTGTGCCTCCCGCACACGCCTGCACTTTAACATCTCCCGCGCAAATGACTAATCTCCGATGAAATTGGCTGCTGTGACCGATAATGATCAGCTGGCCTACCATGACGTCTTAAAGCAGAACTTATTCCACCGAGGAAAAGAGATGGTGCTAGACACCCTGTATAGCTCTGTCTCTTTCCCTCAGTGGAATAAGTTCTGCTTTAAGACGTCATGGTAGGCCTACAGTACTAAAATAAGGAGCTCATTTAATTATAACAATTACGTTATTAATAAGGGGGGAGGGGCTTTGGGGTGGGTAATCATCAAATAACTTCCCCCGCTCTGGGCGGAGCGGGGGGAGTGTCAGACTTGTACTGACTAAAACACACCTATGTTCCCTTTACGTTCCGGGGCCGCAGTATCTCTTTCGAACAATCCGCAACCCCGGTTACTGGGAGCTGAACACATCACTAATTCTAAAGTGTTTAAAGTTTGTTAATCATCACCTACCGGTAAGGAATCTTATCAGCCATCAAGTAAAGGATAATTGCAGGCAATTGCATGAACATTGGCCACAATTATGACATTAGGGTAACCAGCTCTAACAAGAACAAATTAGGGACGTTAGCTAACCGATCATTATCTACTGTTGTTTATCTGCCTATCCGTTTTTTGACTGAAGAACAGGAAGCAAACTTTAGCAAGATGAATGAAATTCTTTCGTGTATAATCCACTGACCACAATATAGTGAATGTTTTAATTACGTAAGTGAATTGCATGTGAAAGTTGAGTCATACAAAATACTGTAATTTGTGTTACGCTTTTGATGCTTTGCTTATATTCGTAATATTCGTATTATCTTAGGGTTAATGAAATAAACCCTTTTTTTATAGATCGCTTGAATTGAAAGAAGGACTTTACATTTTTTCAAATGATAAAATTTTAAGTGAGACTTAGTACATTTAAAAATTTAGCATGATACAGATAACCTTATACCTACAGTTGAAATGCATATATGGTCATAGTAATTACTGTAAGCTTTCCGTTTTATTTTTTTGTTTTGTTGTTCTTTTAAATGTTATTATTACTTTATTTTCATTTGTATAAATACGTTTTCGATAGCAAATAATTAATATTTTTTTATATATAATTTTTGTACCTACCCTATCACAATTTTGTATACCTAACCGAAAGGTTGACTGGTAGAAAATGTCTTAAGGCATTAGGTCCACCTATATACCACTATTGTATACACGACGGCAGGTCAACATATTCTAATCTATTATAACCTGATCTCTCTACTACGGATCGCACACCGTAGTAGAGAGATCAGGTTAAAATGGTTTTGTATAGGTTGATGTGCCGTCGTGTGTACATACAGTTTAAATAAATAAATAAAAGGAATAAATTATATGACAACCTAGCAACAGCACTGCCAGTGATTTTATTTGGCACAAGTGCACGACTTAAGTGAAAGACCTATTCAACATGCTATTCGTTCAGTAGCATTAAAAAAAAATATGGTTTAATTTACATTTAATGTTAAATAAATTTTAGTTTAGTACTTGCTTGTTTAGTTAGTTTACAAGTTATAATTTCTAGTATGTGTGGTTTTAATTGTTACAACGCAAGATTTTTAATAAATAATAGTTTACTATCCTTAATCGTTTGATTTTGCACTGCATAAAACTATGACGTTAAGTATCTAGGTTTCAGTAATGTTTCAATTACAACACACGGAGCTATAGATTACAATGATTACGGTGTTGTAAACAGGCGTCGAGTCGCGGGCGTCGCGGTCGGCTGCTGAAGTAATCACAATCAGGTGCTAACAGCTACCGTCAACCGATAGCATAACACTCGTACGACTCTCGTGGAAACAACGTAACTAATAACGTAATAGGACTGTGATCAAGTGGGTTTGAGGAAAAAAAATACAATTTTAGTAAACATTTTAGTTAAAATGTATTACAGAACTTCAGGAGTAGTAATAGGTTATTTTAATAGGTTTGTGGTTGAAGCGTTTTTTAATTTAAAAAACAATTTTACTTAGGTACTAAATATAATAAGTAAAAAACTACGTCGCCGCTAGATAAACATCACTTTTAGGGTTCTTTCCCTTAAAAGGAAAAAACGGAACCCTTATAGGATCACTTTGTGGTCCGTCCGTCTGTTTGTCTGTCTGTTAAGACCCTTTATCTCGGGAACGCGTGGAGGCATCGAGTTGAAATTAAAACCATATGCTCAAGTCTGTGGTCCCTTGAAGCTGTGAAATCTACAGATACACAGTTAAAAGATAGTCCGTTTATGTCGTTGCACGAAACCCTCGGTGCGCAAGTCCCACTTGCACATGGCCGGTTCGTTTTTGTCACCATCTCACGAACTCTCGTGCGCAAGTCCCACTTGCACATGGCCGGTTCGTTTTTGTCACCATCTCACGAACTCTCGTGCGCAAGTCCCACTTGCACATGGCCGGTTCGTTTTTGTCACCATCTCACGAACTCTCGTGCGCAAGGTCCCACTTGCACATGGCCGGTTTGTTTTTTGTCACCATCTCACGGTTGTGATTTGCAGACTTAACCTAAGTTTCCTTTAAGATATTTTCCTTGACCATAATTTCGATTCATCCAAGGTTAACTAAGAAAGTCGAAATGGCACTGAAAAAGTCAAGGGGGTTCTTCCTGAACCCATGAACCATTGACCTGTTTTACCCCTACAATTACAGATTGTTAAATATATTTTCATGTTGCAATTCGATAATTGTAATTTCATATAAATTACATACCTACACCATACTGTATAGTTACATAATTACCTGAACAACTCCAGTCTTGCCAACTGATACATGTTATCCAATATGGGTTATGGAGGTCAGCTAGGCAGTAGCTGCATGCAAAACATTAGTTATACCTGCCTCTGATTAGATATAAAGCAGATCTCCAGATAATTGGGAAAATGCTAAGCAGATTATGATGAAGTACTAATAAGTGAACATTACGCATCAGGCAGGGTTTAAGTACGTAACTGCATACATATTTAGTGACTGACGTTAATGTGGCCGACTGTTAGCATTGGACATAATTATAATATGTTTATCGGTTAAAAGTGTGAAACAAAGGCACGATTGTTTAAGATTTAATTATCAGATAGGGTCTAGAAAAAATAGCCTCCCATTTATTTAAAAGCCTTATGATTTTAGTTAACAAGATGGATGTCGGCAGCAAGTCTCATCAAACGGGTCACTTCACTTATTTATTTAATGGCATTTGTGGAAGGAGACACCACAATTTTGCCAATATCACGTAGGTACTATGGTAGACAATCGAACGCTGGAGATTATATCAGTAATTATTATTGTTGTATAGAACACAGCAAAGAGATTAAAATGATTTAAAATATTTCAACAAACAAATAATGAATCATTTTCTGCACAGACATTTCAGACACAGTGTTCTAAGAGAGAGAAAAAAAAAGGTAAAAGTTGTTATAAATTACAACTTTATTTTATTAATTTCAACAAACTTACACAGTTTATATACAAAACGAGAAAACACAAGGGAGAGGAGACATTTAACGGATGTGGGACGATCAAACGGATCACAGGGTCTATTAGACATGGAATAGTCAAAAAGATGTTGGATTGACATCAAAGAACTAATGTCATTCCCGTTGAAAGCTGTTTACAAAATATGAACTGCTTTCAAAGCCCTCCCTCTGATAAGCTTGTTACAGAAGAAGTCGGTAATCGCCTTCTTAACCAATAATTATTTTAACCAATCAATGTCACAATCATAACTCAACAGGATTATCTGTATACACAACACACCTAAATACAACTTCTATATTAAATTGGACCAAACATATTTGTAGGTCATATAAATATTTAACTCAATACGGAACTGACTCGGCCCTTAAGCCGGAAGGAGTGAAACTTGTGAACCACGGTGCTAATTGGGGCCAGCGTACCAGCAGGGCACAAAATGTACAATAAGAAACGGAACAAATTATGATGATGTTGATGAAAAGAACGACGTCCTTATCCACGGAAAGACGGAAGGAATCTTGTACAATTGTGCTAATTAGAACCAAAGTTACCATCAGGGTACCAGGAGACAAGAAAAGATACAATGGCAGGCGAAATGGTGATAATGTTGAAATATTCAAGCCGATATGGCCGTAAATATAATTGGTAACAAATCTTCTAATGCATTTTTTTACAAGGAATAGCTTATACATATTTCCATAATCGAAAGATAACAAGTGCATGCCCTACAAATTAGTCACATATCTGGCGAAATCATTTAATAAGGGTTCCTTTGAACCCTGAAAAAGACAATTGAGAAAACACAACTTGTCCTGACTGCGAGAAATCTAAAACGAGAACCATCAGAGCACGATATCAGTTAATTTATGAAAATCCTAGGCAACAGAACGTAAATGAAAAAAAAACAGCCATGTGCGAGTCGGCCTCAAGAACCGGGGGTTCCGTACAAATTTGCTACATAAACGGCCATATCTATAGACTGCATAGGCTTAGAGGGTTGAGGGACCACAGATTTGAGTATAATAAGGTTTTAATTTGAACTCGTAACCTTCACGCGTTTTCGAGATAAAGGGTCTTGACAGACAGAAAGACGGAGAACAAAGTGTTCTTATAGGGATTCCGTTTTTGAGGTTGACGTACGGAACCCTTTTAAAAACAAGGTGACCATTCCACGGCAAGCGAAGATAAATGCAAACAGTAGTAATTTAGTATGCACACGTAACAATAATCGTGACGACGCGCGGTAATTAATGCGCCTGCGCTTACAAACGAGGAATTCCTACTCATCAGCCGTAGCAGCATCATCATCGTGGTCATCTTGTACATTATTGTATGCTAATCAGGTACACTCGGGACTATTATATTTTGTAAGGCTATTGATTAAATTCTTTGTTGATTGTCTTTTACGAATGACTGCCAGACAACAACAGTATTATTTTACAAAATTGATGAAATTATTTCATATATACCTTTTCATCTCATTTTTTACTTGTTTATTTTTAATGTTCGTTGAATAGACCTTCTTTATTTTTATTCATCTTTTCTTATCAATTTGATAATGTTGTGTAACCTTTCAATCGACCTCTTAAAGCACGTGGTACCAGGAGAGCATAGTACGCATGAGTCAGTGGCTCTGTACGGTTACTACCTGCATGCATGTGACCGATAAATTGGTTTATTTGTACCGTTTGCACCGACAACTCGTTTCCTAATAAAAGCCGTGGTTATTGCGCAAGTTGTTGTTTTAGTTTTACAGACAGTCGTATAGCAACGATTGTATCATTCCCACAATTTGACATCCTTGATGGTGAAGATTGTCGGACTGGAAACAACGACGTAAATGAGCAGTGCAAACACGAAGATATTTAAAAGTTTTCTGTATAGCTTGAAATATGAGGTTTATCTAGCTCCATTCACTGAATTCAAGAATGATTCACAATTTAATAGAAAGTTTAAAATGAATTGCACTCAAAAACGCCTTTACACGAAAATCCCCCATTCAATCATTATATTTCGCAATTTCTTTTACAAATGCCATGTCCATTTGCAATTAAACTAAAACCACATAATTGTGGTCGTTGCCACCTTCTAAATCGTTCGCAAAATGCTTTTAAGTTTGCACAATTGTTGAGTTTTATTAGTTTTTCAATACAATATTGGTGTTAAGTTGAAGTTACATGAACGGTTTGCGCACGTTATGTCATGGGGGCTGACAAGAGCTGCCATACTCAGGATCTTATGTAAAATATATGTAATAGCAAAAAGAGTAAAAAAAACATTGTGGTTTCAATATATTTCAAAACTGCTGAGTCAATGTTCGTCAGTGGCTTTAGCAGTTAAATAATAGACAATACAGTTGAGTATCTATAACTAGCATTTGCCCGCGGCTTCGCTCGCGTTAATTTCGGGGTAACACAGTTCCCCTTTCCTGATTTGCAGGTATCTGCTGCCTGTAGCTTTTGCTCCCTTATTTATTGTAATAGCAAAGCGAAGTTTTCCCTTTTCTTCCCTATTTCTCCCTCATTTCTCACTTGAAAAATAGCGTATGTCCGTCTCTAGGGTCCCAACTATCTCTGTACCAAAATTTATCAAAATACCGATTTTGATAAATTTTGGTACAGAGAGCCATTTAGGCGTGAAGACGTAACAAACATACACACAAACTCACTTTCGCTTTTATAATATTAGTAACGATTTATGATTTAATTGGAAATGTTATTTAATACAAAGTAACACCACATATTATGTGCATAATAGTTTAATGACTTAGTTTATGCCAAATCCAATGATTAAAATGGTTTCTATGCATTAGATACGGTTATTTGGCCATCTCTACAACTAGTATCCGACCCTAGAACATACTTGAAAATAAACTGAATAAAATGCAAAGTGTTTTCTAATGTCGTATCGGGCAGCTGCGTTATAAAATTTAAGCTGATGATAGTAGGTGGATATAAGAGGCTCTGTTTAGTACATTATTTTGAATTTTATATTCTAACAAAAATAACTTAAAATGTCTAAACGAACATTTAACAGCAGTCTAACTAAACACGCCACACTAACTAAACACATTAAACAAAGCAAGCATAGTCCGTAAAACAATCTCGTATTTTCCTAGATCATCTACACTTTTATCAGTATAGAGACTACTGAAAAAATCGCCGAAAGAATTTAGAAGAACACATCATTCAAGGGAGGAGATTTTTACCTGTTGCAATTTGTCTTAAGAGAGTTTACTAAATTAAATTAAAAAAAAACATTTTAACAACGACACATTACTTGTATCTGCGTATTAGTTTGAGTTTTATGACAGGCGTTTTAAAAGTACATGTGTCGCCATCTATGTGCAGATTGCGGAACTAAATTAAATGTTTACGAATATTTTGTTGTTTGGATATGTTGTAATATGGTGTAAGTAATAAGCTTTCTTTATGAGATGTAAAAAGATAAAGCCAGATTTTTATACGTCGGTTAGAGTTGTATGACAAACCCATAAACTTTTGAATGCCATCTTAAACGTCATCCTACGTGAAATGAAAAGTTTTTTGTAGTTTTTGACCCAATGGAAAAAGCGGGAATTTGAAATATCATTGCCTCGTTAGTGTAGTGGTTATAAGCACGACTGCTAAGCACGAGGTCTTAGGCTGGGTTCAATTTCCGGATCGGACAAAAGTACTTTTAGTTTTTTATCAGGAATTCCTCAATAGCATCCACGTGGTCAGGCTTGCCCCCTAGAAGATAGGCCTTAAACATAACTCGTCGAAATGGGTTGTAAGTACTATTATAAACATCCCTGCCTAGTCCTTTGGGGAATACGGGCGTGACGTTGTTGCTACGTCCTACACGCAGGCACGACTACATAGTTAAGGAAGGTTATATGACCGAAGTTAGATATAACTTGCGTTGACATTCGTGTAATTACCGCGACTAGTTAGCGGTGGATAGGTTGCCTTGCTCCGCTGAAGTGATAACATGATGTACGGTTTTCCATTATCATGCTTTATAATAACGGACACACAACTGCGGGTCTGAAGTTCAAACATTCTTCTGTAACTACGCGAGTTCGTCTGTGCCTTAAGGCGACATTAACTGCGTCTAACCTTGACAGTAGTCAGCCATACACTGCCGCCCGTCGCCCGCCAGAGCCCCGCTTCAACGCGCACCAAGATTATTCGAAAAAACAACCCACCTTGATTTATCAAACACAATACAAATAAAAGCCGTATACTAAAATATGGGTCATTAAATTGTCTTTTATATGATTAAAGTTTCATGTAAATACGTCCCATAGTTTTTGCGTGATTGTCGTTTTTTTGTCCACGTTAGACAATACTTTACAGATTAATTACACTATGTTATTAAAATATAATTTCACATTTTCACATATCAAATTATGAATAAAATTGTCTAGTATAACATATATTTTTTTCAAAGAAATAAGACTACAAGTTTAGACGTGATGTTCAATATAAAATCATTAAAAGTCGTTTATCTGCGCCTTAATAAAATCGAATGTACAGAGATCTGTATGTGATGTGACATAGTATGGAGCATCCTTGCTGTACTGCAAAACTTGAAAGTTGAAATTCCAAGAGTATGCTGTATGTTCTATATAAAATATTTCTAAGTTTTTTGTTTATAATTTCTATTTATAATCACTTACGTAGTGATTATGATAGAAAAGGAATTTCAAGAAATTTTTTAGAAATAAGAATTATGATAGTACTAGCTGGCGCCCGCGGCTACGCCCGCGTGATATCGAAAAAAAAGTATCTTATGTGTTATTCCAAACCATAATCTACCTTTGTGCCAAATTTCATCAAGATCCGTTCAGCCGTTTTGATGTGAAAGAGTAACAAACATCCATACATCCTCACAAACATTCGCATTTATAATATAGTAGGATAGGATAAAACAAAGTCTCTTCCTGTTGTCTTTCTGTCCCAATGTATACTTAGACCTTTAAAACCATCCGCAAAAAATAAACCTTTTAAACTTCGCAACGGATTTGATGCGGTTTTTTTTAATAGATAGATAGTGATTCAAGAGGAAGATTTATCCATAGTAATATTATGTTTGTTCTCTTTCTTTTTTTACAACAGTATCTAATGTATCTGTAAAACGTTGAAATCAGACGCTTCACTTTCGGTTCATTTTTGTCATTAACTCGAAAGTAAATTGTATGAATAAAAAATGAACATTTGAAAATGAAATAGTAACTGACCTGCAATAGTGTTGAGGAACATGAGGTACTCGAAGTTGGAGATCTCGCGGCGCTGCCACTTCTGCGTCATGTTGGAGTTGCGCATGAGTTGCCGCGGCGACATCATCGACGCACGCCTGGAACAATGCAAATAATTATTAGCAATAAATATAGAAATAAGATTCAATCTTATCATCATTTTCCTACCCTTGTCCCATTCTAATTGGGGTCGGCGCAACACGTTTTCTTCTTCCATTCTCCCCTATCAGACGTCACGGCATCATTTACTCCTTTTTCCTTCATATCATTCCATACACAAACCATCCATTTTATCTTTGGCATTCCTTTCGCTCTCCGTCCTTCAACATTCAGACCCATCACTCTTTTAGTCACATGTGCTTCGTCCCTCCTCATTACATGTCCATACCAACACAAACGAGTCCCTTTCAATTTTTCTGTAACAGGCGCATCTTTCAATCTTCCTCTAATATACTCATTCCTTACTTTATCCATTCTTGGCACTCCACACAAATATTGAAATAAGATTCAATCTAAGGCGTAAAAAGGTATTTAATTAAAATCTTTAGTGAGTAAGAAAAGAACAAGTTTTTGTTAAAAACCACCTCTGTGACGGACATATAAAAATATGAAATTATAAAGATTCCGTTTTCCGGTCGAAACCTTCAAAACGACCAAATTGAGCTTATTTTTTTGCGTGAACTGTTTTTAATGTGACTATAATTAGAACATGAATGGACATGAAACACTTTAAAAATGGGTACAGAGGAACTAATAATGACTAATTTCTTCTACATTTTTACAGCACCGTACATTAATGTACGCTATTCTACAAGATGTAATTGAAAATGCACGTGATTTTTAACCATAGTTTTATACGTTTAAGAAGCATTTAAGATCAATTTATAGGTTTGTAGACCCATCAAAAGATGCTTTGTCTCGGTCCGGTAGTTGCCATAAAACAGCTGCGATTTTAACATAGCTCGCAAAAACTACGTTATCATGGAAATTGCGAACGATAATGTTGTGTAATTTATTTTTGCCAACCTGACCGTGATACTAAAAAAACTTTATTTAGTTCACAAACCAATTTACCTTTAATTTACGAATAATATTTTTATTTATAATATGAACTTGATAGTTGGGCTTTTTTCACGGATGAGAAATCATCAAATGAGTGCTCCCGCTTTATTGTCAGACGTACTGACTAAAAACCCATCCATGTTCCTTCGTCTACCCTTTATGTTCCAGGGCCGCGGTACCTCTTTCGAACAACCCTCAATCCCGGCAGGAAGTGGTCCTGGCGGGCCCGTCTACTTTGCTGACATTTCTTTGAGGTACGCGTGGAACAAGAAGCGGTGAGCTACCCATTGCTCACCGTCCACAGACCCGCGTCTACGGTGGTCGGGAGTCGTCTCGAGGTGCCCGAAGCGTCTAACGCGGTTGTAGGCGGTTTGAGGTACGGAAAAATGGGCGAAATTTTTAATTAAAGCACATAGATAATGTTACAGCATTTTTTAATGGGTTATTTTTTCCTCTATTACGGTTTAATGGCTGTACTGATTACAGATTTTATCTTATTTTTTACTAGTCATTACGTAACTAGTAGGCGAAAATTCATGTTCTGATCTTAATATAGGTATGTACTTGTTGGGTGCCGTTGACCCAGTGATCTTGACCATGGGCTTACCCAAAATATACCATTAAAAAGAGGAAGTTAATAATATCTGTATCGTAAACATTTTGAGTCATATGCCACACAAAAGTTACGAGTAAACCACAGTCGATCGACGGGCACTTCCGTATAAGGTCCGTCCAGACACAGAGACTTGTCCTGCTTCTTAGTACTCCGTAGTTCCGTACGGACTGTGTCCGTCACTTGTATTTGTCCTGACTTTACGATTCACGAAGATATTCTTTAATTAAAACTCCGCTAGTCATTAAACGCTCTCATTTAAAAAAAAGGAAATCTTGAATATCGAAATGATAATCCTACTTCCGTGTCATAAGGGTCAGCTGCGCGGCCGCTGCGATACTATTGAACTGTCTGACAATTTCGTATTTGTCAGTGGACTTGTTCTAGGAATCTTTATCTGATTTCTTTGTTGGAGTTTGATAGGAATCTTGTTTACATTTGTAGTTTATATAATTCGTTTCCTGTACGAAAAAGCTGTTCTCTGTTTATGAATCAGTAAAGCTTATACTTAAAAAAAATACGGTTGTCTTTGTGCATTTTGCCAGCTGTCATGCAAGTATGCAATGACAATATATGTATGAATGAATGTTAACACTTTTTAAATTACAATTTATTTTTAATATCGCTTTTTTTCCTTTTTATTCGGATGGGAAATCATTTAATATCATCCCCCGCTCTGGGCTCTAGGGGAAGTGTCTGACTTTAACTTATTATAACTTACTTTGTTTCTTCCTTTGCCCTTTATGTTCCGAGAAAGTTTGAATACCGCTATCACGCAACTACTTACAATTCCTACGTTAAGCCAACACTAAACAAACAATTAAATAATCTGCAATAATCTCTAATTAACAAAACTTGTGAGGCGATGGTGTATGACAGTTTTGCGTGTAAACTAACTTAAGCCGAGACCACACTATTTGAAATGCTAAGTGCGGATTTCACAAAAAAAAAAATATAACGATCAACATGACATGACAGTGTTACTATGGAAAAAACTAACTAAGATGACTTAATATCAGTGTTTTAAATGTGAATATTGACACTGACAGCGTTTGAATGGTTTTGATCTTTTAATCGCGTTCAATGTTAATTTTATTGGTGAAATCCGGCCATAACCACACTGCGGTGCGGTGGTTGACTGACATTCTTTATTCATATTTTTTATACTTTACTTAGATACATAGACGACAGTTGTGATCATCTTAACAAAATAAAACAAAAAAAAAAGATATATAAATAATAAAAAATATACCGAAGATAGTGTGGTGCATAGAAATATTAAAAACTCCTTTCTGATATCTATGGTGTAGTATAACGTTAAGGTATAAGTTTAGAAAGTTTGTCTTTTTGTTTTATTTAGGTGCCTGACTACCACGTCTGTCACGTCACGTGAGTTTCGCTAACTAATTCAATTTCAACCTGTATGTGTAATGTGAATACGACTTAATATCGCAGGCGGCGCCGCGAGTTCGACTAGTATAGTGCGATCGGGGTCAGGGTCAGCGCGCGGTTGTCGACCCGCGACGCTGCGTCTGCGACCGTGCTTTGCGGTGTGCGTGTGAGCATGAATCTGACGCTTTATCTTCTGTCAGCTGTCACAGTTGGGACTATCAACTAAAATGTGTTTTTGTAAGTTTTGGCTGTCCGTTATCAAGTGCCTGAGCGCTACTGTCGGCCATAAGGTCCTGGGATATTTTCAGTCAGGGAAAGTGTTGTCGGGTTTTTTCATTATGATATATATATTAACGTAGTTGGTGGTTTGATACCCTCCTGCCTGGGAAAGCAAGTTAAGCCTTTGGTCCTGCGCCTGGTCGCTCTTCGGCTTTGTCGTATTGCCGTCACATCGGACTACGAGAGTGAGGGAGCATTTGTTCCTGTATATACGCTTGTTCACTATAATATTTACCACATCAATGGCTGGTTTCCACTGAAGATTGGCCGCCATGACCGAGAACGGCAAGGAGGACCACTTCGTATGTTGTTACTTTGGCAGTTTAAGACGACTATGTTGTCAAAGTTGGTCCAATTAAGAGAAATAAGATGGGCTGAATAATGCTGTGTCACTTTGTAAGATTTTGTCGATCGAGGTATATCTATTATTGAAATTATCCATAACGTTTGATACATTTCTTTCTGTTATGCAATGTTTTGGGATCTTTTATGAATGCAATACCCTAATCAGATGTAGACATCTAAATTAGTCATTAGTTTGTTTTATTTTGAACTTGACAAGCTAGGCTCGGAATCTTTTACGACTTATTAATACGCTAAAACAGTTAACCACACCTAAAAAGCTTCTGAACTTCATAAACCAATCAGCCAATTAGCAATTGCCAAATACAGACAAAATTGCAAACATAGGCCAACCTCGAGAGGTCAAAAGCCCACTTGTTTTATAAATACTGAACATAAATTATAAATAGCGTGGAGACCGATACCGAGACCGGTGAGTGGGTGCCCAAGTGATCTCGATACCGCAGTACCGGAAGCGGATGAGAAGCAACAAGACCTTATCTTGTAAATAAACAAACAATTATCTACTAGGAACTCAGACTTAATCTATATTCGCGATTAATGAATTATTCAAGCCGTTAATCATATTTTGGCGTCATTTATAGGGAGCATTTGTCATATTTATTTATGGGACTTTGCAATTGAATATGTTAGAGAAAAAAGGCTTTATTGACAAGTTCAAACTTATAATATGAAAGTGTTTTACTTTGAAATGTTTTTTTCGCATTTAATAGGCAGCATTATAATTGTAAACTAATTCAAATGTCGCAAAAGTCTGCAAGTGACGCGTGCACAGTAGAGCAATGCATATTGCAAAAAAGATCTATAATCGTTCTAACATCTAGCAGAAACTTGAGTAACAATCATTACTGTTTTCTCTCAATCTCCGTTGTGCCACAACAACCAACCAACAATAATAAAACCACATAAAGCAAATAAAATACTTACATTGCGACATTAAAAATACGAAGTTGCAGCTTTTACGAATGCCAATAACCATTTAAAAAATCAAACGAGGTGAGGTAAACCTCTGTGATACCTTGTGACCCACGCTTGACCAAACTCTTGTTCCGAGTTCAATTTTTGACCAATCGGGGAAGGTCACAGATGATTTAACGACTACCGACCTCTTTGTTGAACAGTCCATTGATATGTTGCGAAATTTACTACGTATTGTTATTGTTTATGGTCATAAATGGCTTCTCGATGGCAAATCAGCTTTTTGTTGTATAAACACCATTGAAGTTTAAAATGTATGTGTGAAATATCGTAAAAATAAGATACCAAGGTATTTTTTTGTTTAAAAATGCATGTAAAATTCCTTTTTTGATATAAATGTTGTAAGTAGAAAATCATTGGGCGTGACCATTTTATATGCTGTTAGGTAATATTACTATTTATTAGATTTAATTTTTACCAAGGAACAATGAATTGAGAGGCTAAACCGAAGAGCGGAAAAAGAGGACCAAAATATTCTCAAGAAGATGACATACATCGAAACCAATATTTAACAATACGAAATCTTCCGATCTCATTTTATCTTGCACCATTTTGGTACTTAGCACTTAACCTTGTCAAAAATGTTTCCCTGTCAAGATATATGACACCAGAAGTTAGTTAAGTATGATAAAGCTGTTAAGTCCTAAATGGACAGCAGAGTCCCTTGAATGTCATGAAATATATTGCTTCAGATAACACATTAAAATGTCAAACAATTGACATAACTTTAGGATTTCAGCATTCTTTGGGAGTTTTGCGGAAGTTAATATTTTACTAACCCATGATATAAACTCACGCCTTTTTTCCATTGGGGTAGGTAGAGTCAACCCATACAACCATATCCAGTTCATTTAGATTGTAAGCTGTCCCCAATATAGTTGGGAAAAGGCTAAGAAGATGATAATTTTATTAAATTAGTATCAAATATCTGAACCTGTAGTTCAGATTTGATAACAGAGTTGTTGCTCAGATTTCACTAGAGATATATAAGCGTTTCAGAATCCTGACTCACAACGTTAATTAGTAAATCAACCATTTATTAGACCACTCCTTGAGTTCTAAAAACTCGGACAGTTCTAAAAAGACACTAGCTTAATAGAGAGGCCACTTCCAACAATTACTCGAAATAATTGCCTAGACAATGACGTCTTAAACAGGGGCAAAAGTAGCCGACGTTGTCAATCATTCAATTTCGAATAGAAACAACCTTTTTGCGTTGTAATCCTACATAATTCAGGTAATCATGTCATCATAGTCAATCTTGATGCGAAAGGAAGCGCCGAGGGGGAGCGGGAGGGTGTCTCGGGGAAGGAGGCTGCACGTCATCGCATGATTGTCTCATCCACAATCATTGTTAACTTTCGCACACACGCTAAACGATTTTTTATCGTAACGAGTTTATCAGAAAATTGTAGCATTGTCAACCATGAGAAACTAATTTCGTAAACAAAAAGTTGATAGGTAAAATCGGTCTGTTTAAATCATCTTTGCAATATACGATGACATGTATTTAGATTTTTTCGGTCAATACGATTTAGTTTGACGAAAAGGGCGACTGGGGCTGTGGGTGGCCTGGCTAGTTGCTCTATAAATTAGACGTAATAAAACACTTATACGTCTAGTAGGAAATAATAACACTTCCTATCGAAAACATTCATTTATCTTCCGACTCGATATTCGACTCGGCGCGCATTCTCGACAGGCAGAATGTTGCGAATAACAACTAGAGAACCGCACGTATTAAAAAATCATGTAGTGAAGCAGTAGATATTAATTATAGTGTAATAATACCTTATTGTTTATTAGGCCTGCTTATGGTAGTGTATTTGTTACAATTGCTGATTTATTTTAACACTAGCTTTTGCCCGCGGCTTCGCTCGCTTTAAATTTAGGGTAACACAGTTCCCCTTTCCTGATTTGCAGGTTGCTGTTACCTGTAGTTTTTGCCCTTGCGCCTAGTTTATTGTGATAGCAAAGCCAAGTTTTCCCTTTTCTTCTCTCTTTCTCCTTCATTAATCACTTAAAAAAAACCTATGTCCGTCTCCAGTGTCCCAACTATCTCTATACCAAAATTCATCAAAAATCGGTTAAACCATTTAGGCGTGAAGACGTAACAAACAAACAAATAAACAAACTCACTTTCGCTTTTATAATATTAGTAAGGATTTACAAAATGTGCAAAGATTAAGTTGCTCATTCACAAGACAAGACATTGCCAAAACTCAAAGAACCAAGATATTTTTTTAACTTAGACATTGAACTTGATCTAATAACTTTGTCCGGTTAAACTCCATGAAGGTGAATGCCCCAGAATAACTGTAAACTCTTAATATTATAAGCTTTGAGGAATTGCAAATGGTTAATTTTATAATTGACATACTGATTTAATTACCTATAAAAGATGATGATTTACGTCGAATAAACGTTTGTACTTAAGTATAAAATCCTAAACTGTAACTCGTGTTCTCGTGCAGTAAGCTAGATATAATTACATTAATTATAATTGATGTAATTAGTATTCATCCGTATGTATAAGATGCACTCTATGTCAAATTATATCTAGGAAATCATGCACTACATACGCACATAAGGAATCATTCAATCCCCATTATAGATACGGTTGGCGCAGTGGCTATAGGTTTGACTGCTGCGTTATGTGTCGCGGATTCGATCCCCGCACGAACATGTATTCGTATGACCTACAAATAGTTGTTCCAGGTCTGGCTGTTTGTATATGTGAGTTTAAATGTTTGTCAACGCACCTATGATAAAGGAAAAAATCCCAATGAATAGCTTCAAAACAGCCGACAGTTGCGATAAAGTGGTGTAGTCGCAGGTGTGCGCGGGCCGTTAGTCTGTGGGGCACAAATTGGCGAACGATATGTCACACATGTCCGGTAAACATTGACATTGACAGCTCGCTCGCGCACACAAATCGTAGCATGTTTACATTTTTTTTTTGGATAGGAGATATTTATTTATTCTGATCGGATACCACATTTATCGAAATGCCATCGGTTTGAGACGGCCAGAAGGAACTCGAAACATAAAAAATTGCCAAAATAATTAAATTAACTTTCAGGCTAGAAGATAAATAGATTTGCACGTTTGTCCAGTTACTGTGCCTTATAAAATTCGACGTTATTTGGAGATGGAAAAACTTGTCAGGGAAAAGACAGGATGCTTTGCAATCCGAAAAATGAAACACTTTCCTTCACTCAGATGGAGTTGTAATAACTGCTAGTTAACAATGAACCAAAAGTCTATAACATTCCCACAGCTGGGACTGGCTTGTCACCACGGTGGCTCAGTGCGGGTGCGTAGGTCTCACTTGTCTTAAGGTTCTGGGACACGAAGCTGCTAGTTTCCTCACGAAGTTTCTGTTCACTGTTTTTAGTTTACAATTAGTATTTACAAAATACAGCTGATAGAGTTGTTCCCACGAGTAATTAGACACGTCTTAATTAATTGTTATCGACTTGCCTTACTTTGAAAGGCGCGTTTTTAATCATCTGTTTGTTTTCATTGCTATAGTGTTAATAATGGGTTTCATTATCACTAATGAGTAAAGTTATTTATGATATTGTTTTAAATTTATGATGTGTTTTTGGTGGTTAAATGTATGTTTCATGTGAATGTTTAGTAATTTTAATCATAGGTTAACTTTGACTGTGATTAATGAACTATTCTGAATCAATTTCAAGTATTTCGGTTTTAAAAATAAACAAAGTAATTACTTGACATAATTGTTATTAATCATATTCATTAATTAACGACTAAAATTAAGTAATTGCTCAGATATAGGAAACGAATGGCCATTGTTTACCCCACCTAGTGAGATAATATTGTGTTTTGTCCACCGGAACTGATAACAAACATGACTTTAGGGCAAGAAGCTGTTTAGCTAAACTATTTGTACTTGAGAATTATTGTTTTTTATTAAAAGTCCTCGATTCTTTGTTTAAAAATACAAATGCAGCTTTATTCATTTCACAAAAACAATTTAAATTTTTGTTCTCCCTTTTGGATGAGTTTGCGAGCTTACCAAGAATAACAAAATTTCCATTACTTGCTACAAAACATATTGGGCAGTTTTAGCTTATTTGCGATTTTCTTGCTCTTTAGATGTTCGTCTACCAACGGTTTTATGCCGTCTCTTGGCAACCATTCCTCTAGGTTCGACAAAGTCCAGAATTTTTTTTTCTGCTAAATGACTTCTGTACGTCAGAGTACCCAAGGTGACATTTACATATTAGTAATGTATCTTTGATGTAAGATCAACGTACTTCAATGTGTCATTAGTAGCCACGATCTATTGTTTATCACGACCTATGTCAGGGGAACCTTCAATGTCACCTCTTGCGAGACCTCGACTCCTGGTAATAGGAATTATGTAGGAGAGGTAAAGTTTACTATTCCGGTAGGAAATTGTTCTATTATCGGTCTTGTGATTTATTAATCTAATAGACAATTCTTAGTATACAAGGTATACAAAGTTGATGAAAAGTGTATGAATAGATTTGTCATGTCATTTATGATTAATTCTTAAAGAAGAAAACTTTAGATGTGGTTAATAATTATAACGTAGCTTTTGACCATGTGTATCGCTGTTGTGGGGGGGAAGATTATCCCACAGGACTATACTATCGAGTTAAAAATATGTCATGTCCTAACCCAGGTCTACCTATGCCAATTTTATTCAAATCCGTCCAGCCGTTAATGTGAAAAAGGTATCAGAATTACTTTTTATAACAAGGCGCAAAACACTACTACTATTGCATTTTTAGTAACTTTCGAACACTTTTAAATTCCGCCGGAACTAGGAAACTTCATGTCCTGCACACTTTACATTAATTAAAAGCACTTCATCCCGAGATATTACGTCTAATTAGCTCATATACACTGTATTATCGGCTCCTCAAGGCGAGCTATCGACCCGGCAGATACTTTTGGAGTAGTTCCTACTTTTACAATAATCACGATACCACGATATACCAGGTCAGCAGATTCTGAAAGAGTTATGACCTTTTGTTTCGGTACAGCGGGGTATTGGATTACGTGACTCAATTGTTTATTTTTAATATGGCTGTTTTTATGGGTGGCTGAACTTTATTATGAACCATAAATATACTTATTAATA
Organism: Ochropleura plecta; assembly: GCA_905475445.1. Taxonomy (NCBI): domain Eukaryota; kingdom Metazoa; phylum Arthropoda; class Insecta; order Lepidoptera; family Noctuidae; genus Ochropleura; species Ochropleura plecta. The sequence continues at coordinate 23,758,639 of FR997722.1, forward strand.
AGCGAAAGATTAAAAATGATTTCGGGGCTATTAAGAATATCTTGTCGGGTTTAATTGTGCTGTTTCAATGCTGAAACATGTTTCTTAGTACAGTTTAAGCATGTATTGTACAAATGCGCTTATTTTCGTTGGATCCCAGTTTTTGATCCCACTTTAATATTTTTGGCGTTGGATCCCACAAAACATTATTATATATTTCCGTTGGATCCCAAATTTGAAAAATACAAAAAAAATACGTTTTATTGCCACTGAATCCCAAAAACTATTTCCGTTGGATCCCAGATGTTTAAAAACATCTGAATGCGGGTGGGTACATCCAACAACAAAATCACAATAATATTTTAAGGCGAAATTTTGTATGTATGTTTGTTATTCCAACACGCTCAAACTTCTAGACTGATTTGGATGAAATTTGGGTATGTGGATAGGTTATGTTAGAATAACGGGTGCCTGCCGTTTTGCCGAAAAGATTTGGACAAAATGTCATTACCCAAACAAATTATAGGAACCGGGAACTGGGTTTGGTTAGGTTAAAACTGTGACCTCCTACGCACGAGCCGAGCGAGCGGAGCGAGCGGTGCCGCGGCAGCGGCCGGCGAGTGCCACAAACGACTTGCATTTATAGAAAAAAGAGATTGTTTTTAGTTGTTTACCCGGAACTGAACTATTTAGATTAGGATAAATACTTATTTACAAAAAAAGGTTAGGTTAAAACTGTGACCTGTGTGCCAGAAACGGCCACATTATATAAAAAAAAATATGGAAAAATTATGACGGCAGTATTTTTTTTTGAGCTTAGAGGCGCTTGTTTTGAAGGCGTTCATATTTATTTATTTATAAACATCACAAATAAACCTGATCATTCTAACTCATGCCAGTCTAGTACTATTTGGAGTACATCATTTGTCTCATTTATTCCCCAGTGGCGACAATCCTAAAAAATCCAAAATACACACACGGTGTTTTTGAAATATTTAATAAAAGTAAATCACTTTTCTTCTGAAATGTACACATGTTGTCATAAAATGGGATTCAATGGTAATATCAAATGGGACCCATCGTTAATACCTAAAAAATGGGATCAAAAACTGGGATCCAACGAAAATAAATCTACAAATGATGTCTCCATGAGACTAAATTATATTAAATGACCTCTTATTTACATGTCATCATAGTCTCTTGTATTATACAGGATGACATTGAATAAATGCGACAAAATGAAATGGGAGCTTCAGTTATAGTTATATAGTAATTATCAACTGTTTTTCCTACAATTTAAATCGTTAAAAAAAATTACATTATTATCGTTACAAAATGGTCTAATGATGTTGTTATTTTTATTTAAGTATGAATTATCGATATTCCAGTAAAATAATTACTATGCGAAATTAATAAGAAAAATTAAAATATCAAAAAATCTCGTCCGACTCTACGCAGCGCTCAATGATCGTCGTAGTGTACTCATGTTATCAAACGTTGCCGTTCGTTGCGGTCATATCATGGTAAACCGTGCGACGTTGCCAAACCTCTCGCGAACTCCAGCGCAGCGCATCCCTTCCCGGCGACCGCCCGGACTGACCCGGAGGCGCCCCGCCCCGCCCGCGCTAGTCACCCCAAAACGTTTGTAGGTCACGGTCGCGCGCGCATTCCGCAAATCCTACTTTACGTATTGCGAATAATTTGTATTGTTGTCTTGTGAGTTGTGCTTGTGTGTATCATAACAATGCCTAGGACGAGACGAAATAGTCGTTTACCGCTTACAAACGCACAGTACCTCGATCTTATCGTATGGTACAACACCGTAAGAAATTTACGTGAAACGCAGCGAAGATTTCGGATAAAATATCCCAATGTCACTCCACCATCATTGGGAAGGATTCTAAGAATCACTCAGAACATGCTGGACTTTGCAAGTGTACACGTGCCGGCACACGCCCGGGGTGGTGGAAGACCGCCGGTACACCCACGGCGTATGTACCGCATGGTACACCGATTTTTCCATGAAAATCCTCAGGCCAGCACCAGACAAGCAGCCAGGCGGTTCAATGTGAGCCAGTACTTCATATGGAAGTTACTGAACACGTCTGGGATGTATCCGTACCATTTTCAGCCCGTGCAAGATATCGTGCTCGCCGACTATCGTCCGCGGAGACAATTTTGTGAATGGTTGTTGGAAAATCTCCATCACAACATTTTATGGAGTGACGAAGCCACCTTTACGAGAATTGGACTATTTATCGTTCATAATGAACATTGGTGGAGTCCTCGCGGTCGCAACCCACACGTTACACGGAGGGACGCTTTCCAAGTGCGATTTAGTGTGAATGTATGGGCTGGGATAATTAATGATAAAGTGATTGGACCGATATTCATTAATGACAGGTTGACCGGTCTACGTTATTTAGAACTTTTAAGGAATGCAGTGCCTGAACTATTGCTAGACGTGCCCGTATCATATCTAGCCGGTATGTATTTTCAACAGGATGGAGCTCCGGCTCATTATTTTAGTGAAGTGCGAGCCTATTTAGGAAGTGAGTACGGTGATAGGTGGATAGGTCGCGGCGGACCCGTAGCTTGGCCGGCACGGTCACCTGATCTAACACCGTTAGATTTTTATTTGTGGGGAGAGATAAAAAGACTCGTTTACGAACGCGAGTCCGAAACATTAGACGAACTAAAAAACAAAATTAGGAGTGCTTTTGAAACAGTGAAATCACAGACTTTAGTATTAAGAAAACTTAAGGACAATTTGCGGCGCCGTGCTCAATTGTGTTTACAAAACGGAGGTGAACATTTTGAACAATTATTAAAATACACGTAAGTGTACCAATCTGATTTATTGTAAATACTTAATAATAAAATTATTGTAAATACTGTGATTCCAACTTTTTAAATACGCCAAAAATACAATAATTAATTTGTTGTTGTAACAAACATTATTCAGGTTTGACCTCCTAACCCCTCGTTTTCACCAAGAAACAAGTTAAATACTAGTTTTTTACAAAACTTGTAGAATACTAGTCAACACATAACTATTTGTTTTAAACATGTATTGCGATTGTCTTAAACATTATTTCGTTCACATTAAGTAGCCAACAAGTATACATACAAGTGTAAAACACATCTTCGTTCACACTGCAGTCTGTGACACGTTTGAACTTGTCTGATACATTGAAAGCGTTCTCACCAACAAAATACAGCCGTGTTTCAAACAAGTACTGTTTATTTTATTGTAATTTCTGTATAATACTAATTTTAAACAAGTTTTAAACTTTGTCCGTGCTCGTTGGATAAAGTTGCAAACATACCAGACCAATTGCGTTGTTTTTTTTTTGTAAAACGTGTGGAGAAGAAGAATGGAGTGGTCAAAGAAACAAACTTTAGAACTCATTGAGCTGTTGCAAGTACAAGAATGCTTGTGGAATGTGAAAAATGAAGTTTATAAAGATCGTCAGAAAAAAAAAGACGCATTGGCAGCAATTGCTATGCAAATGGACATTAATGTTAATGATGTTGATAAAAAGATAACGAACCTTAAAAATCAGTTTAATAGGGAAGTGAATAAAATGAAAACTAAGTCAGGGTCTGGTGCCGATGATGTATATGTCAGCCCCTGGTATGCATTTAAACCATTGGGATTTTTGAGAAATAATAATTTACCAAAACCAGCTAGAAGCAGTGATAGTATATCTGAGGTAAGTGTCACTCAATTTTACAATTGGACCTAGTTATGCAAACAGGAACCAAACTACACACATGCCAAAATCGAGATAAGGACACAGAAGCTTTCAAAAATGAACCTTCTATCGACCCTGTAAATATCAAAATGATCTGACAATTTTGACAGAACAAAACATTTCTATGACAAAGTTATCAACCAACATAACAGTAGTAGTTGTTCAATAAACTAACAAGATCCATGTCCCATAGTCACCCATCAATCCTAAAAAACATTCAAATTGTTTTTTTTTTCAATAAGACCCGTACCACATGGTCCCTTGCATTTTTTATTTTGTAATCAAATAAGTAAAACCATGTGGATTGGTTCTTGTTTGCATATTTAAATAGGCATAATCCTATATGTTTACAAAGTCTCACACAACTTGGTTCCTTGATGATATAACTTTTACAACATCTATTAAGTGGACCTAGTTATGCAAAACAGAATCAACCCACACATGGACAGTTTTGAGAAAAAGCAATTTTTGTCAAAATGTTGTATGCATCGAAGTTGTTTGTTAATTTGAATAAAGTTTATTTACAATTTTGTAGTAAATAATTTGTTCTATGTATACAACTATAATATTCATGAAAATCATTAACATTTTTAATAATAATAAAAGGAAAACTCGTTGGTTCCTTTTTGCAAAACTATCTGTGTGTGTATTGGTTCTTTGTTAATTTATCATTATACCATATATTAATAGGAAAAAAAATTGAAAAATCCCATGTTTCTTGAAAATTGTAACCTTTTATTATTGAAAAATAAAAACAAATCTTAAATTCTTAGAATTAAATGTTAATTAAAATTTAAAAACTACAAAAATGTTTAATTGAAATCAAAAAATACTTTTTAAACTGTCATGGCCACAAACAAATATTAATAATAAACATGGTCAATGTCCCGTTTTAAATCCTAATGTTAGTATAAAAAATACTTAATCTATAAATAAAATTTCGAGTTTTACTAATGTAGTATTTTATTAAGCGTATTGATTTTGCCAAGACACCTTTCCTAAATCTGTTAGAAAATATGCAGCAAATTCATCCCTCACTTGTCGACTAGAAAAGCTTGCTCTTCTTGCAACTCGTTGAAGAGGGGTTAAATTTAATGAATTTCTTCTCCAAGAACCAGGATTGATAACACCACAATCAACAATTTCTTCGTCAAAAGAACCTTGTGGTGAATATGTCTGTTCGCCAATGACTCGCAGATAATTATGTAAATGAACACACGCCAAAATAACACTTTCTGCCTTTTTAGGGCATAAGTTGATAGGTTTGAGAAAAACTCTGAACACTGCTGATAGAATACCAAACGCATTTTCGACCGTTACCCGTGCTCTACTGAGACGGTAATTAAATATTCTTTCTGATGAACCACGTATATGTGTACCAGGATATGGTTTCATTAACATATTATCAAGTGCAAATGCATCGTCAGCTACTATTACGAAAGGCGAGTTTGTTGTCCTGCCAGGCAATGGTCTTGGTTCTGGAATATTTAATCTCTGTTCTTTGAGAGCTTTATAAAGCGAGCAATTTTTGAACACTCCTCCATCTGATATCCTTCCTTGTACACCAACATTAACATATATGAAATTATAGTTTGCATCCACTAACGCCATCAGTACTATGCTGTACGTCTTTTTATAATTAAAATATTCACTGCCACTATGTTCTGGCTTTATTATTTGTACATGTTTGCCATCTAAAGATCCAATGCAATGAGGGTAGTTCCATTTCGTTTCAAATTCTTTACTTATTTTTAACCATTCTTGTGTAGTTTCTGGTATCTGTAAAAAGGTAAAGCGTTAGAATAATAAGAACATATTTTTACAGGAACACACTGAGGAAAAAGAGCCCACCTATTTAAATTCACCACCTATTGAAGATAATGATATACCTAGTGTATCAGGAGCATCGGATGTTTCGACCATCAATGAAAGGAAGGGTATGAAAAGAGTGAAGCCATCAGACGATAGGCATAAAGAAGCGCTGTCTATATTGAAGGAAGCTCGTGACAATATCATTAAACGCCCGGCCAAAGATGAGTTTGATGTATTCGGCGAATATGTCGCTTTTGAACTACGAACTGTTATCGACAAAAGGAATATTTTGGAGCTGAAGAAACAGATACAAGACTTAATTTATTACACTAAACTGGATGAAATTAAAAGTAACTCCAATGTTTCTTCTCGGCCGCTAGCGAGCCAGGAGCGAACGAGAGAGCCAAGAGTTTCGGCTGGAGATAACCAAGACATAGAAGTTGCCGCAAATTTAGAACTGAATTCAGAAATCGAAGAAATAAGTGATACATATGAGGTTCGAGATGATTCTGGCAATATTTTAATTTCATTTAAAAAATAATTTCTATATTGGTGGCACACATCCTTGAACTGAACAAATTATTTTATTAAAAAAATTTAAAATTATTTTTAATTATTATTCATTTAATTATTAATTTTGAGAGGATGTATGTTTTTCATTTTGTAGGAAGAAATAAGTCTTATTAGTTGTACTACTTATTAATAAAAAAATATTTTAAAAATTCCCTGTTCATTTTATTTTATCTATTTCTCATTTGAAGTACCTAATTATTTTGTGCATTATATAAAACCATGCTTTTTATTCAGTTAAAAATTAACCAGAATAAAATACCCTTAACAGTCTCAAAAAACAAAAAAGAAATCGGCTTACCTTGAGATATACTTTTAATACATTTATGATTGCCTCGCAAACTTCAGGAATGCATTGGCTTATCTTTGTCTTTGATATCCGATGTAAGTACATTAAAGAAGAATATGAATCACCAGTAGCTAGAAACCTCAGACAAACAGCTAATTGCTCTGCTGGAGTGATAGCATCTCGAAAATGTGTATTCTGCTTAGAAATATGTGGTGCAACTCTTTGAAGCAAATTCTCAAAATTTATTGGAGTCATCCTAACAAAATTTCTAAATCCACTTCTGTCTTCTATTCTTAAATCATTTAATATAGAACGGTAGGCTCCTTCTTGGCCTCTTCTTCTCAGAAATGATCGCGACCAGTACTTGCGTTTTTTCCTTGAATTTGATTCAGTTTGCATGTAAAAATATACTGCACACATGAAGTATAGATCTTCAGCATCTTCACTTTCCATTGTCACAGTAATTTTTCTAGTAGGATATATAAAACAATATCGAATTCTACAAGTTTAGCCACAACACAAACATGATAAAACCATAAACTTGTAGGCAACTAGAAGTTTTGCACAAGTTTTGTATACTTACAACAAGTTTTATTCATGTATATAGTTTTATACAAGTGTTGTATACAACAAGTTCTATACATGTTTAAGAAAAACAAAAACATTGTATAAAATTTGTCAAATACATGAATTATACCTGGGTGAAAACGACCTGTAAGTTAACATTGTTTTACTAATTACTTTTATTGTATTTTTGATCGTCCTAAGCCGACAGAAGTATGAAGGGAAATTTGGTTTCACAAAATTGTTATCACTGGTGCGCGCGGGAAAAAAGCGCATGCGGCCGCCGCCGGGCCACGCTGGGCGCTCGGAGGCGGGGCGGCGCGATTCATTCATAGCGAAAATGTACCTTCATAGATCATGCCCACTACACGAAAACTGTAGTAGTACGCGAAATTCTTTGATACTTGAATTATTTTAACGTTTTTCATAACACTGATAAATGTTTACAATTTTTTCATTTGATATGATCAAAATTTTCTTGACAACACGTATTATTGTATATTTAAATTTGTCGCATCTATTCAAGGTCACCCTGTATACTAGTAAAAGGCAAGAAAAACAAACATGCAGCGTCATTGCATGCTGACAGTAACTACGGTTGCAAAATGAGTAATATAAAATAAACCTGAGTCGTAACATGACCACAAAAATATAATTAACACATCGTCAAAAGAAATAAATTACGAAAATTGATAACGCAAATAAAACTATTTGACTACATCACTTCTACAAATGGTTATCCAGTTAAAGGAATACGTCAGTTAGTTAGTTTATTTTGTGACGACTGTACAATAGATCATGAGCTCAGTTTTCCCAAAACCGAGTAAAAAGCAAACATTAAATCTTGTGTTCTGTCGTGAGATACAGTATTTTGTTTCGTATTTACTCGAATTTTCCGAATTAAGTATTGACATATATGTCGATAAGTTTATTAGCAAACAAAGTGTATTTATTTACTTACCCAATAGGCATGACGACAGTATTAAAAAATCGCTGATTCAGTGATGACAGGGGGGAGAAGTCATATTAAAAAAAAAGGAAACACAGGTTTAGTTTTATTTAAAAATAACAGATTATTAAGATTTTCAATAAAATAAAACATTAAAATACTGCAATCGGCCATTTTGACTGAAACACCGATCACAGCGTATGACGTCACGGTTATGTGATTTAAGGGACGTTGTTATAGAAACAATGTCATTTTTATTTAACTGTGACGTCATGCCGACGCCATGACACATGCGAGCTGTTTTCGGGCACTATTGAAAAATTATGAGAAAAATGGCTTCAAACTTTGTTAAACTTAAGTTTATTACCGAAATAAAGGCTTTTTTGTAATTAGTAAAAGTGTACCCACATTATGGAAGAGGATTTTAAAATCTTTCGTCACGCCTATTGTGAAACGATGGATGGACTGTACGACGGATGATATGTCAAGAAAGGAGGTTTCTGATGATTAGACGAAAAATAGAGGAATAATGGAGGTCCCCAAATAATTTGGGATAGGTGCAGGAGAATGATGATACAAATTGTGGTTATTCTAGTTACTTGAAATATAGTTTATGCCGCTTTACTCAGAAAACTATGGGCTACACTAGTCAAGTTTGTTTTTCAAGACTGTTCTAAATAACTAATAGTTGAAATAACCTATATATAAAAAAAAGTCGTGTTAGTTACACTATTTATATCTCAAGAACGGCTGAACCGATTTGGCAGAAAATTGGTGAGGAGGTAGCTTAGAACCAGGAGACAGACATAGGATATTGAAGACTTCCCATCCGCAAAAAAGAAAAGGGGGTGAAGATAGCAACATTTTTATGAGAAAACGCGATGCCTTGGCCGAATTGTTTATGATAAAACTATTAGGATTAAATAAATTCACGGTGGTATTCATTTCAAAAGCTTGGTCTGTACATACAAGTTCTGGATAAAACCTACTAACTCTTTATCCCGGTCTGCGCGGGTGAAACAGCGGGGCGCAGCTATAGGCTGTATAACATCACACTTCAATACTTGCTAAAGCTGAGCAGCGGGCAAACCCCTGGGCATAGCTAGTATATAAAAAAAAACAACTTAGTTTTACTAAATACTACGTGTACTATACCACAAGAGGAAAACATAGCAAAATGAATAAGAATAAATTTAATATACGTTTGTAAAGCCAGCTTAGATATAAATCAGGTACCAGGGTGACAGGGATCAAAAGTGCTGAATCACAGACAACCGCAGACCGCATGTGGAGCTTTCAAATCAATTGTAGTCAGTGACGAACGCTTGATTCACGCCAATGCATAATATTAGTATGTTGCTTGAATCGGCAAGGATACGTAAAATTTATTGGTTAAAAGATTTATAACTTGTAAGCAGGAAAAACCCCGAATTTTCGTCATATAGGGAAATAGGATAATGTTTTAATTAGGAGCTTATTTAACTTTACATAGTAAGATAATTTGTAACTAAAGTCACGCACCTTGTTACGTATATGTTTTTTCTCAGTGCAAGATTGGCAGGACAATTAAATTTAACTAAAAATACAACGCTTAGAAACTGAATCATGATTTATAATACCAGGATCGCAGAACACAACAAGAACGTAGAAAGAGATTTGTAAAGTATATGTATGTCATACCATTCAAAGGCTATAATAGCCGAGTTATTTATATTATTTTAATAACAATATTGCCCCGCATTTTCCACGTTACGGTAACAACCGGTTACTTCCGATTTCCGCGTACCGTTAATAAATTGTCTTCGTGACTGTACTCGCAGTTTATACTCTCAGTTTGTAAACAAACACATTGACTTATTGCACTATCTTCAAAACTGGGAAATCTACTTACAAATACCCAAGTTTACTTAAAAATTCGTATAAATTATATTTATGCAATGTATTTGACACTTTGACAGATAAGTACTTGTCAATTTAATCATTTGAGCCGCGGGCAAAAGCTAGTACGTAAATAAACAGGCAGCTCGCCATTAGCCCATTATTAAGTTATTTAAAGAAGTCTGAAATAAAATGCCCACATTATAAATCATTACGAAATAATTGATTGCACTTGATGGAATTGCACAACAAATTCCACTTATAATACGGTTTCGGTCTTTTTTACTTTTTGAGGTACAAAACCCTACAAATGCGCTACTGATGTGAATATTCTTCAATTAACCAATGTTCTGTAATAAACTAAAAAGACTGAATATGGAATATAGATTAGTGTGGCTAAACGAAACAGCGATACCAATTCTGTAAATTCTAGAAAAATCTGGAGTTATGACTTTCAAAACTATGGATTTCCGAAATATCAATTAACATTATTTGTAATATTAATGATTTTTTATCCTAATTAAGCGAGCTAATTAATAAAAAAGATGGTTCGATGATCCATAATGATATTCTTTTTTGTGATTTATAGATATTTTGGCTGTATTCGGCATTTGGTAGCCAAACTATAACAAGTTGACAACGAAGAAAAATAATGCTTTTTAAAAACACCACTTTACTTTTTAAAACCCATTCACAGCAGAAGAAATTCTCAGATTGGGGCAAAGTTAAAAAAAAAATGTCTAGCTGCGAATGCAATACATTAATTTTCGACAGGCATTCTACGAGCTCTAGTTTCAAAAGAAAGTCACTCTTCTTTTATAAATGACCAAGGGGTTTCCTCCAAAAGAAGCCCCAGACAAAATATAAAGTAAAATTCTAGTAAATTGATTTACATAACAATCTGAGAGTGATAATCACGCTGGCGACAGATCGTATACAATGTCGGTCGTATCAGACCGATGGCAGACACTGACGCTCTTACAAATTGCGCATTGTTCGAGCCCATAGAGCACGGAACCGCCTAATGGCTAGAGATGGAAGTAATACCCGACAGTGGGTTTAGCCGACAACTGCTTTCACAGCTTGCCATTCAAAGCCGTCAGGGTCCATGTTAGGTTTGCTGGTTTTTCGAAACAGATACCGCGGCCCCGGAACATAAAGGGCAAAATAAGGAACATGGGTGGGTTTAAGTCAGTAAAAGTCTGACACTCACGGGCTCCGCCCAGAGCGCGGGAAATAATTTGATGATTTCCCATCCGCAAAAAAAGGGTCTACCCCGCTAGTCTCGTGGTCGTAAACGTGACTGCTGATCGTTGGGTCTTGGGTACACTCCTCATGTACAGTGCTATTGAGCCTAACTGGGAACCAAGCTAACGCTTCTTCAACAGTGAAACTATTTGAAAGGGCAAGTTATTCTGTTGGAGCCGCGCCTAATGTCTCCGGTAGCATCAGCTCGCAGTCTCATCGAGCTATCAAGACTGAGGGAAGCGGGCCTATGTTAGCACACAACGATAGTGCACTATGTTAATTACAGCATCGATGGCGAGTCAGGGGGACTGTTAGAATCTTAGTGCGAGTAAACAATTGCATGCTTGTTTAGTGTGACAATGCCGCCTCTAGCAGTAGCTGCCGCCGCGTCTCCGTGTTCTGTGGTCGCGTCGCGCCCTAGTAACCAAACAATAGTGATATGGTACATCTGTCAAGTACGTAGAAAGTAGCCTTGATTCCTCCGCGCTGATCTCAAGTGGGTAGGGAACGTGTTATCTTGAGGCCGATTTACTTGTAGCTGATTGTCGCCGTGTTAATATTGCAAAAAAAGTTGATGTCGCACGTGGAATCTTTCTTTATTCAGTCCTTGTTAAAATCGGACTAGCCAGTACTTACGTAAAACATCGTAGACATATTCATATTGCGTCATATTGCCACTTACGTTTCAATCTGTATGACTACTGTTGAATATGAGGAACCTAATAACTACCCTAAAGGTTTTAATGCATGGTTGGCGCAGTGGTGCGTGTTGCGGGTTAGATTCCCGCCCGGAACAAATATTTGAATGGCCCACAGGCAATTGCTCCGAGTAGTGCTAGCTTTTGTATGCGTGAGTTAAAATATTTGCAAACGGAGCCACGATACAGAAGAAATCATAGTTTTGGATAAAGTTGTTTTTATAAAAAAATGCTATACGCAATGTCAATTACAGCTAGCTATTACCAGACAAGAAGAGACCACTGTAAAACCTGTTTAATTCAAATCCCATTTGTTACATTGTGTCTGTTTATCTTTTATTTTAATTCTATCTCAATGTTTACCTGTTATTATGGTATGGTGTAGATTACATAACACATAATTAGAGACATCAGTGTCGCGTGCCTACTTCCTGTGAAGAACGATCACGACTAGTATAAACTGCTCATTTTCTCTGCCGTATCACAATTACAGCACATGTCAAACGCAACCTATCATAACAAAACCTGGGGTTTTTCCTTTTACATGATATTTTATTTAATAAACGCATGGTTTTGATCTGTGAACATAGACATCTTATTAACGCAGCCTAATACAGTCCTCTGCTGTAGATAGGTCTCAGCCAAACTGAACCAGAATACCCAATTCTTCGCTTTCCGCATTGTCCCAGCCTCGTTTGATGTCGTATTCCGTCTATCTGAGGGGCGTCCCACATTACTCACGTCGATATGTCGTGAATTAATAAGATCATATCGGCAGGATAATTTAATTTCGCATCATAAGGAAAAAAACATCCCATCCGTGTTTTTTTTCGACTAAAAATGCGTGTAAGATTAAAGTTTACGCACGACAAAGGAATATTTTACTTACTTCTTAAAAACCTAAAAACCTCAAATATTATCACAATTACCAAGAACGATGTTCTGTTAACATAAAAAGAATACATAACCACCGCTGTTTCATATGCGTGTGCGCATCGCATTACAAACCGCAACACTTCATCTAGACCGATCTTTTACATACGACGCGGAAACTATTCTTATGTACCTCTACAAGACTACAAGATAGCTATACATTGCAGGTTGGCTTTGGCAAATACTTAATGAATATTGTTCTGCTTCCAAGCACTAGCAAACAAGTTAATAAGATACTGGGTTGATTCCCGGACAAAGAAAAGTGTTATTGCTTTTTTCAAAAGCATTTCTCACTTGAAGCCCGAATATATTTAATAGGTGGCACACAAAACTGGCTCTTCCTTTGGAGATTAGAGGCGTGAAGTAATGTTTAGATTGTAGGAAAATGTGGCGTAGTACCTCTACGGTGCTACGCCGTAGCTGTTCCCGTAAAGTGTCCGCTACGAAGGTGCTACGAGCGTAGCCCTTCTAAGGGAACCTTCTTCGCGGTCTTAGAGTACATACTGAAGATGCGTTGTTTTAGGTGTCAGACGAAAGATAATATTTTTAAGAACCACTTGTACGGAGCACTAAACATGTACCCACAAATAAAAATACGTGTGGCACTCGGGGACTGCCGCGGTAAAGCTATTGCATAGCATTTTTTATCAACTTATGCTATAAATAAAAACAATCTAAATAAAATATTTAAAAAGTACTTCCAATGAAAAGAAGTCGCAAAAAGAAACATTTTTTTATCAACTTAGACAATAAATAAAAAAATGAAAAACTAAATATAATATTTAAAAAGTACTTCCAATGAAAATAAGTCGCAAAAAGAAAAACAAGACCTTGGGTTTGATCCAGTGTAATGTCGATTCCAAACACGCTATTAGAACATTAGAATCGGGATTGAAATAACTGACCGTATTGTGTAAACGACGTTAGACAAGCCACACCTCCGTGCCCGTCGGAGTGGGGAGCGTCAGGTTTTTTTTCGTTACGGAATTTCTGGATTCGGTCCCCGCGCTCAAGGCCCGCGATAGAAGCTATGCAATAGCTTAAAAAGGAAAGTACTTTTGTAGTTAGAAGATTGAAGCAGCAATATTTTGTCACTAAATGATTGTTCTCTGTAGACGCAGCATTTCTAAAGGTTTTGCCAAAGAAGGTTTTTATTTGTTAAACGTAGGTGTAAAAGGAGTAAACAAAGTTTAGATATCTCCATGTTATGCCTTCAGAGGCGTACGAATATTTAGCAAAATTAAAATTCAATTAACAAAATGTGGTAGCAGATTTCTGTCTGACAACCAGTCTTACCAAGGGGTCGTATCGCATTACCTAGTTCTAACTGGGTTGTGGAGGTCAGATAGGCAGTCGCTCCATGTAAAATACTGATATTCAGCTGCATCCGGTTAGACTGGAAGCCGACCCCAACATAGTTGGGAAAAGGCTCGGCAGATGATGATGGTAGCACCATCATCATCTGCTTTGTTTTCTCGTAGTTTTATAAGGTTTTTTTCGTTTTTATTTTATGTTTACTGACTTTTAACATGTTAGTGTGCTTCGTAATAGTTTATTAAAGTTTATTTTTAATTGCATTTTGTAAACGAGTGCATTTCGTAATTTATTACTATCAATACAACAGTAAACTAGACCAAGTGTTTAAGTAGTTTGATTTATAAGAAAAGAGTCCTTCGTTTTGTGCATTATAAATTATTGGCCTCATTTAACGTAGCAGTTGATACGCATCTAGATTAGATATTAAATAGATAATTTTTATTTCATATGATCTGCGTATTTATAGGGTTCTTTCCTGTTGTGCCATGAATATTAATATCTGTAAGATACTAGCTGCACCCCGCGGTTTCACTCGCGTGGTGATAGAATATACAATATATTTTTATTACTTGTAGCCTATGTGTTATTCTGATGAATAAGCTATATTATTGTAGTTTCATTAAAATCCATTCAGCAGTTTTCGCGTGAAAGAATAAAAAATCAAAATCATTTATTTCAAGTAGGCAGTTATAGGCACTTTTGAACTGTCAAAACATTGACAACGATAAAATGAAGCTACAGCCCCAGTCACAAGGCATAATAACTGTGAATGTGCTGTAGTTGCCCATTCCAAAGCTTAGATCTTTAAGGAAAAGAATGGACAAGAAACTCGGACATGGACACTCTTTTAAAGAGAGTCTTTGAAAGAGTAACAAATATCCATACAAACTTTCGCGTTTATAATATTAGTAGGATTTATTTATTGCTGCCAGCAGACCTGCGAAAGGAGATAGTATACGTGTCTGTCCTGTTATTTGTACATTACATGAGCTGGTGGACATTTCTGGAAGCGGTAAACTTGTCGCCAAATTATCGGCTGATTCAGTTTAGATTGCCACGCAGCACGCAAGAAGATTTCCAAATGAGCTACAAACTCGTATTTATTATTTTACAAATGATTAGGGATCACTTGAATGAAATACACTTAAATTATTTAGCCCTAAACTAATTTAATATTTAAAATACGTCCCAGTCAATCCTAATGGTGTTTTAAATAGGTTTAGCCCTAAACTTATTTAGTGATTAGTGCTGTTAGCGGGCATTCATCTTACAGTGCAAATTGTGTTCTTTAGAAAATTAATAACAATGATATTAGGTCCTGAGTACAATTCCAAGGTCAAAGTATTACTAAAGGGATTAAAAAATGCGTTTTCTTTTAACGTTAAGAAGGAATTAACTAATTTCTTTAGTATGAACTCGTACTAGAGTAACCATGGTTTTCTGCCGGTTCTTCTCCATAGCAAACGACCAACCCGAACCGTGCACCTTCTTGACGTTTACGTAGGCTTATGTGAAATAAAAATATTTTGATTTTTGATTGATTTTGATTTACCATTTATAAACAAAATGAGTTTGCCATCTTTTTTCAGGAAATATGCCACGGTTGCATCGGCATTAAAAAACAAGATTTTCATTTGGATATTATCAATAATAGCTACAACTGTTAAGTTATTGAAATAGCGGTATTTCTGACTCCTTTCTTAAGAGCCATTTCACAAAATGATTGCGCTCGAGTTTAGGCAAAAGAGTGCGTCATTGTTTATGTGTGCGTAGCGAGCCACACACGTGCAATATAAACAGTGTAACACGAGAGCAATCTTGAGCCGTAATCGTAATATGATTTGGTAAATTTTATTTTAGTATTGTATTAGTATTTATATGTTATTGTAATTTAGACTGATGTTCAAATTGATATTTTGACAAATTATATGCAAATATTTTCAAAATAACTACAGGGTTCGATTTCCCAAAGAACATAGATTATTTCTGAATAATTTTATTTTTATAATTACTATGTATTTGAACCAAAAAACACGTAAAAAAAACAAAATAAAAGTTAAAAATTGGTCTAAGAATTTATTTTTTTACTAATTAATGGTAATATAATTCAGGAATCTATTTCATTAAACGACGATTTAAATATATGTCTGAACCTGTATGCATTTTGTTTAGTTTCATTTATAAGTATTATTGATAGATTTAGGACTCAGAAGTAGACTCTGCGGCAATTTTTCAGTAAAATGGTTGTGGGAGATGTGTCATTATAAATTAAACAAACCGATTTTAGTAAATGTGTTACATTAAACGACACTATAAACGAATAATCTATATTTTGTATTCATTCAATAAATTCTAGATATTACTTAGATGGTAATAGAGAAGCTCAAAGTCTTAAAAATTTGGGCGAAAATGTGAAATGGCTCTTAAGGAAATTAAGCACGAAAAAGGGTTCGCAATAGAAGTAAAAATACTTTGTTTTTTTAAAGCGTCAATAGCTTTATTAATTTTGTTTATGACTGTACTTAAAATATTTTACGCGTATATAGGGACTGGTAACAGTTGTCATTCCGTAACGCATGTCATTTAGTAACGACAAATTATTCATAAAAAAAATGTCGATGGCATTTCTACGTCATTTTATTTTTATATATTTTCCACTTTCTTTGAATAAGTCCCAGTGTTAACATCTCCCGATACATGGATTGATTACACACGCACGTATTTTTGCCTTTTCGCTAACCTTGTTAGAACACAATTAAACATGTTTCGAAATTCAAATTTCATTGAAGTCTAGACAAGGATCTAGGTTTGGTTGCACTACGCATTTTTTATTGGATACTTAAACTCAAAGATTTTAGGATCTTCCTGCACTTGGGTGATTATTCCAGCAAAGAAACACGTTCCCCGTTTCTTCTTAGCGTGTCGATAACAGTCTGAACTGAATCAGCCTAAAATTTGGCGACGAGTTTGGCACTTTCAGTAGCGTCCATCAGCTTCTGTGATGGACAGGACAAGCAGAACACGATGTCCAGTGTCCCATCGTATGTGGGGCCACACCACATTTGCACTCCAGGGCAAAGTTATCTATGAACCCCAACTGAACAGATTTTCCTTGCAAACCTGTGCCCGGGATCTATTTAAAGACTTCCAGGTCAACCGTGGCAGTTCCCCGCTATTTTTAAGATATTACTAGTCTATATTTAAACAACAAGATCCTTTATGTTAAAGGTAATTTAGTTAAATTTTGCAAAAATCTCTGATCTATCAATCGCAGATGATTGAAATGTATGTCTGTCTGTCAAGACCCTTTATTTCGGGATAGTGTGGAGGTTTTGTATATGCGGTTTTGAAATCAAAACTATATATTCAACTCTGTGGTCCCCATGTGCTGTGAAAAAATCAAGCCTCTAAGTTTACGCAGTCAAAATATATGGCTGTTTATACCGCAATTTTGTACGGAACCCTTAGTGCGCGAGTCCGACTCGCTTTTGGTCAGTTTTCATATAAAGAAACCTTTAAAATACTCCCTATTATTTATTTCAGAAGCAAAATATGATAAAAATTAAATATCAGGATATGTATGTTTCATGGGAGATCCCCGTCGATTCCGAAGTTGGCTCTGGTTCAAAGATTCCCAATGCATCTCATCGATATAGAAATAACTAACGCTAATGATTAAACATGTTTATACACCGAACTATTCTGAAAGCTGACTACAACGTAGGGCTTCGGGAAAACAAACATTTACAGAATGTTTCCTATAACACAACGTCATGGAAACGAAACATTACGGTACAAAATCATCATGTTATTTTTAATTCGACACTGTAACGTTAGAAAGCCTAATTATAACAATGAATAGAAGTCTTCTTTACAACGTGTGAATTTATTTCTAAACATCTATTTAATTTCCCTTATATTGGATTGTGACACATCGTTTTCCGGAGCACCCACAGCCCGCCGAACTCGTCCGCCGTCACCCAGTCGATGACACTATCATCATTTGGCGCACACAGTAAAAGTTATGACAACAATAATGCGTTATAAAACACGCGGCGGCAACGAAAAGTCGCTTCAGTCGGAACGAGCAGTCGCAAGGTCAAGAGCATGTGGACTATTTCGAAAACAGTCGATCGCCAGCCTGAATCGTGATGTGACATACCCACTAGCAACACAAATAAATAAAAAACCATCACAATAATATAAAAAAAAATTCTTCAAAAAAAAGGAACGTTTTCAATTTTGACAGTTCTTATTTTTAAAAAACTTAACGTAACAAAGACGCGCATGTGAGCGCACGTGCGGGTTAAATTAAAACTGAGCTTCGCGCGGAAATAGTTTTCACGCACAACGTCTGTGTTCGGAGAAAAGGGAGTTTGTGTGCTAAAATATTTCGTTTTGAAGAAAATAATAATTATTACAAACTGAATAAAGTGTGATAAAACGGAATTTAAGGAGCTTTCTGTGATCAGGCTTTTGAAAGAAAACGGAGTAAGTATTTTATGTAACACTTATTTAATTATTACAAATTGGTTCATCTTTAGTTTTTTGATGTATTCATGGTATTGCTATTTAATTGTTGTGAATAAAACTTTATATTAGGAATATTTGCATTTTGCAATTTCTGAATATTTTTTTTTTCAAATAGTATTTAATTTGTTTAATACAAATTATTCCATACATTCCCAGTGTATGTACACAAACTCGACATATAAGTGCTAACAATGATTGCTACTAGTACATACAGCAAATAATATAATAATGTCAAAGAAATAATAGACGAGCAAGTGCATTGTCAACAATGTCAACATAATGGTATATATAATAAACCTTTTTTACTGTAAATGTATGAAACAAAAATAAAATATTATGGCATAAGTCAAGATGTGTAAGGACATAATGTGGGTTACATAGTTATGACCGTTTAAAGAAACTATAAAAACTCTTTCTCGAGTACAACTTTTAAGAAAATAAAAACGCGAATTTATAAAATTGATCGGACGTAAACATCATTGGCGAAATAAGAGTGTACTATGAAGCACCCCTGCCCAACCCATCGGGAAAATACAGGTGTAATTCTACGTTTTGTTCATGCTGTGCAGTTGCTCAGTGAGTGTGTGAAGCAATTTCATTTGGAACGATTCATCACGCACAAGTCACGGGTACTTGATCAGATACGATAAACAAACATTTTCATTTATTATTATTGTTAAATTACATTTCTGTTTCAATTTAAACATTTCTGATGTCTTTTTCCGGCTGAGGTATCATTAAAAAGAACAAGTATGATTGAGTCGGAACGCAGTTTTCTTTGTTTGGCTACAGATCAGAATTTTGTCATCTAACTTTATGGAACTTTTTAATCATAAAAGACGAAAGTTTGAATGTGTGTGTTTACGTTTGTAACTCTTTCATGCTCAAACGGCGTTACGGATTTGAATGAAATTTGGTATCGAGATAGCTTATATTCTGGATTAACATATGTGCTACTTTTGATCCAGCAAAAATATGGTGTTCCCTTGGGATGATCAAATAACTCAAATATAGGTTTTCACCGAGAGTAACGCCGCAGGGCACACCAACTTATTTATGTTTATTTTCATCATCATGTAGAGAATTTATTCCAAAATTTTATGCGTAGGTATTATACATGAATAACTATACCAATTCACATTATTGTTTGTCAAGTCGTAAAACCCGAAGCACAGCTAAATAAAAAATATTGGTTCAGTGTTGCAATTTGTGAAACTCATCTTATGACATATTGTAATGATTTTTTATCGAGCTTACTGTCAATTTGTGTATGTATTTAATTATGTCTGGTCTACATAATGTAACGATTTTTTCAGTAATCTGGCATACGAACACTTTCAGGTATATTTCAATTTGGGTATGTATTTAACGAAATCAATTTATTAACATTATAGAACTCCGTCAAATAAAAGCTTTGCGTTGATGTCATTTGTTTAAAAAAAAAAGTGCATAATTGTATTAAACTAATAGGGTATCTGCACACTCACAGAAAACTAATGTTTTGACGTGATAACGTCTTTAAAATCGTTTTAGTCGGGTGACATGTTCAGAAACTTGTGTCACACCAAAACCTCACGAGCGCGATCGATCGATCGATCGATCGATCGATCGATCGTCTTATTGGTGATAACTTATATCACCAATAAGACGTTATCACGTAAACATCTCGATCGTAAACCTACTTTACAAACAACCAATTTTTTTTTTTAATTAGGTCTCTGTTAAAAGAGATAAGAAAATAAAAATATTTTCGTTTTAAAACACTTAATAATGATCATCCAGCTACAAATCAGTTTCGATCTTTCCTATTGAACAAAAACAGTCGTTGTATGAATTGAACGCAATATATGGATTCCTTGCACTTAATGTGTTCCTGGTACACACGTGTGATGAAAGATATCTATATCAATGAGTACATCGCTTGTATATAAGAAATACGATAAGCAAACATTTTTATATCTTGATATGTAAATAGAATTAACTAGAGTATTCGATACGTCTCATTAATACTGCGTCTCTTCTGAAATGATGTATGTTTGTATATGTGTTTCTGCTCAAAAATTGCTAAAAATCACACAGAGATCGTGGTATCCTACTTATATTATAAATGCGAATGTTTGTGAAGATGGATGGATGTATGGATGTTTGTTACTATTTCACGTCAAAACGGTTGAACGGAACTTGATGAAATTTGGCACAGAGGTAGGTTATAGTCTGGATTAACACATAGGACTTTTTTTTGATATCACGCGGGCGAAGCCGCGGGCGCCAGCTATTATTATATCTATGAATCAAAGCTATCGTTAACGAGTATCACGGAGATTGTATTAAATGGCAGTGAACCAGTCAGTTGAGACTATCTATTTCAAAATAATGAATAACAATATAAAATGTTTAGTAAACTTACCTACTACGGATATAATGTTTAAAAGATAATGTGGCTACAGGGAAGTGATGAAGAAAACATGCTGCGCCGACTTTAAGCAAATTGGGATAACAGGCTATATGTTTATTTATATTGTTAACCTAACCTTGATCGACAGTGTCATGTCTTACTCAAAAATAATTTCACTTTATTCATGAGCTCGTAAAACAATGCGCGTTTGTTTTCATTTACTTAGCATATGTTAAATAAATCTCATGTAAGCCAGCCGGTCAGTGGGTGCTTGACTGATAACAACTGATAATCTAGGACTCCTGTCTCAAAAATTAGATAAATGATCGTAAGAACTGATAAATGCCATTGGCTTAATAATTATTAGATGTAACATTAATTAAAGTTTAGTTTGTTTATTTTTTACAACAATGATTAAAATTACTGTCAGGTTTGAGAAAAATAAAAAAAATATCATTAAAACATAGAGGCTCTCGATTTTATTAAACCTTATCGAAAAAATAATAGGTATTACAAAAATCCTTACTTCCTTACTAATATTATAAAAGCGAAAGTGAGTTTGTTTGTTTGTTACCTCTTCACGCTTTAATGGCTAAACCGATTTTGATGAATTTTGGTACAGAGATAGTTGGGAACCAGGAGACGGACATAGGCTAATTTTTATTAAAAAAAAAGTGGGATATGAGGGAGAACGAGGGAAGAAAAGAGAAAACTTAGCGTTGCTATTACAAATCCATCAGGCGCAAGAGCAAAAACTGCGGGTCTGTTTGGTGTGTTATACCGAATTTAACGCGAGCGAAGCCGCGGGCGAAAGCTAGTAGAATAATAAATTAAAAAAAAACAATTATCTAAAACCATTATTTTAAGCTATGTAAACCTCTAATATCAATTTATGTTAAATTGATTATTAATTTATAATTGCTGACTGTCTCGTTGGCCTAGAGATAGAGATGCTAACAAGCGCCACTGCTGGTTGAGCATGAGGTTCGATTCCCCGGCCGGGCAAAGTGTCATGAGGTATTTTATCAGGGATTACTCAGTAGCAACCGACTAGTCTGGACTAGTGCCCGGTGAGCGTCAGTAAGTTCGCCCCATATTACATGGGATACTGTTAAGTGGACGCTCTAAATGTGCTCGTATTTCTACATCGTTCTCACATATATGTATTCTCAACATGAATGATGTATTCATGATTTTGTAAAATATTATGATTTAAAAGAGTGTCCATGGAGTTTCTTGTCCATTCTCCATAGAGATCTACGCTTTGGAATGGGCAACTACAGTACTTTCACAAGTTATTATGTCTTATGACTGGGACAGTAACAGCATATTTTTTTTTGTTATTTTGATATTCAAAAGTGCCTGTAGTAGGTCTAATTGAAATAAATGCTTTGAATTTGAGTTTGAGTGCTCTTCTGCCCACCTCTCCACAAATGACAAGCGCGAATGTGTGTTGTTATGATGTTTATGTCATTGTAATTAATACTATTAATGTTTACTTTTAATGAGCGTGGGTTGTAGTTGTATAAAATAAACAGGTGTTATTTCTTTCATTACTTTCTTGATGAGTGCATTGATGTGTGTTTGCAAAAACGTGTCTATTGTTTCTAAAGGTGACTTGTAGTAAAACAGGTGTAAAATAATGTTAGGTATTTTATTTATTGTTCTAAATCAGCAATTCTGGCTATACCGTAAATTGGTTCCATAAAAAAGAGTGATGGGTCTGAATGTTGATGGACGGAGAGCGAGAGAAAAGATGGATGGATTGTGTAAGAAATGATATGAAGGAGAAAGGATTAAATGATGCCGTGACATCTGATAGTGGAGAATAGAAGAAGAAAACGTGTTGCTCCGACCCCAAATAGATTGGGACAAGGGCAGGAAAATGATGATGGTTCCGTAAAAAAATGTCTGGTCTAGATAATGTCACGATTTATTCAGTAATCTATCGTTTAGTTATAATAGCATACGAACACTGAGTATATTTCAAAAGAAAAATATTCAGGTTTGCCAAATACACATGACACAACTTTCGCCTTTATTTAAACAATGATCTTTCTAAATTACAATAGATTTTCTAAGCTAGTAAGCCATTTTTAATGCAACAAAAGTACGTTAAGATATTCAATGCCCATTGTAGAGTAGACTATCACTCATTCAATTTCAGTGGAATTGCGCATCACGTATTCCACTACCCCATAGTTACAATATTTACCGCCTCATAATAAACTTAACAATAATTCTCACACTTTATCATACAGTTACATTCTGTGTACTTTATGTAAAATTGTTAACAATGCGTTAATATATCAAGAACGTGAAAAGGAAGACAATCTACCTAATAAACGTAGAATTATCGGACACAAACGGTGAACAATGTCAATCTTGTGTTACTTGTAACAATAAAACAATATTTCTTTCTTTTAATCTCATCAGTGTAGTAACAGGGAAAAACGTTTGTAATTTTTTCTAATAAGAGCTATTATATATTATATTATATTCTTAATAAGAGCGCGCGTTTGGGATTTGTACCAGGATTAAATCTAGTTATAAATAATAGACTTTACTTACAAATGGGGACTACAAAAAATGAGAAATTTATGTAGCTGTTCTAAACTTCTGTCTACCCCTTTTTTACGGATGGGTCAAATAACTTTCCTCGCTCTGGGCGGAGCGGGGGGCAAGGGAGTGTCATACTTTTATTGCCTAAACCCCGTGTTCCTTCTCTTGTCCTTTATGTTCCGAAGCCGCGGTGTCTCTATCGAACAACCCGCAACCCCGGCAGTGTCTACCCTTAGAGGAAACCAGACGCAACTCGTATGTTTATCTCGGGACATTCCGGTCAAACAAAAGTTACAGTTAACCTAAACTGAATAAAACCTCACGTAAATCGTACAAGCGTCCGTTATCTTTGGAATTACAGAATTGATCGAACCGAAACCTAAATACCATATTGCAGATACCCCAGATTCCATGCAACAACGCCAAATACTACAGCATTTTTTTCTAATCTAGTGATTATAGACTATTACGCTATTGAAGGCCCATTGACCTATAGGTCAGAGAAGTAAAAAGCCTATAATGTACGGCCAGCAGCACAGTTGCAATGAGCTAAATAATATTTACTGTTACAAGTTGAACAATGAAGAATGGTAATTGTTCGTCGTCAGCTGGTCATTTGTATGTTATACCGTTGTATTTTGATAAACATCGTGTTTTGGGTATTCAAATATTTAAGCTTAATACATGAAATTGATTTGTTTGTTGAGGAACAATTCTTAGTACTCATAATATGACATCACGCCTGTAATCTAAGAAGGTTTAAGCAGAGGTGTGCTCAGGTGAAGGCACATCTACATTTCGCGAGTTTTGTTTGCAGTTTTATGTAATAGGGAGCGAGTGTATTCGGAGTGTATAGGGAGTGTGTGTATTCATCAGCCGAGCATAAATACAGCTAAAATGAAATGAACTTAAAAACGACTCCGCTACCAACATTTTAAGGCCCATAGCACACGGCGTATTTTAAACGCGCAGACGACGCGCAGATTACGCGCGTATACGCGATTCAAACGAGATTTGATCGCAACCTTGTAACTTAAGCACACGGGGTGATCTACTGCGCGTAAATGCGCAGATACAGCGATGCAGACGCGTTTTAGTCGCAGCACACAATAAACTATTATTGCAACTGAAGCGCGGGCGGTGCAGTGCTCCTTTGTACGCGCGTTTGTATCGCTTCAAACGCGCGTATACGTGCTTCATGCACGCTCTTGTATCATCGTGTGAAAGTATCGGGTTGAAATAAAAAAAAAGGATTGTGTGGTTTTATGAAACCACAGTAAAAGTGTTTTTTTTTCACATTATACACATTTGTGCGCGTTTTTTTTTTAAATAAAATAATAAATAAACTACACTACAATCTTAGTAATAATGCTAATAGTAATAATTGTAAGACTAATTAATAAGTTTGCATCTTTTCACGTCGCTACGATAGTTCAAGCAAATTAATAAGGATATGTAGGCAAAACTTACATACTAAGGGAACACGTATTAAGTATAATGACCAGACAACGTACATTCACCAGTACTGTTTAGTGTTTATATAATTTTAATATATTAAAAGTAAAATATTTTGCTTCGTGTAACGCTGATACGACATGTCTGGCTGATTCACTTGTACACCGCATTCTGTTACTTTTCGTTGTTATCAACATTTTTTAATAATATAAACACTATTCAATCAGTGCCCACTTGTCACAATTGTTAGAAATACTTCTACTTTGACGATTCTAAGGAAATTGCGACACTTGTGCAAAAAGTCCCGTGAAACAAAGTTGTACCAGGTATAGAGACGAATTGTCATCGAATCAAAAAACCATCCAACAATCGAAATACAAATAGCCAAGTTGAAGTGAAATCGATTCCTTGAAAATCCAGGGATCTTTAGATAATATGGCAAATTATCAATTCGTATATATTTGACGGCACGGTTGGCGCAATGGCTGAGCGATCTGCTGCTGCGCTGCGTGTCGCGGGTTCGATTCCCGCACGGAACAAATATTTGTATGACCTGCAGATAGTTGTTTCGGGTCTGGCTGTTTGTGTATGTGAGTTTAAATGTTTGTTAACGCACCCACGATACAGGAGAAATTCCTAGTGTGGGGCAACGTTTTTTTTTAAACAAATAAAATAAATAAATAATAAAAATAAATATGTATAATAAGACTTCTTTTATGCTAAAATGTAATAATCGTTGCGAGTATTTTTGATCATAAATCTAATCGATGCGTTTTACTGGAATGCGTTCGGTATCACATTGTATCGTAACTTCATCTGTTTAAGATTACTTAATTTCAATCATTCATAACACCATGGCAAATTATCATAATACGAGAGTGGAGATTATCAAGGTTAAACGTTTTTAATTTCTTTTGCCGGACGTATACATAATAATTATTACGGTGCTAAGTCTTCAAAGGCACAGTCCATGTTACCAGTAGGTATTTGAATTATCCACAGGCATCCAAAGTTTCCATCTTGAAGTTAAACTCCTTTGCATTAAGTACTAAACTCATATTTTTAGCACCCTGTTGTCTTGTTTTAAATTCAATGCCAAAAACACGAATATAAATAATTATGATCTCAGCTATTTTCTCGAAGTTATATTTTAAAAATTTATGTTGATGTGTACTGTTTTTTTAATGTGTTGATGAGATAAAAATAAAAAGTAGATCTATTGAACTGTTTGTCTACAAGATATTCTAAGACTAAGATGAAAGATACAAAATGACGACTTTACGACTTTCATCTTATTCATGTATCATATCGATAATAATCGATTACAGGAGTAGAGCTATCTCTGCGATTTGAAATCGATCGTCAAATGATTGATTCGCGAGTTGTTTACGTATGACTTGTGTGCATATACCCTCACGTACCCAGACGAGTACTTGTGACATAATCACTTTTATATATAGATAGGAAGTAAAGACATTCTCTCCGAGTCGGCCGCGCACTTCAACAATCTTATCAAAAAGAATACAATAATAAGAAAATTTCCTTTGTAACAGTTTGTGTAGAAGATCGGTGTTAAATGTTCTAATATTGTTGTCGAGTGCGTGTTCTATAAATATAAATATGTGAAGTTCAAGTTAAAATTTGCAGTTTGTTAGTCCAGTATGAAATACTAGATTGTGTGTTTTGTGCGTCGTAAACATAATATTTATCAATGGGGTAAGGTGTCACGTCCACTATTGTTTCAAATTTAGCATCAATTGGTTTTATTCTTTGTGTTTATTATGACGTAAATAAAAATTGCTGTCACAGTATATGGATGGTTTAAGTTAGGTGTGTCCATTTATTTAGAACAAAGACTTAGTTTTAGTATAATATTGTAATGCTCTACTTAGTACGAACGTCAGGCATCGCACACGCATATTGCATCGTAATGGAACTATCAAAACAAAAGAATTTGCGGAACTGCTGCAGGTTTTAACACGAAAACGACAAAGTTCTGTATTTCCTAACTAGTTAATTGATGACGAATTCAGTAGTCTAGTTCGGCAATTGTAAATCAACAATGATAATGGGCGCAGTAAACCAAATACAAGTATGTGCTTACAACATACATTCAAAAGAATTGTAGCGAACTAAACTGTTCGGAACAAAAAAGGTTATGGGCACAGGTCATTTATGTACCGCGTTAGATTATTTTCATTTTGATTAGCTCGTTAGATTTTTGCTGACTGTACCTCTATATTTCAGAAAAGTTAGTACACGACTATCTAATACCTAACTTACTGTCTATAATACCTAATCGAACGAAAATCAATAAATCTACACAGGTAACGCCATTTTCAAGGAATGTTAATTTTGTTCATATTAGAAGTTCCCGAACAAGAAAGTTTAATTAACATTTTCGTTTTTGTGTCTAGTTTTCTTAATGAAATTACAAAAATAATTTGCGTAAACTGCGTAAAAAAAAGTGCAAGTAGGTAGTTAAAACTCTTCGCTCGAACGAATATGGACTAAAACTTCGGATTACATAATTAATCAAATCAAATCATTTATTTCAATTAGACCATTACAGGCACTTTTGAATGTCATGAAAACAAAAAAAAAGATGCTGCTACAGTCCCAGACACAAGACATGATACCTTGTGAAAGTAATGTAGTTGCCCATTCCAAAGCGTAGATCTCTATGGAGAAGAATGGGCAAGAAACCCCATGGACACTCTTTTAAATCATAATATTTTAAAAACCATGGATACATCATTCATGTTGAGATCAAAAATACATGTGAGAACGATGTAGAAAAACGAGCACATTAAGAGCGTCCAGAGTAAAAGCAAAAACAAGGGTAATCTATTAGATAAATAAACAAATTAAAACAAACCGTGGCGGCTAATGGATGACCAGTCACAACTGACAGCGCTCGTTCACGAACATGACGCATATATCAGCCCCATTCAGCTCAACCATTTTGAAGGGAACTAAATGAACCGACATACACGCCACCATCAGCGAGACATTTAAGTGAGCATGACAATCTCTCAACCACCAGGGCAACCGTCGAGTCAATTAAACTACATAGTACTCACACATGGGCATTACGATTATACAATATTAGGAAATTGAGTCTATACAATGCAAAGATAGTCTTACAATCTTCTACAGCTGCCACAATAACTTCAGATGCTGATCAATAAGTTTGGCCCTATGGTTGTGCAGCAGGACCGGCATCGAGCCAAGCATTCATATCATTAATGTAATCCCCCAACTTATAATGTCCTTGCCTACATAGTGTGCGTTTAATACAAGATTTAAAACTTCGATTCATTCAATTGTAAGATGTTTGGGGGTATTTTGTTGTAACATTTTAAACAGTACTCCATAAAAGAGAAGTCTACTTTAGCTAGCCTGAAACCTGGCTGAACTAGTTGGTCCCTGTTTCTAGTATTATAGTGGTGTCTGTCACCTCTTTTACTAAATAGATGCAGATTTTTCCTAACGTACATAATGTTTTCATATATGTATTGACAAGGTACTGTCATGATGTTAATTTTCTTAAACAGTTCTCTTAGGGAATCGCGCCTACGTAGATTATATATGACTCTGATGGCTCTTTTCTGCAGAAATAATTTCCTCGGGACTTTTTCAACAACTTTAGCCGAGGGAATAGAGACTGGATGATATCTCTCGGTTGTCTTATCATCACGTCGGTCTTTCCGCGAAGTATTTCTCATAGGTTTTGTAAAATACCAGGGCCCCGTGAAACAGCAGTAAGCATTCTCTTTCCCTAGTTATAACATTTCCTTCCTTGTATCTAACGAAATTTTCCCAGAAGGATTTCTCATGTGAAATACCACATGTAATAAGGTACTAGTTTTTCCGTATATTTACAAATGTTTTAAATTGTTTCAGAGGCGCTCGCGGAGCGCGGGCGGCGGCGGGCGCAGGCGCGGCCTGTTGGGGGGGTGATCGGCGCGCGCGCAACATGCTAACCAGCATCAAGGGTTTCTGGAAAGTGTGCCGCTATGGCGACCTTTATATGGTAATGTATCTTTCTAGCTTTATTGAGCCTAGGTAGTGTTACACTTTAAAACAACGGTGATACGGTGGGAGAATAAGGGGGATAATATATTTTGCAGTCATGATTTC
Source organism: Ochropleura plecta (assembly GCA_905475445.1). Taxonomy (NCBI): domain Eukaryota; kingdom Metazoa; phylum Arthropoda; class Insecta; order Lepidoptera; family Noctuidae; genus Ochropleura; species Ochropleura plecta. Next base: position 23,787,722 of record FR997722.1, read on the forward strand.
TATGCTAAATTCGCATTATGATACTCGTATGGCACATTCTCTACTCGACGATAAGTATTATTGGAAAATATTATCAATACAAAACAACAAAGCAACGTGTCATTGTAATGAATCCCGCATACCTGTCAATTAGACGACCGTCGAACGTCCGTATCAATTACATTTTTTATTAATCTCTAAAGATGAAGCGATTTTTTTTTTAATATTCATACGCGTTTCAAGTTGAAACCTCAGTCTGCCTTTATATATCGATCCTGGCCTTAAACCCAGGGTCCTTTAACCGATATCTGAAAGTATGGTGACTCGTGATGACTGCCGCCGCCACATCTCGATATCCTTTCAAATATCATGTTCTAGTTTCGTTTTTGTGCAGGTCAAGGGCAAGGTGAGATAAATTTATTTGAAAACACTGAATTTTGCAATTATATAGTTGTTGCGTTTGGAGAGAACCACCGTAAAAGGCAATTGTATAATTCAAACGCCCACCGCATATTGCTTGCGATGTTTTTTCACTTGAAATTTAGTAATAATACTTTAACCATACAATACCTACTGGTTTTAAGAGTTCATAAAATTAGTCGATAGTTGTAGGATAATCAAAGAGTAAGGTTTTAATTAGGATAAATTACATATGCTAACTAAAGAATGTCAACTAAAATATAGTCACAATGTTTAAATTTAGTTCAGTGTTTTGTTTTAAAATCACATTCATTTCTTGACTATACAATTACAATTATAGCAGTTAATTTGTGCATAAATAATTAATAACATTAATTAGTTTCCCTGTATGGATTGGTCCTCTGAAGTTTTTTTCGTCAGTAGGTCATTTAAAAATGAACCAAAATTGACCCAATTCAAAAATTGGGTTATTTTGGTCTGGTGTCTCCGGAAATCCGGAAAGGTTCTGTTCCGGAACTATACAACTCAATAAACTTTTGAGATAATAATAGCGACAGAATTAACTTTAGATTAATTTCGGATATGAGTACCAGGAAATCATGAGTATGAAGCGGTTCGCAGTCGTGCTTTACATAACGTTAGATCATCGATCCACGACTAGTGATGTAGCATATAACCGACTAGTATCCCTCACGAGACTTAAACATAACGTGACTGAAACTGGTTCCACCCACATGTTCTACATAACAACTGAATGCTCGAATCAAATAAATTATTTAAAATAAAAAAAAGTTTTATTAAATATATTTTGATTGGAGGTTTTTATATCGGCTAACTATATAACCCTATCTAATAATTTGATAGATATATATAGATGAAAAAATAATACCAAAATCAATATCGAAATATGTACTTTTTATGATTATGCACCTTCAGAATTTATTTCCGAATTTTCTCAAACATTAATAATATTCCCATGTAAACTTTTTCATCATTTATGCTTTTATTTTGGGAGCACTGAAGTATCTATGTAGAACAAAAGAAAAATATCTGCCAGAATAAAGACATTGTCATCTTGACAAAGATCGAAGACTTTGTTACTTATCAAAATGACGAACCGACGTGCTAATGTTTATATCAAGTTACGGATTGAAATTATAACATTTTTTACAAGCTGTTTTTATGATTACAACGAAATTTATTGGAGACATAATTAGTGATCGTAAAGTCAATAAGAATCTAGACAAAGTCCAGTTGAACCTGATCAAGACTACTGACCTCAGATTAATAATAGATTTATTACTGATGTTTGATTGGGGTATCATATATGCAGTCTATATAAAGACGTGTTGCTGGGGAGTTTGTTGTTCCTGATTTTCATCCCAGCTATAAACACCAGAAAGTGATAATGACGAAGTTACAGGTATTTTGTAGATTTGACTTACAAAAGAGTGTTAATTACCAGCCTAATTTAAATCCAAATAATATAAATCATCGATTTAGAGCAGCAGCACCTACTAACCGAAACATAAAAGGCAATTTCCTATATTTAAACACAAAATTATCATAACCAACAAAAGTATCACGATACTGCACATCAGTGATCAGCATATAATCATCATAATAGTAGATACCAACAAATGTTGTTAACGTTGTTACATAAGTGCGTGGCCGTGGGTCGGTCAAACTTCGGAGCCGCTCGTTCAAGTTCAATAACGCGCTTCAAGCGAATGCCCGACGCAATGCTGCGCTCGCGCACACCGAATTACACGATAATTATGCATCTATTCAACTATGTGCGACGTCATAAAACATGGTTAATGGGTTGCTTTAAGCGAAAATGAAATGCTTAGGTGGCTTTCTTTTGAGAATACTGCAGTTTTGATGATGCATTCAGATCTGTCAATATTATTTTGTGAAACCTCGCGGAGTGTATTGGTCAATTTGTTGTAATACCAAATGTGTGCTTCCTGTTTTCAAAATAGAAACGGAAAAACTATATTTTGGTCCACTTCCTAATGGCAAGTGGATAGATGGACATAATATCGATATAAATATGTAGAGTACATATGTAGTAAACAAAACGTCAATGAAAGTAAGCGATAATCAAGGTGAATTAAATCTGTCTTTATTATTTAATTGACGGAACGGAAGCGGAAGAACACAGCGACATTTTATGTCACACAAGAAACTGTACATTGGTTATAATTTTGTAGACAGAACAAACGAGCAATGTCTGGAACTGTAGGTTATAGGAACACAATAATTAATGAACTATGCTGCTTTATAGTTTGTTTGCAGAAAAATGCATTTTTGTTTTCCCAGATGGTGCAATGGTTTCCGTAATTATAATGTGTATTTACATAGTTAGGAAAAAGCTACACAGATGATCAAGCTATTTGTTTTATTAATTTCTTTGACTTTTTGCACATTTGCAATTACATATTATATTTTTTTAAATGCACAATTATTTTGTATTGCATGATTATTAACTTATATCTTGGTAAAAAAAGTATCTGACTAAATAATTCTAGTTTAATTTTAGTAATGCTATATTAAGAAATATCAATAAGCATATCAAACGTTTACTGAAAAGGACTGAAACGTTTTTGTTATTGTTATATTCTAAGCATATTTTTTTGAATATTTGTATGACTTTCATAAAGATCATAAATCACAATTTTGACAAACGGTCTGACTATCGATGTCTGTCAGGAGACAGCTTATTATGAGTTTAAAACTCTAAACGGATTTGATCATATCGCACAAGAAGCCCAATACGATACATTTAAATTTAGCTAACGAGAGGTGATTTACCGATAACCAGCATGTTTTTATTGATATTTAACTTTGCCATTATTCACAGACATGGTCTGGTTATTTTCTGGGGCCATTGCGGCCATAACAATATGTATAAAAATCTATTATAGACTGATTGCTGAGCATAAATGTCTTGTTTTCTTACTTGAACATGCTCATTAAATTAAAAACTTTGTTATTTCTGAAATGAAGAAATAAAGATATTAGTTTGACATTGGCATACATTGAATACATTTTAAATTACCATGGAGTCTACGATAAAATGTATTAGACTCATACGCCTTCGAAATAACCTACAGAACCCGAAGTTGTTTCACAATACTATACTACGGGGTCATCTTGATAGGCATCGTTCTAGATCTTTGGGTAGGCACTCCACGGCAAGAGTAATTTATTTATTGACCTACATAATGTAAAATGTTCCTATTTAATGGATAACTACAGAGTTTTTCAATTTGATATAATTGAATTATTTACAATTTATTTCAGAGAATTATATACGCATGAAATGTCTTGTGTGGATATTTTGTTCAGGTCAAGCGAAGTCTGTGATAAGCAGATAAATACTTCTAAAACATACAAGTTTTTGTTTTTACAATTTTACGTCTTAGCGTGTGCATCTAAAATGATTTAAATAATTGCCTCAAAATTGCGGTACAGTGAGTACATAAAATATACTTCAAGTTTTCCATTCAATATCATACGCTTAATAACCGATCTGCTGTTTAATTATAGCCACAGAACACATTCGTTTTGCTAGTTTGCATATAACTACTTTAGACAGCAACATCTGTTCTGAATAAATCTAGACAATGTCGTTAATTTACATTTAGCATATCGTCAGCAAAAACGCTTATTAAATCATCCGTGTATCCACTTTTTGTAACAATCAAGGCTGCATTTGGTATGAAACAATAATAATATTAAAATAGTGTCGGTGACCTATGTAGGAACGTAAGCCAAATCATTTCAGAATGTGGGTACGAATAATAATAGATTATTTGGGTTCACTGCCACTGAAAATATGCTTGTGGCTGAAAACGTGAACTCGTAAATTCACTGTTAATGACAGAATAAACGTATTAAAACTATAACCAGAGTGGCATCGCTAAAAGCATGTTTTCTTAGTGAACACTTGAGTTACAATTCTCGTAATATCGTTATTAAAGCTCACTGAAAAATATGCTAGCGGAGGCCAAAGCACAAGTGCGCGGCGTTACCGTAACGAAATACGACGCTTAAAAATACCAGCTTCACACGTAATATTTTCATAATTTTTAAAATGTATTCATATTTGTGGAATTAACTGAAATGCTACATAATGATCGTGTTTCAATTTAAAAATCGTCGTATTTCGTTACTTTAACGGCGCAAACTTGTACTAGAATCTCAGAAACGGTAACAAAACTTTGATTTTGAATAAATAAATAAAATAAAAAAAAGTTTGCTTAAATGCTTTAAATAAATAAAAGTTTGCAATGAGTTCACATGTACCAGGCGCGTATAAGCTTCCAAGAGGTACAACTAGAGCTCGGTTGTAGTCGGAGTGAAGGCAACACAGTCTCGGCACGGTCAAGGTTGCATGCATGCGGGATACTACTCTACCACGGTATCTTTGTCCACATTCTTCCGATATTATGTTAGCCTGGTACATTGTATTGCAAAATTATAGATTGATTGACATAACATAATTATTTTCATAAAAAAATCATAATTATTTTCATAAAAAAATGATTACCTAATTAATTATACACACAACACTATTTTGAAATTTATACAAAAGAAAAGAACAAGATAATCTATCCATCAAATATGTGATGTTTATAAAAAAAAAGATTATCAGGCGTTTACATATCATAGGAATAAATGTATGTATTAAGTAAGAAAATATCACCCGATAAAACGGTATGTGAAAAACATACATGGCCTTACGTTCACTCGGCGTTGGCCTGTATTCGAGTTTAATCAACTGGAAGTGACATATAGCTACGATTAATGGCTTTGAATGTAGTACTTCTAATATTCCGATAAGGAATACATTGGAGTTTAAGATCTGGGTTTCTGTCAATTCTGTTAGTTAAGAAATACCAATAATATATTACATATATTCGGAAAGGATAACACGTTACCTATTATTTGTATCGTAGTTCTTACATTCTAGAATGGTTTACAGATGTATATTTCAACACAGTGCATTTTTAAATATGTATTATTTGAATATATACATATTTAAAAAGTAAGTGAAGTAGAGTAGCTTCGACTTTAATAATACCTCAATAATGGTTTATTTTTATCTAAACCAGCTCTTCCATATTATTTTTGTTTCTCTTAACCGGGTTAAAATATATATAAATGAACGTCAGAGCACCCGCAGAAGCCAGTACACGCAAGGCATTGGGTACAAACAACAGAGTGGGAATGTACACTGATACGGACAAGTATTTCGATTATACCGGAGTTTCCCTCACCGTGAGTATATTTTCAAGGGACTTCATTAAAAAAGTGGAGGTTCTCTATTAGACTGTAATTTTTTTTTAATGTTTATAACGCGATTTTTCCGTCGTTTGTGGGACGATTTTCTAAATTCTTTGTATTGTCGAAAGGGTATACTCCCGAAGGGGTACGCATTTGAATTTTATCTATATTGCTTAGGTAATTGATGAGTTCTCTTGTATAGTATACGGACGATATGCTAATGTATCTTAGTAGCAATGAATATTCGATAAGAATTAGTATCAGATACCATCATACCACAACTAAAGAGGCCGAAATAAAAAACTTTTTGTAATAAACAAGACTTTAAAACACTAAAAAAACGGAAATTGATTTTATTTCCGGAAGTCGGTGGCACCACACCTTCCGGAAGTAAATTAATTTACCGGCTTTTGGGATTCGGTTTTTTTGGGCAAAATATTTTTTTTTGTGTTTGAAAAGTCGGTCCTTTGAGAAATTACTATCAGCATAGCGGTAACAAGTTTAAGCTTTGCAGTAGTGTCCTTAACAGTACGTAGATACCTATTGGACATGAAGGTTTACATTTTTCTTTTTTAATCAAACTTTTTTTAGGTCCACTTGCGTGGTCTTATCCCTGAAAAACACTGAAGCTTTTCACTATATTTTTCCTGAAAATACTTTTTTTTTATGACACGTGTAAGAACACGTGCACACGTGTAAGAACACGTATCACTCAACGCAGGTTGGCGACAGCAGAAATCGTATGAAAATGTATGATCAATCATTTGACAGACAAGATCTCAGCAGATACTGAATCATACGTCATTCATTGAGAGTTCTAACTCAGGTTAGCGTTTTTAACACCGTCACAATATTAGTGCGGTTCCATATATTTTTCAAAAAAATAAATACAGTTGATAAGGCACGTGTATCTAAATGAAATAGCTATTCGATGCGGGCTCTTTAGTAAGTTTTATTCACGTGTTAGGCTAAATATTAACACAAGCTTCGCATTAGCGAGACAAGTCAAAAAAGCATGACCTGTGAGTCTTCCTGCTTCGTATCCGGATCGAAGGACCAGTAAGTTATCTATCCATGTTGTAATATAATAAACTTCAACTGTGGTTTTATACAATAAAATATTTTCAATAAAATCGCTAACCACGTGAAACAATCAGCGAGTATTTAGTTATTTATGGTAATTAGGGTCCGTCCACATACCACGGTGTAATGGTCGTTAGTACAATCACAAGAATAGTTCGCCAGTTATGCTGTTCCGGTGGTTGACTGCCATTTATAGACCACTTACACGCATGTAAAGTCATTTTAATGTGCTTTGACGTTACAGGAAAAAATCACAACTTTGCACACGAATAAACAAAAACAAAAATACGTGCATTGTAAAATGATTAAGAAATAAGTACATCTAATGGTATCAAATTGTTGGCATTTATTAAATTCGGTAAAAAACGGAAAATGGCTTTTCTTATTAGGTACGTACAACTTTTTGCAAACTACCTATCAAAATGTTATAAGCCTCAAAACTTATATTCACACTAACTAACATAACAATACTTCACGTTGTTATATGGTACTACCATAACAACGTGAAGTATTGTTATGTTAGTACATAACATATTTACATTAACATATTTCATAACAATAACATATTTATTATTTATGTTATTTTGTGTAATTTTATTGTATTTTGTTATTGAAGACTACTGTCAAATGTTGACATTAAACAAAAAGACTTATTAACTGAGATTGACAGACAATCGCCAATAATTAATTAGAGTAATGAGTGGTCTTCACCAGGTCGGCATAAGACTGCACCTAGTTCAGCACGTGACTACAGCAGTGGACTATAATTTACCTTTCAGTGCACGTTTTAAGATAAACATCGGTGTTGATGATTACCTAGTCACTGTTGATGTTTTGTGGCTGTCGTTTAAACAATTTTGATGTGTATTGTTCTTAGATTGTTTTTTATTGGGCAATATTGTACTTACATATATTTCAGATCTTAGTCAATTTCATTGGCAGTAGAAAGTTTTCTCCATGTTTGCCAAAATTTCACCGACCGTCCCGCGTAATTATTTTTCCCTTGCAATATCCATAACATAATAATTAAGCCTCGATTGAGCTTTACCAACTATTTTGAAATGTAGTTTGTTTCCCGATGTCCCAATACCCAGTATTGATCCAGTCAGTGTCTAAATGCTGTCAATTATTTGATTGCTTGCTTATTGCCACAAATGGGATGGCCTCTGTACAGGATTCTGTCACTTCCTAGTTAATGGCAACAGATTAGTGACAGAACAATGTCGTTGACCGAAAATATATTCTCAATGTCAATGTTACTTGAATGTTTTATATTTTTTAATCCATTTATGAGATGGCAGAGGGAGGGAGGTGTTTTGTAGTAAATCCACATTTCGTCAATTATCCTATTTCATAAGTGCTTTTAAATAGGTTGTTAATGAAGACATTTTACAAAAAAGGTACAACTAAAACCAGCACAAATGTAAAGCAGACTTGCATGTTAGGTTGGGTTGGGTAGTTATTTGCGACGTATTCTTATCAAATCAAGTTATACTATGAAACTTACGTAGATACCTATCTGTACGTAAAGATTATATATATTAAGATTATATGTTGTCTTTCTCAGCAGACTAATGGCGGTACGTATACTTTGAAATGATGATAAGATGTGATGTTATGATCAGTATTGATAATATTTTCGTAGGCATGTAGGAATTACCTAAAACGCTACTTACTATGAAAACATGGTTTAAGTAACAGAATCTAGAAGTCTACTTAGCCATTATTTCGATCACATTTAAGATTTCGCCGTTAATGATTGACTTTCACTTTACCAGGAGTTCATGTATTCCAGGTGCTGGCGGCACTGGCCGCGCAGTCTATCAACATATCAGTGGGGTTCTGCCAAGGCTTCTCAGCAGTGCTGCTGCCACAGTACACATTTGAACATCCCACGATTTCGTACGAGCAGAGTTCATGGATCGGTAAACTATATTTTGTATATTACAATACATAAAAGAGCTAAAAACTGAAACTGTAAAAACCATAATCCTCCTTTTTGCTTCGCCGTAGGAGGGTAAAATAAACGACTTTTTACAGAAAAGTCATACTTGTGACATTGCCAAGGCACTATTTATTTAACAGTATTGTAATTAAGTAAATAGTGTTTGTTTTCAAAGCTAATATCTTTTATTTATTGAGTGCAGATATCTGAATACTATGTATATTAATATAATAGTAACAATTACTTTGATTAATTACGATGACGTCAACAATGATTCGTGTATGTGTGTTAATTATTATCTCTCGACATTGTCTTCAATAGCACTTGTTCGTACAATGCACATGTCTGCTTTGTCTAAAAGATCGCGTATACATGTCGTTTAGGCAAAACGATCTCATCTATTGTCTATTGCACCTGTCCTAGAGTAGTGTTGTATTTTATTTTCATTTTTTATTTTGTCTTTTATGGCAAAGTTAAAGTTGAATAGACCTACGTTAGCTGGAATGGTGTCTTTCTAAGTATGAATATCAACATAAACAAAGAGACTGAAAGTGATGCCGCCGGCCAAACTGAATGGACAGTGCTAAAACAATGTTTACGTTTTATTTCGGGACAGCGGCCGATGCCAGGGCGACACGCCGGACACGTGAGCTCGCCCAATGAGGTCGCTAAAAATAATGCTATGTCACACAGCACGTTTTCACGTTTCATGAAAAGGAGTTAGTGGCTGAGCTGAAACTAACGATAAGATTTCGACGTAAGAAAATATCGATGTTTTTGTTATAACCAAAAGGACCAAATGTGGAATTCTGTTCCAACGTTACGACAATTAAATTATCAGTTTATATTCAGGTACTATGAATGCAAACAAAGCAACATTTTGTTGACATCGCAAATTAAATATTGACGCGAACTGCCAACGTGCAGACGAGATAGCGTACTCAAACACATCATTTGTACTAGGAGATAAGTGACACGAGGAGGTAGGGTCGTAAGCTGAGCGCCTTATGGCGGGGCACGCACCACATGAGGGGGATTATTGGGGAGTTATGGTTATGATATGCTCAAGGAGCTGGTATAACGAAAGGTTTAACATTATGTTGAAGATGAAATGTCAAGATAAAGTTTAGTAGTAAAACTTAGTCTAGAGCAGATAAAGGAGATACGTTTGGTAGGTAATAGATATGGTAAATATTAGTAAACATTTAGATAAAGACAGTCTAGAAATAGCAATCTTTTTTTATGAAAATCTCATTTGTCGATAGCAGGTTTCAATCCAGCATTCCTGATAGCTCTCACAGACAAGGCCTGAAGCTCAAAACGGGAACGTTTGTTATATAACTAGCTGCGCTCGCGCTTTCACCCGGGTTAAAACATATGATAAGCGTATGTGTTAATCCAGGGTATAAGCTATTTATACAAAACTTCATCTATATCTGTTAAGCATTTTGAGCGTGAAGGAGTAACAAACATACACAGACGCATAAACTTTCGCCTTTATAATATTAATGTGATTTTCCATCATTATCATCTCATGCTAACAGCTATTGTTTCTGCCTTGCAGCAAGCTTGGGTGTGATATCAAACCCCATCGGGGCTCTGTTAGGCGGCATGATGGTGGATGCAGTGGGCAGAAGACTCTTGTTGCAGTCCATTGTCCTTCCCAATCTGGTGGGGTGGCTCGTCATCGCTTTCTCGGAGACCTATATCTTTCTATGCGTCGGAAGGTTCATCACTGGCTTTACTATTGGTAAGTTTCAAGTACTAAGTAGATATCTTGAGTTTGCGTTACGTTTTCCGTGTCATATCAAAATGATTTTAATATTTTAAGTATTTGAATTGAATTTGTATGCCGTAAGAGCATATCATATTAAAATTAGTCATAAACTATTGCGTCACAAAAAATCCATTCGTTTTGAATATATTGACATAAATAATAGTAGCAGTTAGCTTATATGAAACTGAAATGACGAAAGTCGACAACTGGTGAAAATTGTATGACTCACTAATTGAATCCTAGACAAACGAACCATGGCAACTTTTCACACTTTAACAGCGTTCCTAATGAGATTACCTGCTCACATTGCAGGCATGTCAACGGTCTCCTACATCTACGTGGCAGAGATCACGACGCCAGAGAAACGTGGAGTGCTCAGCGCCCTCGGACCTGGCCTCGTGTCCACAGGCATCTTCATCGTCTACTTCCTTGGAGCCTTCATACACTGGCGTAAAGTCGCAGCTATTTGTGCAGGAGTGTCCCTTCTCACACCATTCCTAATGTACTTCGTGCCTGAATCACCTCTCTGGCTCGCATCCAAAGGACAGATGAAGGAAGCCTACAACGCAATGTTCTGGCTCCGACAAAACAACAGCACGGCACAGCAAGAGCTCATGGAGTTTACCAAAGATAGAAAAGCGGGAGAAACCATGACCTTCAGACAGAAACTTAGCCTTTTCAAGAAGAGGAGCGTCATCAAACCGTTCCTGCTGCTCATCATCTTCTTTATTTTCCAAGAGATGTCTGGTATTTACGTCATCTTGTACTACGCTGTAGACTTCTTCAAGTCTGTGGGGACCAGCGTCAACGAGTTCACGGCTTCTATCATTGTCGGTGGAGTGCGAGTGTTCATGGGTGCGGTGGGAGCATGTCTGATCAACAGTTTCAGAAGAAAAACCCTAGCGGCGACCTCAGGACTGTTGCTAGGCATCACTATGCTGGGCGCGGCGATTTGCGACAGTGTCAATGGACCTCCTTTGGTTAAACTCGCTTGCGTTCTACTGCACGTGTCATTCAGCATGGTCGGCTTCCTACAGCTACCTTGGATAATGTGCGGGGAACTGTACCCTCAGGATATACGAGGAGTCATGTCCGGCGCTACGTCGTGCTGTGCATACGTACTCATCTTCTTCAACATTAAGACTTACCCTCAGTTAGAAAAAATGATAAGTAGTAACGGGACATTGTACCTCTTCGGATTCTGTGCGCTCCTAGGAGCTGCGTATTGTTACTTGTTCCTACCAGAAACTAAAGGAAAAACTTTGACTGAAATAATGAGGCAGTTCGACAGTGAGAAAAAGGAAGCTGATCCGGAAGTTGGCTTCACGACGGAGAAGCCAATAACAATAGAAGGGAAACCAGTACAAAGGCGACACAGCGCCGGCGCTACAATATCTTTAGAAAAGAATTGGACGCAAGATGAAAACAACAAGACTTCAAACCACCGCGAGTGAACTGCGCCGTCTTATGCTAGCCTAGTACTTTTAGTTTTAAAGAATAAGTTACCAATGAATTTGTATAGTTAACTATTTTTAATATTTTATTGTTTGTGAAGTTTTGTGATCAGTATTAAATTAGGACGAATCTTAACGTTTTGATGATGTTACATTCCACTAGTGATACATTATGTTAATACAAGGTGACGACGTAGTATTTAAAGTTTTGCCTAGTTTTAAGTACAAATATTGGTGTAACACAATCGAGGCACTGAAGTGATTAATAAAGTAACTACTATTTTTATACCGCATAGTTAGTAGAAACAATTTTGGAGGTTTTTTCTATTTATTCCTCATAGAAGATCTAGGTTTACCAATTAATGTTTAAGAACAAGAGCTGCATACAGGGTGAATGTATATATTTTAATATGATAAATGGGAGGACTTACATAATATAAATGGAAGATAAATGCTGTGATGAAGTGTGAATAAAGAAGCGAGTTGTTTACAATGTTTGTTTCATTTCAATATCGACTGACCTGGAGGCGATACGAGATAAGTATATACTGAAGAAATGCGGTCAACGTTCAAGTGCAAAGATAGCACGCAGAGAGAGTAAACAGAACAATTAGTATCATTAATCTACTACAGTAGATTGCAAGATAAATACGTAATATCGACTCAGTGCTAACATTTGGTACTACGGTCCATGTCATATCAGCAATGGACCACAACAATAGATCATACAAAAATTACATAATATCGGTATTTAAAAACTTAGTAGACCTTATTTCCCTAGATTTGATTCTTATCTTTTAAATCATTTAAATTACTGAAATTAAAAACCTAAGGCTTTAAAATGATTGCAATGAAATTCATTTTGAATCAATTATCTTTTTGTTAATAATAGACAAACGACTATTCAAAACGACAAGTCGACAGATATTGAGAATATAATCCGAGTATTTTGCAAACAAACGGATTTTATGAGAACTCAGAGACAGCTAAAGGCGATGCTTTCCTACGACACATGATATAAGTAGCGCCATCTATCTACTGTGTGATGTGAAACATTAATTGAGTTCTTCACCTCTGGCAAAAAAGAAGGTTGCACCGTAGCCGTTTAATACGCCATGCGTTCACTAGATGGCAGCATATCCGATCTCAAATGCGGATAGTATGTATATATTTTTGAACCATGGATAAAGTTATTACTAAGCACGTTTTTGTGGGCAGAAAGTTTCTTGCAAGAGTCTCTAAGCGATACTATGAAATAATGTCATTGGCACATACAATTCATCATCAGCCTAGCTTTCACGAAAATATGTATGTTGGGGCCGGTTCCCAGTCTTACCGGATTCAGCTGAATACCAGGTTTTTACATGGAGCGACTGCCTATCTGACATCCACAAACCAATTAATAACTGGGTAATACTCCTTGGTAAGACAGGACATACAAGGAATGTAATATATTTAAAAAAAACTGAGGATACGATTTTCAAGATTCGGTAGCTATCAAAAACTTTTCGTAGCAAACCTCTAAAAATTTAAAAGATGTCACTTACCTGGACTGCGGGATGCCATATTTGATGCCAACGCCAACCCTGGGTAGTGCCTTGATGACCTTCTTCACGGTCGCCTGGTCGGGGAACGCGAAGAATATGGACGCTGAAACATGGAGAACACCTGATTATTGACGTGTATAATTGTGTTCGTTCACCGGGAACGGGCAGCTGCGTCACCGGTGCTACGGGATGGCTCCTGCGATCACTAATCCTAAGGGGTTACAATAACATCTTATAGTAGGATTATGTTGATGTCATTCCAGAGAGTGAGTTGTTTTAAAATGTCATGGTAGGCCCATCTGGATCTATTTTGACAATAGGTTCCCCTCTTCTCCAGTGGTCAATGCTTATCATTGCACTGTGATGAGCTTTTGATAACAATGCTGATGATGTTGAAGCTGTTCTAGAATAGTCTAAGAGACGAGATTTTGGCTTTATATTTTAACGCCTACTAATAGAGCATAATCGAAAGTCTCTAGTTTGCGTGTTGCCGATACAATAGTAACAGGAGTATATTTTAAATTCATTAATTCTACATTATTCCTAACTAGTTTGGTTCTGAAACTGTTCCTCTATTATTTCGTAGGTGTTTAGCAGGATCATCATCTGTTAAATGTACACTGCTAGGTTGGTGTTAACTGGTCATAAGGACCAGGACACCAGATCTTCGCAAGAGTATTTAAACCAACAGCGTGCAGTGGGGGGATGCTGCCGCGTGCAATACACTCGCGTGAAAAACTGCAAACAAAGCCAATAAGTATTTTTGATATGTTTCAGTTGTAGATTGGGTTACTAAGCACTCGCTTCATAAAAAACTTATTATCAATAGGATATAGTCTCTTGGGGACAATTCCTGGCAACTGCCGATATTGTCTAGAAGAAACGTAATTATTGGTCTAAACTTCGCCGCACTTGGAAGAAACAGATAAAGCGTGCTCTGAGAAAAATAATGGTCTGAAATATTGTTACTCCTTATTTCCAAAGGATAATACTTACAGGGTCCTTTAGTATTTTTCAATATAAATGTACTGAAAAGCTGTGGTTTTTTGGGTTTTCAGATGTTTTACCAAATAAAGGTTCTTAACTGTTGGTCAGTACCTAATTACATTAGGTACCAATGAACCTCTTTTTATGGAGTCTTTGCCATTCCATCGTCTTCAGAGCATTCATAATGACCTGGAATCTTCAGTGCAGACACTTTTGAAGAGGCTTGCTGTATGCTCCTCAAATGTACAGCCTAGTAAACAATAAATATACTCACTCCTGCTGGCGAGGAACATCTCGATGGCGACATTCTGCAGCAGGTACCGGCGCGAGAAGATCGCGCGGATTTCGCTGAAGTACCATTTGCCGTGCAGGTGCTCGCAGTACTTCAACACCTGGAAAAACGGAAAGAGAAAGGTTGTAAAACAATAGGTTTTTGCATAAGATTTAAAGAGGTTCCAGATATAATTTCCAAAGTTACTGTTTTTGGTCAATGTGAAAAAGTTTTGAAGTGCTTTAAATTCGAGATTTACGATGTTAAAGTACATGTATCAGACACTAAAATATGAAAACAGAACTAATTACGAGTATTTAATGTAGGAATTGAACCCATTCCCTAAATACTAAAAGACAATCGGGCAATAATTCAAACTTGAGTCACTGCACGGACGGCAACTACTGTTTGCCGCAAATGCAAACAGCAACTTGTTTTGGGAAAACTCGTTATGGGCACATTAACACCACAAAACTGAACAAACAAGCTGACAATTAAAACAACACTGTCATTTATCTCCATTAGATTAAGGCATAAACACAAGCACTTATATGTTACTCATAAACTGGCCACGAGATGGCGTTGAAAAACGAAAATAGCCGAGTGTTTCCGAATACCGTCGTAAACGAAGAACACGGAGAGTCGTAAAAAGTTCGTTAGTTTTAATTTATATGTACAATAATTGTGTAAATCAACGTGAGCGTTTGTCTGTTATATTGTTTTTTATGTATGATCAAGCGTTTTAAATAATGTCGTCGCAGACTTCTGTTTATTATGCACCTATGTTAGTATGTACGAAGGTTTTCAAAGATTTATAAAATAGACTGGAACATTAATTTTCTTGAATTTACGGCCGTAGAACAGCATCTTTACAATCACATCTAAAGAGTGACACTTCATCCCGTCTCCGAATGTATTGCTTCAAGTACCTAGGCTATGAATCAGAGACCTAGTATACCTATAACAATAGGTTTGATCGTAAATCTCAACATCAGCAGAAGTGCAGACTTGGCAGATCGCCGACATATTAGCCACAAGATGACAAGATGGTTGCAAGAACCTATCATCACCTGTCAGGTTATCTAACCCTAGTCTAAACTGTCTAAACTGGTCAAGCAGACTAATTAATTACTAAATTCTTTGATGTGACGAAAGATTTATAACGTTTTGTTGATTGAGAAATATCTGTATGCTCTGTGAGTCAATGAAGAAGAAGCTAACGCCTCTGTAAGCAATTTCAAGCAATGGTGTTAGTAGACAGGCACGTTGGGATACCAGGGTAGCATTACATCCTATTAGTATATCTTTAATAAGCGACCTGCCTCTGCTTCAGGCAGGTACAATTATTATTCTTAATCGGAATGCTATAAGTTAAATATTTTGGGTATTTTATGTTAAAATCTGTGAGGGTACTTAAGTTTTCTATCTAGACTAGATGATGGAGGAAAAACCGCATCAAAATACACTACATAGTTTAGAAGATCTAAGCGATGAGAGTCATATACGAATAACATCTTTCTTTTATACTGTGTCTAGAAAATGAAGGTTGGTTAATATGATCGCTTTCTATACCCTGCATAACCAACCGTGGAACCGCAGAAACTAAAGAGGTTACTATATAATGGTTTTTTCTGATGATATTATATCAATATTATTAACCTTGTCTCATTTGCCTACAAAAAAATCTAAACAACCACATCTGATACACCGTCGTAACAGGACTAAAGAACAATAAACCGGCCAAGTGCGAATCGGACACGTGCACCGAAGGTTCCATACAAACGGCCATTTCTTTTGACTGTGTAGACTTAACGCCCGTTCCAATAAACAAAAAACAACACGTTTTGCTTACGGATGGTAGTATTTTGACATAAGTTCTATGAGACGTCATGTCAAAATCCTACTATCCGTAAGTAAAACGACTGATTTTTTCACAGCTTCAATGATTCACAGACTTGAGAATATGGTTTTAATTTCAACTTGATAACTCCCAGGGTCCCCGAGATACAGGAACTTGACAGACAGAACGACAGTCGGACAACAAGGTGATCCTCTAAGGGTTCCGTTTTTTCCTTTTTAGTTACGGAACTCTAAAAAGGAGCATTCACATAAAAAGCACCCACGTGTCAGGTCCCCACAAAGAGCCATGCCATGCACCATGCATGGGGTCGCTAATTGGCACGCGAGATGGATTGGCGAGAGAAATGCACTGATTCTTATGGTGGAGTCTATGGGGTGGCCATTGTGTGCGTGTGTGAGAAGCGACATGTGGTACTAATGTGGATGCTGATTTGGTTGCAGAGTTCGTGTAGTGGAAGAGGTTCATTTGATTTCTTAAATGATTTATTAATGCTATTGCAAATGATTACACTATTTCGGATTTTATAGTCTCTCTGGAATACAAGTGTACTAGTCAGACTCATTCCATCTTTAGCGGAACTCTACGCAAGTAGAGAGGAGATGTAAACCATACACGAATAGAACATACACGAATTCTTTATTTACACTCCGCGTCTCCACTTAGCTTTATTTCAAGTCCGGGCATTATTAGTATTATTGTATCACTAGCTTTTGCCCGCGGCTTCGCTCGCGTTAAATTCGGGGTAATACAGTTCCACTTGCGCCTTATTGATTTGTTATAGCAACGCTTAGTTTTCCCTTTGCTTCCCTCTTTCTCCCTCACATCCCACTTTAAAAAAAAAAGAATAGCCTATGTCCGTCTCCAGGTTCCCATCTATTTTTGTACCAAAATTCATCAAAATCGGTTTAGCCATTAAAGCGTGAAAGGTAACAAACAAACAAATAAACTCACTTTCGCTTTTATAATATTAGTAAGGATTTTTTTTCTGAAACATCTCAATGTTATTACTTCAATATTACTATAAGGTTGGTCCTTAGGTATGTCCGCGATACAATTAAGTTCCAGATTGTTCTGTTTTCTCATTTTTTTGTGTGCGTTCGCGCAGCGGAATGTTGTTGAATTTAAAGATTTTAATTATGCAGATATTTAGTGTATGACGTCGTGTAATTGTGTTAGGTAAAAAAAAAATTTGTGCTTGCAGCTATTGTGGAGAAATTCACCAAAAACTGATTCCGCTGCGCGAATGTTGTCCTAGCGTAACTTTTTTTGAAATATAGACTTTAGAAGAAAAGAGATGTGTCTAAAAATTAGTGTGTATTTGTGTGTAATTGTGTATGTATGAATAAAATTTGTGCATGCATACCCTTCGGAGAAATTCAAGTTTCCGCTGCGCGAACGTTTGGCCATTAGCTAGTTTTCATATAAAGCGCTTACATAGAGAGCTGTAGATTTTTACATACGTTGTTTTGAATTTGTGTATATTTGTGTAAAAAACAGATTAAGAAAAAATCGTAGGGCTTAAAAGATAAAAATATAAACGTAAAATACGCTTAGTTCTTAAAGTATGCACTTTGGGGTCTAGATTTTCACGTTTATACAAACCTTGTAAGTGTCTGCAACATGTTGCCAAGTATCAATGATGTTCCGTTACTAATTAAAGAGTTATAGGACCATTTACCATGAATAGATCACTGTTTACAAAGCAGTCAAATATCACGACGTTCTAAAGGAATTGCATGGTAAAATGTATGCCAATAATTATAGTATTCATTCAACTATTCATTATTTAAAATCATATTCACTATGCAAAATTTCATGTCATTAAATTCAGTAATTAAAGAAAAACAACTATATCTCGATTGAGTCTCGTAAAAGCCCCAAAAGTACCTATCTAGTGCCTTCCCAAGCACCTATTACAATTACACCTTACAAATCTTTAAATAAATAGTTAAACATCAGATAATCCCCTTGTCCAGTGATGACTCTCGTATCAAGAGCACTTCAGCGCCCCCTGACACATTATACGTGAACTAATCACAACACAATATGACTATGGAACACCCTCTGAGTATGCTTGTTCACACCATAAACATGAATTTGTATTTAACTGTGTTATTCAGTGGGGTGGCAAAATGCGCAAAGAGGTAGACAACAAAAAGGAAGGCAATTGCCTCAAGTAACTCGTATAGCCTGCAAGCAGACATGGAAAGATGCTAGGTAGAATTACATCTTGAATTATGATTTTGTTACAGTTATGTAGGTAATTGTAATTAGCAGTTCAAAAGATTTTCCTGTGCTCAGATATAAGTTGAAATAGATAGCAAAGTAACAAAACAAAATATTTAAAACACTGAAGATTTCATAGTGAACCATATTGATACTAGGGTAGCAGGAACGCAACGAGGGTTCGGGTGCAAACGTCCACTTCAATTGTAATGCAATTTGTCAAGCACCCCTCAAAAATCGGATACCCTGGTACAAAGCTCCTATGACGTTTAAATAAACTATGGGTTTTATTTTGTTTTGTTTGGTAAAAAAAAACCCTTCGCATATATTTTGACGTTTGTTCAGAGGCCCTCGCGAGCAGGAGCTCTCGCAGTAACGTAACTTAAATACGTCAATTTAAATTTAAAAATACACGAATAATTTTCGCATAACTTTAAGAATCTATGTAAATAAAATATATGAAAAATTAAAAAAAAGAGGAAGATCTCAATTCGACTGTATTTATTTATTGTAATTTTGTTACACGTTTTCCCTGTCAATTTAGGGCTGATTTTCAAAATTCTTCTAAGAACAAAGGGTTTACTCTCGAGATGGTCCTAGGTATATCAATTTCATTTATATTGCTTGGGTAGTTTATGGGTCATCTTTTATAATACATATTTTTCTTCTACTGTATGTGGATGACCTGCTTATATACAAATACTAGCTGTGCCCAGCGGTTTCACCCGCTGAGGTTTAGGGGTATGAAAAATAGATGTTAGCCGATTCTCAGACCTACCCAATATGTACCCAAAATTTCATAAGAATCGGTCGAGCCGTTTCGTAGGAGTACGGTAACTAACATTGTGACACGGAAATTTTATATATTAGAAGATAACTTTATGTAGTAGTGGAAAATGGGTATCCGATAAGCATTTGTGTGACGTTCCATCCAAAAAAAACAATACAAACGACATCGGTGGCAAAAAATATCAACGAAACAACACAAAAGTCATCGACTTTCGGAAGTAAGCTTGTTCTCAACTTTTTGTGTTTTGTTGGAAGTCATTTTGCCGCCTGTTAAGAGATTAGTGTTTCAAGTTCTGCTAAATCATACATGTTTTTTTTAATGAGAAACTATAAAATGCTGTTTTTCGCTAATCAATCTCTTAATCTGCATGGGAAACCACCATCCCCTATTTATTAATCTCCACAAGTTATGCGCGCAGGTTACTCCATCCACCCTTGATAAATAACCCGATTATCACCAGGTTCCCATAACTGAAGAGAGTTGGTAGATCAAACATTCTGTTGTAGATAGATCACGCCCGCGAATGGTCAACCGAATATTAATACTTAGAGGCCACTGCCAATTTATCAATTTATTTACATCGGTAACGCTATTGTGAATGTTCAAGTTGAAATTTGGATAAAGTAGCCAACTCATTTAATTAATGTCATCGGAGCAAATAAGCATTTTTGTTAGAGCGCTTTTCAGAGCCTTTCTGAAAAATCCCATGTAGCTGTTGGACACTTAGGGAATGTGTACTGTAAAGGCTGAACGCAATGGTTCTGTCTTTACAACTATATTTATTATTATTATTTATTATCATCATTTTACAATTAGTACATGTCATATAAGAAAAAAAATGCTTTGAGCATTCGACGGTCGTCGTAACAAAACAGCCTGCACGGTTTAAGGTTTGTTGAAGGTAATTTATTAAAACCTCTACAGTACGTACTACATCAATTCATCAGCTGACATCCATTTCAGGTGTTATTTCTGTGATATCAGCCCACTGATTGGAAAAAACAGTTTCTAGGTATGGCCTTGATAATAGTTTTCCTGTACTTATTTTTTTTTCATTGACAAGCTACCACAACGCATAACGTAGCATGTTTCTATAGTATAATTCTATCCAAAAACAAATCGCTACTTATTTTTACATGTATTAAAGTATCCTATTCAGCGGGATGCTTCATGCAGTAACATCATTAGATGATAATGGCCGCTTGTCACGACACCGAGGGATACAGCCCGCCATCCCGCTATCCCGCGCGCTGGGAAGCGGACATATGTATTCCTCACTTGATTTATTTGCTACAATACCATTATGAGAGCATTAGGCGAAATTGGAATTATGTAACACTTAAGTTTTTATCGTTTTTATTATGAATAGGTGCTTTCTGGAAATGGGAACCCTCTGTGTTCGTTTGTTTCACTTCTATTTTAAACATCTGAATAGGTAGAACAGTACTACAACAATAGAACGGTTATGTAGGTAATCAATTGACTTCCTAAGCTTTGTGCACTTACTTATTTAATGAGCAGATTCTATCAGCTCTTTTATTGGTGTTTGAAAACATAAAGTCCGTAGTTCATTCCGTATGTATTTATAGCAAGACAAAAAGCTTTATTTATAAATTAAATAAAATCCAGAGTTATTTCAAGACATACTTTATAAATCCTACCAATAAAATAAAGCAACAATGCAGAACCAATTGCACTAACAATTAGCATCTATTTCAAATAAATATTTTAGAGAATAACCTCATAAACTTAATTTTGTTTTCTGTAGTTGTTTTTTAGTTGCGGTACTAGGGATTAAGCATGAGCAGCAGGTTGGGTTGGCGATGGTTATCGGGCCCCGTAAATAAGGGCCCGGCCGCGTGACAAGTGCGGCCATTAAGGCAGTGGTGACGGCCCGAGTCGCGACAAGACGCGAAAAAACGCCGCGTCCCGTACCCCGCGCCCTCCCCGCTGACAGTGTACTGGGTGCATAATAAAGCGAGTTCTTATTTTAATTAAACTTGCAAAAACTGTGGGAGTGAAGGTGTGAGGCGGCTAGGGAACTTTGTAGTGTTATCGCTAAATTTAATTGACTGGTTAATTATAAAATTGTTGTAGTTAATTGCGGGTAGATTTTCATTAAAGTTGGAGGTAAACTAGAATTATACTCGGTGAAGGAACACCGACACGAATCTGTTACCATAAATTCGGTATTGATTCGGGAACTATCAGCGCGCAAAAAACTGCAACGCCGCGCTCTCGCCTACACTTACGTAGTAAATAGAAATAAGTTGCATATCAATGTCGTTCCTACCCAGTATAGCATGTACTTATTTATAAATATGTTTTTGTACTCACTGCAAAAGCAACAACCCAAATCATTCGGATCTGGATTGACGTTTTTTCCATCCCTACCATAACAAGGTGCGTCAAAAGATAGGAAATGTAAATAGCAGGCTGTCACCACAGGTCCTTACGTCCGGACTCGGACGAGCAGCTCCGATACAGTTTGTGTTATCTGTAACAGGCGAAAGGTGGCAAACAACTGCCAACTAAGGACCCGGCCCTAATAAACTACCAATTAACTTTAAAAGGACATTTTTAGAACATGTTGAATTGAATTTCAATTTTATTGTATGAAGATAACATTTATAGGGTAAAAAGCATCAGTTTTTTGCTTTTAACGATAGGTGCTTAAGTTAATGTTAAAGAATAATAGTATTTAACTAATTAAAATAAATGAAAAGGGCGGGCCCCGGTGGTGAAACAGATAAATAATTTGCATAAGTAATGAGCCGTCAGTTAACATTCAGTTGGCATCTTAAATCAATCTCTCTTGTAGATTACAAGAGCACAAGTTTATGATGCTAAACGTAAGAAGTTCTGGTTGCCATGTTTTGTAAATAATAATTGTTTAAGTCAACAATACCTAGTAGATTTTATAAGGAGATTTAGTATATCAGCTGGGTATGTTCCGTGAAAACTTTAACACATTTAAATAACTTTTTCTTTTAACTATTAAAAACTCAATGTACGTTCAATGCACGGTTGGCGTAGTGGCTGAGCGCGGGATCAATCTTCGCACGAAAAATATGTTTTGCATAACTTAATAGTTGTTCCGGGTCTGAATGTTTCTGTATGTGAGTTTAAATGTTTATAAACGCACCCACGATACAGGAGGAATTCCTAGTGTGGAACAACATTTAAAAAAAGAGAAAAGTCAAGATAATAAATAATCCTAACGTTGTCCTGGAAAAATCAAATTGAAGATCAATTTCGGAGTCAAGGAGTTTTTAAAACACCGAGTACATCGTTTTTTATTGGATGTCATTTGATAATTAATTCTGTTAATTGTTTTAAAAACCGAGAAAATAAACACCAGGATAAGCCACAGTCTCAACATCTAGGTCGTTCTTGGCAAATAGTGTTATAATGTATGTAAGTACATGCTAGTCAAGTTCTTTTTCGTGTATTCAAGTTGAACATTATCCGCGGCTCGCCTGTTTCTAATTAACATCAATCCAATTAGTAAGTAATTTATGTATATTATATGTGTGTGCCTGTTGTACAAAACTCTAATTATACTAACTATGGTTTGGTCGTATATTTGTTTGGGAAAATAATCTCTTTGTCTTTCGAAGAACTCTCATTTGTACGAATCTATATACATCATTAAAACATAATAATTAAAATAATTGTGTTATTTTAAGCTATACCTATGTATATACCCTGGCATGATAATGTAATCGGTGACCGGAGAGATTTAGATAACTGTTTTACAGGCAATCAAATATTTCCGAAAAGACGA
This sequence comes from Ochropleura plecta, assembly GCA_905475445.1. Lineage (NCBI taxonomy): Eukaryota > Metazoa > Arthropoda > Insecta > Lepidoptera > Noctuidae > Ochropleura > Ochropleura plecta. The sequence goes on from FR997722.1 coordinate 23,811,144, forward strand.
AGTAGGTCTTGTTTATTTAATCGTTTTTAATTGTTATCATGTATATTTTGATATTAATTAACAAAACGCTTGAGGGCTTGCTTAAGATCTACCTCATTAAAGATTCCTTTAAAAAGTAGGTAATTACATTTAAATTCTGTGGGTGCAATCACAAAGCCAAAGGACATAAAATTGCAACAAAGCTAGGTTTAAGCGAATAAGTGGAACTAAATTAATTTCATACTTAACCTACACTTAAAGCCTTTTAGGTATTTACTATTTATAACTCAACTAATATTGTTCCCTAGGACTTTCACTTGCAACAGTGTCGAAATATCGGGAGCTCACAATAATTGGAAATCACATAAGACGAGTATGTGATAATACATATAAGTCTACAGTTCTAAACAAGAAAGAAGACAACGCAATTCACCCTCAAATCCTAGGGCAGAATAGCCTATTTGCACCATATCTCTTCTAAATAGATCCCAAAAACAAATGTTATCCCACATAAAGTCCAACTTATAGCTTTAGGTACCAAGGAAGCAGGACCTCCAAGGGTAGCGAAGGTATCTGGCGGATATTTATAGCGTGGGATCACCCCCGGCCCGCCGCTTCCACGAACCCGCTGGGACCTTACCACGCATCCGCAGCGAAGGACCAATGTATTCAAATTACACGTGAAAAACGATGTCGTTTACATCTTGTGGAAGGAGAGGCTCCTCTTAGATGGGCATGATATGGGAGATTTGTGAGCAAGTTAAGGGGTTCAGGGTCTACGCACTGGTAACATTATTTTGCACAAGGAAAATCTACGATATTGCATTATGGTAAAACGAAGTTCGAAGACCTTTTTTTATTTTGACGTATACTTTTGGTAACGAAATTGTTTTCTCAAATCTTTTACAATATCGCTAATTCTACAGGTTTAATATCGATTATTTTCAGGCAACCTAAGAATAGACTGAAATACCAAAAAAAGTACACACAATCTATCTAAAAAAAACCGGCCAACAGCGAGTCAGACTCGCGCACCGAGGCCGAGGGTTCCGTACGAACTTGCGACAGAAACGGTCACATCTTTTGACTGCGTAAAGTTAGAGAGCTGATTTTTCCCAGCTCTAAGGGGCCACAGACTTGAGTACTTATATGGTTTTAATTTCAACTCGATACCTCCACGTATTCCCGAGATAGGGAGCTTGAAAGGCAGACAGACAGGCGGACAACAAAGTGATCCAATAAGGGTTGCGATATTTCCTATTGAGATACGGAACCCTGAAAAAAATGGCTAATCGCTCTCAAGTCTGTAATCTTCAGCATTGCAAGTGACATTCAAAGACACCACTCGAATCGCACAGGACTAAGTTCAGACACAATAGTGACAGATCTATTGAAGAATTTAATTAGCCACTTAGATGTCAAACAATATCTAGTGTCAACTAAACCATTATTTCTCACATACTTTTCTGGGAACTTCCTTTGATCATATCTTCACTATACCCGTATACTAGGAGAACATGAACATCGTACGGTTGTTGATACTAATGCAGTTCGGTCGGGTGTCGGCGTCGTGTGAGGAAGTCCTAATTAAAACGCCATACATCACGCTTGTGTGAGGCGAGCAGCACCTCTATTACTGGTGGTACTACTATGGTGTGGTAAATGAAAATATATTTATTAATAAATTAAGGAAGTTTTGAAAACGTAATTCTAAAATATGATTGACTAAAGATACTTATTATGTGTGCCTATGAAATTTCACAAATAATCTAAACAGCCTATCTTGTTTAGTTTCAGAAATGCTTAGAGAGATTCAGAGAGAGAAACATTTCTGATGAGCTAGCTACATCCCTCAATTCATTATTTTTCAATCTTATTTAGTTAGTTATGATACAAAAAGTTAATTTAAAAACTGTATTCCGTTGAAAATCTCACTTGTTTCTCTCGTTTCCTGTGAGTTTTAACCTCGTGGTAATCCGTCGGTTCCCTATTTCGCAGTTAGTCATCCCGAATGGTTAATAAATTCCCTGTCATCGCATCTCTACGCTTCACATACTATTTCTGGAGTTATGGTTTTTTTTAGATCCTTGTGTTTATTCTTCGGTACGTTTTGAGGATAAATCTCTGGTGTTTTGTGTTAGCGGTGAAAGTATCTACTGAATATTTATGTGTTTTTAATTTAATTATTTCTTTGTGTATTTATGACAAGAGCTTTATGTATTAAAAAAGGTAATATTAATTAATCTTAGAAGTAGTTTTCAATGCATTTGCCTTGAAAAAAAAAACGATTTAAAAAAACTCGGTAAGAAATCAAACCCAACACATTGAGGTCTTCAGGTTCGCATGCTTTCGACTACTACACCAGTGAGGTAGTTAAACTTCGTCTTATGAAATGAATTCATTCCGATATGTACGAACGCTTAACAGGCGTTTAGTTTCACAAGTTACAGCTGCTGTCACCGCCAGGATTATCGGCTTAGTGACTTACAGAATACTACGTGAAGATTTCATAAATATACCGAGTGGCGCATGCGGTGAGCGTGAGCCGCTAAGAGTCGAATATTTATGACAAGTGGGACATGATCAACTTGACTGATCCTTAGCTATTGAGTTTTAAGTACCTATGGATTACCAAATTAGAATTTGTTGTTAACTAAGGTTAGAGGCAGAAAGCTCGATTGCCGTATTGGCTGATTTGTGTCCAGGATTTATAATTTAACACTGAAATAGTGGCGTCCGATAAAATCAATACAAAAAAACAGTCTGAAAAATTGGCTTAAATAACTGGCATGGACTAAACTGGAGGTAGGTATAGGATAGCTCCACGTAAATGCTGGTATTCCATAGCACCCGGTTAGACTGATACCCTACGTAGTTGGGAAAAGCCTAGGCAAATGATTAATAAAAACATTAGGGCCCCTCTGATCTACAGGCAGGTCGGTTGTTGAAAACATTTTCTGATGTAGTTGTTGGTATTGTAAAGAAAAAAGCTAAATAAATATTATCTAGCTGTCTCATTCTCACCAATTTCCTAAGACCTAAATAAAATATCAAATTTATGTTCAAAATAGAGAGAGAGAGAGACATTATTAAAATCCAAAACAGAAGCAAATTATCCATTTTCATCTCATTTGAAGTCAGAAACGTTAAATTCAATTTCACCAAGATCATCTACAAACAGACATTCACACAAAAATAAACCCCGACGCCCACTGGATCGTAACAAACAAAACGAGATACAATTAGATCTGTCTCCTGCGAGCGTCACGTTCGATTACAGTTCGCGTTCGCACGTAATTCGCGCCACGTGCGCGGGCGCAGCGGAAGTGCACCATCTGTCGGTAGTTAGCGGCGGCGCCACCGTCGCACGAGCTTCCGGATTACCGCGAATTTTGAATAAAGAAGGGTGGCGGTGTCTAGGAATTAGTTATGTGGTCTTTGGAGTTGTCTGAACAACTGACAGGTTGGATTAAAAGATGGAAATGATAATAAAAGGAACACATCGTCTTTTTCACGTTCTTTTAATAAAGTCAGTGATGATTAGTTCTCTAATGCGGTAAAGGCACTCTGAGAATAGTTGACAGAACTACCTTGGACAAAACTACCTTTATTCTCACAATAACAAACCTAAGTTTGTTAAATAGACTCGCAATCAATAAAAAATAAAAATGTTTCATGAAGTGTGGCTCCATAAATCTTTTATCCAAAAATAATACTAAACGGATTCCTTTAAACCATCAAATAACTATCGATAAAAACAAAACTAAATCAAATTAGAAGCCACTAAATAAAAAACCGCAGCTTCACCCAGTAACCAGCAATAAATAAGGCAACCGCCCATAGACAATCAACAACAAGTAGTCATAGATAAGAGCGCAGTAAAACGCGCGCGTTATCTGGCCGGCGCACGCGCACCTACCATAGACAAACCTTCTACAAATTTTACGTTTCGTTAACATAGTGTTGGACTGTTGTGGACTACTGTGAAGTTGGGAGGTAGGGTAATGAGTTTGTACTTTGTAAGTAGGTTACCTATGGGTGAAAGATGTTTTAGAAATTAGTTAAACCTTCAAAAGTCGCAAGGGTCAGGTCGTAATCTATATGGGGTATATACCAAAATAATCACTTGAGATAGGTACTTATCAATAGTTCATTATTATCACATAACAACTACATACTAAGTTAAAAAGAAGTTTATTATTAACTAATGAGACTATTTTGAAAGCCGTGAATACTCTTACAAACTTTTTACTTCAAACACAATTTTGGTAAACATCTTCATTAGTTGCGGCCATGCGCAGCGCACGTTCGCAGAAACAATTCGTTAATGATACCAAACCGGCGCAGAAACTGCGACAAAACAAAGAGATCCGAATATTATCTCAAATCTTTATAATAATTACAAGAGACAAGTGTACGTCTCAATCCAGGGACGAAGCCGATCTCCACGCATGCTGAATCCAATTACCGAGGGCAGGCGACCGAAATATCTTTGCAATCGAGAAAAATAATCGCTAAAAAACACATCGACTTGAATTTTGTACAACCCTAACTTTAAGCCCCCAATCTGAAATGTAACTTTCAAGACAGGTTCACAAAGTCCAAAATCAAATGTAGCGTTAAAAGTACTTAGTACGTTTTGTCATTTAGTTGGTATCCCTGATTGGGCGGGACATCTCCCCACTCCGCGCTCACCGAAGGGTGGGACAAACGTCAGTCTCGCGCCGGCGGTGGGGGATGACAGATGTCTGTCTGTAAGCATCGTTCATATCTCAACACGATAGCGAATTCAATTCTCAATAAATAATAAGTTTCTGAGTCCGACGTGTTGGTCGTACAATGCCGTCTGTCAGTATGTTTGCACACGCGTGATGATGGAGCGGCCACGGTATCCAGAGGGACATTTCAACTGTTATTATTACACGAGTGACTCCTCAAATCCAAACATTTGATTTAACAGTGCTATTAACAAACCTAATGCTGTTTGTCATTATGATAGTTGTAAACTCTGCTCGTCTGATCAAAATGAGCGGCGCTAGTATATTTGTACGTGATCGCAATAACGTCGGCTAGTGAATTAACAATTTTATTGTTTTTGTTGAACAAAACGTATCGGTATGTGAAGCTGAAGTATTCGATCGTGTGAATATATTTTTTCGAAGTAATAGCAGATATTATCATCAACATCAATTTGTCGGATCTTGATGTCTATCTAAAATTAAATTCAATTATGTTTAGGTACCTATATTCGTTTTGTGAAATAAAAATTGTGTAGAATTGTTGAGGTATCTACTGATTGTGGAGAAAATCATTCATTTGATATTCACTAGAATGACGATTCATGCAATGCGTCCCTGGAATAAAACCAATCGTTTAAAAATAATAGAAGTACCAATCACCTACAACTTGAAAGCATTGCAATGGATATAATAACATCAAACAGACAATCGTGTGATCGTGGAGTTTCTTGCTGGTTCTTCTCCATAGGCAAGGGCAATTTCAACTGCGCATCTAGCTTCTTATTTTACATAAGCGTCCACGTTGTAGGCTACTAACTAGTTTTTAGTTATTTTAGTCGATAGTGCTCGGTGTTTTGGTTAACCATCTCAATACGTAGACAGCATAAAGTTTCTAATAAGGGCGAGAAACTGAATTAGCTCTCAAAAATGGATCTTCAAGAATAAAGTTGGTTTAGTATTGGTTTTTCTTTTATATTTTTAAATTAAGTTTAAATTCATGTACTTTTAATATAATATAGATATTATCATGTTCAAATATTACGGCTATTCTAACGTAATAAAATTTTTCTATAGCGACAAGTTCCAGGCCTTTTAAGCATTGGAAATAAACAAAGGTTATTTATTTTTAATCTTTCCTTGCTTTATTATTCCCAATAAAATAACAACATAAAATACCTTAACCAATAAATAAATATAGTGTAGAAAAAATAGAATTCGACATCAAATTGATTAAAAGCACAACACGAGGCCCATCCAGTTATATTAAATTTTCCTCTGCGGGTGCTAAACATAAACAAGATGGTTATAAATAAAAAATCTAGTCACCTATGTACTGTATAAAAAATAAAGTAATTCAATACAAGGGTGGCTTCATCTGTCAGGGCGTACAGCCAGCGGACATCCGGCGGAAGTGGGCGGGGCGTAGCGGCCGCCATTTTACGTCGCTCGCGCGTGCGCGGTGCCGACGGACGGCTTTATAAAATAATAAACAAAGTAGAATTACGAAGCGAAGCGAATTTTGGGTTCTTTTATATTCCTCCGAGACTTAAGTTAAAAAATATGGTGAATATCCTCAGGTCGGTGTGGGATTACCGTATGTTAAAGGGGGGAGGGTATTGCGTTATAAATTAGTTCCGTGTGTGAGAAACATTAATATACCGTGTATGTGAAGAGCATTTATGAATATCATTCAGTCGCATCAGGTCTTAGAGTAATATTTATTCTGTGTTTGAAGTAACCAAAATATGTAATATCTATGTTTTTCAGGGCTCTTACAGAATATGCGTTGCGTCATTTGAGAAATAACGATTGCTCTACATTTTTTAAGATTCAAAATAGAAAAAGGGCTATAGTGACTAAACCTATCGATTCAACTGGAGAATAATAATAATAGTTTGGCAGGTTTATATAGATATTGCTCATCCAGTTATCCAGCAAACAAAACGTGTAACTGTTGTTTACCTAGATACCCAATTGTGGCTAGTCCTAGAAATACAACGAATATATATTTTTCATCTGAAACACTCACTAAAATACATCTCAATTTAAATTGAGAACAAACCCCTTCGTCTTCAAGATTAATTCCCAAAACAAAAACCTCACCACAAAAATAGCCAACCGTTATGGTTTAATTTAATAAAATTATTACAGCGATTAAAATTCCATGTTATTCCAAGTTTATTTCCTTTTCCGTCTCCCGAACTATCCCGTCCGTATACCAGGCTCACATGAATCGCCAGGAGTGAGCCGGGACGTAAATCAAGCCGCGTCGTCCCATCCATCACGCGACTCCGTCCCATCAATCGCTATGCGACCGAAATAGCCGCGCGGTGTATAGCTAAACTTGGACATCTTCTCACCTAAGGGACGCGGAGAGCATATCTGAGAGGATTGTTAGCTAGGCATGCTACAGTTTATGAAGCCCTAGAGAATGCACAAGTTATTTAAATGAGTTTGTTTATTGGTATTCAACATTCTTGCGACTGCACGTGTTTATGTTAGGAGAGCATTCGATCAGGAGGCATTTACTACTGGGAAACGTAAACTTGCAAGAAATATTGCTTACTAGTAGAGTTGAAACATTCACTGATGGGATCTATAACTAAACAAATATCCCAAATGATGAATAGAAAAAATCTGTTCCCGTTTTCATATTTGGGCCACCGAGATTCAGGCTGTGCCTAGTTTGAGACTCAGGGCTACTTCTTCTTTGTTTTCTTTCAACTTTGCTTGTTGTTTCTCAATACTTGTATGTTTATCTAACTTGTGTGTGTCAATAAATTTAATTTATTTATTTATCTCTACAATAGCTGTTAGTTTTTGCCTTGCCATAAGTTTCTGTTGAAGGCGTGTATGTAGGTAATCTCACAGATACGTTTTAGGTTCAGCATTATTCATTTATATTTTGACTATTTACTGCTGCTGCTGCAAATTTTATATATCTTTTTAGGGTTCCATCCCGCGAAAGAAAAAAGCGGATCCCTTATAGCAGGGGTCGGCAAACCGCGGCCCGCGGACGTCTTCCTTGCGGCCCGTGGATGTTTTGTAAATAAGTTATAATTATCAAAATCAACGCATTAAGTAAGCGCGCCTGTTGACCCCTCTGCTCGGCAACACTAATATTATATACTAGCTGATATTCTCAAATCTCCTTCTATGAATCCAATGATCTTGTTAAATGCCATCTGATTTTGACGGATTGAAAAAGTTTGCTAAGCAGTTTAATACAATTTTTCAATTGTCAATTTTAGAAAAAATAAATATGCTTGTCGTCTTACAGATGAGCATTTGAGCACTATTCTACAGCCAAAAATACCACCCCGGGACCCAATGGCTTACACAGCAAAGCCTGGGTCCCGGCCTTGGAGGCTCTCGGCCCCGACTACTAGGGCTCCTAAGATGCTTGCATGCTTGGAGAGGGGCCAGTTCCCATTTCGTTGGAAGACGGGGAAGCTGGTCCTCATACAGAAGCTGGGGCGCCCTACGGACTCTCCGTCCGCATTCCGGCCCATCGTGCTGCTCGACGAGGTGGGCAAGCTCTTTGAAAGAGTAATTGCAAACCGCCTCGTCGGGCACATTGTGGGGACGAGGCCGGATCTTGCGGAGCACCAGTATGGTTTCCGCGGGGGGCGCTCGACGTTGGACGCCATCATGCGCGTAAGAGCCCGCACGACCGGGGCTGCAGTGTCCAGGGGTGGGGTCGTCGTGGCAGTGTCTCTCGACATAGCCAACGCGTTAAACACCATGCCTTGGGGCTGCTCTCCATCAGGGAGGCACTCCGGTACCACCGGATGCCGACCTACCTTCGTCGTGTGGTTGGGGCATATCTGACGGACAGGGCCGTCATCTACCCCGGTCGCTCTGGAGAGTGGAACCGGCGAGACATGTCGTGCGGTGTCCCACAGGAATCGGCCTTGGGGCCGCTCCTCCTCTCCTCCTCATCGGTTACGTCTGGGTGCTGCGCGCCTACCTCCCTAGCGGCGGCGTAGCGTAGTTTGCTACGCTTCCCTATGTTTTAACAATTTTCAGTGGCATCTTTTTTTATAGAATATGACCAATTGAGCAGGTATATTGGGCTTCTTGGGTTTATGCGAGTAAAATGACTACGGCCCGCCTTTAGTTTAATTTGTCACCATGTGGCCCTTGCTTGCCAAAAGGTTGCCGACCGCTGCCTTATAGGATTACTTTGTTGTCCGTCCGTCCTTCTGTCTATCGTGCTGTCTGTCGAGACCCTTAGCGAGAATGCGTGGAGGTATTGAGTTGAAATTCAAACCATATACTCAACTCTTTATCAATGACAAAGTGATTAACAAGTTGTGGTAAAGTCGGTAGTATTCAGATATTTTGCGACAAATAGCATGGTATAAATAAATGGGTATTCTGAAAAACTGAACTTTTAATTTTTTTAAAAGGATATAGTAATTGTCGCCATCGGGACGAAGGAACATTTTTAGAGAGAATAATGGCTTACCTACCTATTAGTACTGAATATTTTTTTCTAAAGTTTTTATAATCATAAAGTTTGGAAAGGAATGGGAGAGGCCTCTGCCCAGCAGTGGGATAGAATAAGCTCAAAATAAGTCTGATTCTTCAGATTGAGTGAAAGGCTACGAGATCTTTTGAGGATCTACGAGAAGTTTTGTCTGTATGTCTACCTATATCATTTTCGTTTAGGCCCCGTTGATAAAGGGCCAAAAAAGAACTGTTTCCTGACAATTAAATCTGTTTTCCGATGACATGAAAATCAATTGCTGAACCTCTTAAAACAAACCTTTTTGAAAATTGAAAGTGGCTCCTATCTGAATCTTTCCATTCTTTTATTAGGTACGATTTACCTGCTCAGCCATCAAGTTTTCATGCTATGGGCTCCAGTAAAATGATCACAATTATGCAAACAAACTACTGAAACCTGTAACTACGTGGTTCTTTCCTCGAATTAATACCGCATAAGACACTAACAGACCTCTGAGTTAGTTTAGTTGTTTGGATAGGAAACACCGACAGTTGTTTTTTACGTGTAAAATATCATTTAGGTAAAGGAATCGACCACAAGGACCAAAAACTAAAATTTGAAAGTAAATGTAGGTAAGTATATCCTGGAGATACTTACTTATTACTTCAACGACTAAAGTTTATGAAATGTATAAAGTATAATAAAATATTCCTACTTAACAAGTCCCTACTTACCACTGAATGTAGAGTGATGGACACCCTTTTAAATAAAAAAGTGAAGAGATCTGAAGAGACTGCGTTTTCTTTGGTAGGTATTGATTCCGTAAGAAGATCGTGTTTATAAAAAAATGCTAACAAAGGGTCTGCATATCTCACAATTACAACTTGAACTCTGGTAAACAAAAAGTTAAATTTACAGCGACCGTTTTTACGTATAAATCACCATTTAGGAATATAATTAAAAAATCCGCAATCATCTTGTTAGGTTGCCTATTCACAACATCCTGACCCGCCTAACATTGAATTAATAGGCCCAATTAGAATCAAGATAACAAGCGGCTATAAAAAATATCCTCATTAATAGAGCCAAACTTGTTACTGCTACCGAATTAACGAGCGCCGAACTAACGCAATCATGTAATTACGAACACCTCACTACAGCCAGCCAACACCACTGGGATACCTACAGCCTCGCGGAGGCGGGGCCTCCCGCCGATCAATACGAGAACAACGCGCTAATGTTACCGAAGGGAAATAGTTGCGTCCCTTTCCGACACGCCTCACACCGCCTTCGGAGTGAACGAGACGGAATCCCACCACCTTATTCGTTGAGACGCATCCCGATGGGCGTACTCCAGCGTTCACAGTCGGGTAATCCGACATGGCTCAGTCGGCAAAGAACCGCGTGCCGTGCGCGTGCGTGCCCGCCGCCGGCGTTATGCACTCCGCGTAGAGACAACATATAGTCACCATGCTCGTGCCTCCGGAGATGATGGCGGCGCAATCCAAGCTAGTCTACCAGATGAACAAGTACTACAACGAGCGGGTCGCCAACCGCAAGGCGCAAATCACCAAGACTATCCACGAAGTGTGCCGGATAGTGCAGGATGTTCTCAAGGAGGTGGAACTGCAGGAGCCGAGGTTCATATCCTCGCTCACGGACTACAATGGACGTTTTGATGGTTTGGAAGTGGTTTCGCCTCATGAGTTTGAGATAGTTATTTATTTGAATCAAATGGGTGTTCTGAACTTCGTGGACGACGGTTCGCTGCCCGGCTGCGCCGTGCTGAAGCTGAGCGACGGCAGGAAGCGCTCCATGTCCCTGTGGGTGGAGTTCATCACCGCGTCCGGCTACCTGTCCGCCAGGAAAATCCGTTCGAGGTTCCAGACGCTGGTCGCTCAGGCGTGTGACAAGTGTTCCTACAGAGATTGTGTGAAAATGATCGCAGAAACGACAGAAGTGAAACTAAGGATTCGTGAAAGGTACATTGTGCAAATAACGCCAGCATTCAAATGCGCCGGCTTGTGGCCGCGTTCGGCTGCTCACTGGCCGCTGCCCGCGATACCCTGGCCACACCCTAATATCGTCGCTGAAGTGAAAACAGAAGGTTTTGATTTACTATCGAAAGAGTGCCTCGCACTACAAGGAAAGAACTCTGCAATGGAAGGCGACGCGTGGGTGTTGAGTTTCTTCGAAGCTGAGAACCGTCTACTCCAGGGTGGATGTCGGCGAAAGTGCTTAAGTATCTTAAAGACGATTAGGGACAGACATTTAGACTTGCCTGGCAACCCCGTGACGTGTTATCACATGAAGACATTACTGTTGTACGAATGTGAGAAGCACCCGAGGGAGCACGAATGGGACGAAGTTGCAATCGGGGACAGGATCAATGGCATCTTTCTTCAGCTGATCTCGTCGCTGCAGTGTCGCCGGTGTCCGCACTACTTCCTGCCGCACGTGGACCTGTTCAAGGGCAAGTCTCCGACGGCGCTGGAGAACGCCGCTAAGCAGGTGTGGCGGCTGACGCGCGAGATGCTCACCAACTCCAGAGCATTCGAGAAGCTGTGAGCGAACGCTTGAGTGATGTGTAACGTGGAGTGGTGTAACTATGTAACGTTTGTTTATTGGTCCTCCAGTCATTTTGAGTAGTTTTAGCGAAGCATTTCGTGTTGATAGGCAATGTGTTGCGAGACGCACAGTGTACAGTATACGGTTGTAGCGTGCGAGCTATCTGAAATATTCCATTCGGATCGGACAGACTGTAAGTAGAAGTGATACTAATATACGCTAGGGACGCAGTTTCGATATAATATTTTTGTGATATACTGTAAATAGCTTAAACGTTGTACAATTTTAGTGATATATTTAATTTAAAATCATCGTGTATTTATTTGACTGAAATCTTATAAAGTAGGCGCATAATCTACTTATAGTTAAAAATAAATAATTTGAAACTATAACTTTTTACTTTGATTTGTAGACATGTTCCCACACTAACATACACACATCATTATAAAGAATTATTCATGTTATCCATTCGAGAAAAGGATTAACATATTGCATTTTTCAATGTGCAAAGTAGGCCTACTGCCTCTATGGCGGAATCAGCACAGTTGGTTGTGCAAACAACTATCTGTGTAACCTAAATAACCAATCATATGCATGCATTCTGATAGTGTAGGTATTGTGCAAGCGTTCATATTCTGCAAAATTTGCATAAGCTAATGACCGTACTTATAATATAAGTCGTTGATAGTATGAGCAGATAAAATACCTTTACATCGAATATAATTTTAGTAGTTCATACCTACTTAAGACTTTTCAAGAGCGATTCCAAAATCATAAGAACACGCTACGGAAACAACTCCCGTTTTACATTAAAAAAAAATATCAAGAAGCTTTTTACGAGCACATCTAAGTTGACAAGCTTATCTAAACGACCGCATTTTGACATTGTAACGACTAACCCGAAACGTGACATTCAAATAACTAAATGTTAATTTTATAGATAGGTAAAACACAAACTTATACAGTGGGTCGGACTTGAAGTCCTATCAGATATCATGCAACCGAGCCTACGGAGATACAGAGCCTATTGAATACAGTACTACATAAAGTAACAAAAAAAGCACAAAACGTTGTGAAGTGACAGCGTTTGGTACGTCCTACGTAGACAGTATCAGGTTACAAGTCGATATTTTACATGTATAAGGCCGTGGGCCGAGTCCGACTCACGAGCCTACGGTCCATGGCTAGTCGGCGACCATTCATTTACACAGTGATATCTGGACGCGATACTGTGCGAATATACGACGGAAAAATTATGTGTACTGTATAGGATTTTAGATGTAAGATAAGCCTTGGATAAGTTCGAGACGCTCTTGCAAGCTTGTCGCTGGCGATAGGGATCTTATTGATGGAAAGATAAGACGCGATGAAAACGGAATGGATTGGGAAATAACGAACAAGTACTTGAGCAGATGTACAGACATAAATTATAATTATGTATCAAGTTAGGCGATAATCAGCCGCATATCTTGAGGGTCGAGCTTTAAGTCCGTTTAGATACGAGTTTACAGCCTCCGTGTGGTATGTGAGATGTTAATCTGATGTTTGCATAACGTTGCGTTTACGTAAAATGCATCCTGGGCAATACCTAGCTGGGAAAAGGCCCGGCTGATTGCACAAGATAGAATCTATAAAATATTCTCATACACTTCTAAAAAGTACGAATGTATGTACATTGAAACAAGAACTCGTCTCAAGAAGTATATGTACCTAAACGAACTCGCATCAATACCTACACTGTAGTGCCTCAAAAAGAGCTAATAACAATAAAATCAATAACCTCAGAACATAACATTATTAAAACAAACATTAGTATAAACAATGCTGTATCAAACTTCCACGGTCGCTCGCTAAGTGTCCTCAAACCAGTTTGTCAGTTGGTCACCCTACGCCGACCGACGCCTACGCGCGCATTTGTTTTTGGTTTTTACTTGGCCGTACAAAGACAAACAGACATACAGACACGTTTATAAATAAAATAACTTTAGAATAAAGAATTAAAGGGAACTTACAAGACTGTGACACATGAGGAGCAGGCTATTATGTAGCTTTCGAACCCACACAACAACTTCTTTTGCCTTTTCGATATACAACCTCTTTGCTGTTTATCAGGCTAAATACATATCTATCTGACTGGGACGGTAAAAGATGAGTCTAATCAGTAAAATCTAACTAGTTTACTAGAGCATATGAATAAGGTATTTTCATCCTCAACCTATGTTAGAAGTCAAAATACCAAAGTACAAAAGGACCAATATATCTTGGAAATTAAAATGTAAGTAAGAAAATGATAAAATAGAGAGCACTTAAGAAACGAATACATCTGGTGTTTCGACGGTGTAACAGAAATAGAACAGGAGCTTTTTATTAGTTGTTGAGTGGAGATACTTAATAAGCTGCTGATGACATTACTATTACATTTTAATTAACTATTAAAGTGGTTATATTAACTGTTTGTTAGTTATTGAATGACTTGATCAAATGTAACTAGGTGATTTTTAAAGATATTTTGTAGCTATGCTCGATACAGCTTTAACAGGCCAGAAATCTGGATGAAAATAGTATTTCTAATAGACAGAGCAACTTTTTTTGAGCTGGATCTAATTCTAATCAAAACTGCTCAGCTCTAGGTGAAGTACCTAGTTGCACATAAATGTTAATGGAAAGCCTAAATTAATATAGGCCTCATTTTCAAATCGTTTTAATAATAACAAAAATACATACATCGTCTACGCCAGTCGCTACAGAAAACGATTTTTATCAATTCATCACTTAGTTTCTGCAATTGTTTTTATTTAGAAAAAATATTAATAAACTTAATGATCCGTTAAGACATTGCAAAAACAAGAAACTGCATTCTATGCAAATAGAAAAGAAAACACAGCCAAGTTCTTTATGACATCTAGGTGTGATGTTGGACAAAAAAGTTAAACTTGCTATGAAGCATTAGTAAGAATGTTTGCAATTGAAATTGTTCTATTAACACGCAATTTATTACTTCTATTCATCCAAAGTTATGAACATTTTCTACAAGGTGATAGTCGTACATTGTTAAGTAATTATAAAGAACAATCCGGCAATAAATAGCGATCTAAATTGTAATAAATACTAACTTGGCTAATTATAATAAATTGTTACTGTTACCTCAGTTCGCGAAACTTTAATTATTATTATCGTAGCGTCTAAGGTTTTATTTTTTGCAATAATTTATTAATTAACCACTTTTATCGTGCCCTTTATAAAATAATTTAATATTAAGGAGTAATTTTCTTGATAAGGGTTGTTGCTTACTTAATAGAGATGCAATCAGTCGATTAAGTGTTTTGTGACAATTATTTTTACACCTCGGCTTGCTGCGTAAATTGTAATTACTACTGGATGACTAGAAAATTGAGAGAGAAATATAACAATAATAACAATATTTTTATTAAAATATTAACGATAAATTGTTAAAAATCTAAACATAGATCTGATGAGAACTGTATGTTAAAGTAGGTATTTGATTGTGAATATTCCAAAACTCTTCACGACTTTTATCTCTTACATTTATTATATTTAATATCCGTGCAGCTTTATAAATTATAGTGGGCGTTTAGTTTTCAATAAAACACGCATTATAGTTATAATGAAGAGGCGAAAGGGGGCGTAGCAGGCGCCGCCGCCGACCAAACAAATATTGACGTAGGCCCATTGTGATTAGCGGCCGAAAAAATGGACCTATTTTTGCAAACAGGAACCAACCCACAGTTTGAGTGAAATGGAGTTTAGTACATAGATGGCGCTCAAATAACGTATTCTATCTTCTAAAAAAAAATGGTACCTTTTTACCCACTAACAACGGAGATAAAAACTGTCACTTGCGGAACCAACCCATTTTGGCCATCTTTTAAAAAACTGTAAAGAACTATACGGCATGGTCCCCTGAACACTTCTTAAAACTAATTGTTAAACAGACCCATGACACTTGATACCTTTACAACTTAAGCATTTTAATTATGCAAACTAGAACCAATGTTAAATGGTTCCATGTAGCATAAAAAGTTACAATATTTTTATAACTAAATAGAACCAAGAAGTTTGGTTCTTGTTTGCATAATGCAAAATAGATTAATCTTGAAGGAACCATGTAGCATAGTTCTTATTAGTGTTAAAACTCAGCATTGTTTAAACATAAATATTAGATCCATTCTTATCGCTGGTATTTTTAGGGTTCCGTAGTCAACTAGGAACCCTTATAGTTTCGCCATGTCTGTCTGTTCGTCCGTCCGTCCGTCCGTCCGTCCTCGCTTTATCTCTGTGACCGTTAGCACTAGAAAGCTGAAATTTGGTACCAATATGTATATCAATCACGCCGACAAAGTGGTAAAATAAAAATTGGAAAAAATGTTTTATTAGGGTAGCCACCCTATATGTAAAGTGGGAAGTGTTTTTTTTTTAATTTCAACCCTAACGTGTGATACATTGTTGGAAAGGTATTTAAAAATGAATAGGGGTTTACTAAAATCATTTTTTGATAAATGTCTATAATCTCGGAAATAATCGCTCCAAAAGTAAAAAACAATGTGTCCCCCCCCCTCTAACTTTTGAACCATAAGTTTAGAAAATATGAAAAAAATCTGAAAAGTAGAACTTTATAAGGACTTTCTAGGAAAATTATTTTGAACTTGATTGACACAACAGTTTTTGTACAAAAAAGACAAAAAGTTGTACAAAATAATTTCCTCCTCTCCACCTTTAAACTCATAAGTGGGAACACTTATTGTGACGGACGGGAAACTACGGAACCCTACACTGAGCGTGGCCCGACACGCTCTTGGCCGGTTTTTTTTAATTTGTAATTTGTGTTTTCTGTGAAAGTTAAAATAACAAAATGTGATTTTACTTTTATAATAATTTCTTTTTTCCACGTAGGAACTTACCTAAGTACATATAATTCACTACTGAAAAATATTTTTGCTTTTTTTATATTCAACAAACTAAAAAGTACACTGACAACACTAAACACTGTACTGTATCTGTTTGCAATCCGACTTACGTCTTGCGTCTGCGATTTAAAAAATGTATAAAAAACGTGCTAGTACCAGGACAGAAGCCCTCCAATCAAGAACCAACCCACAGCAGGTTTGTTTTGAGAAAACGAGACTTTTGTAAACGGAGTGTGCAAAATGCATACATAGTATATTAATGAATGAATACTTCTTAACCTTATGTGGGATACTGTAGCCTATCTAAGAATATCAGATTTATAAATTTTATAAAGTTAAAGTATATAGTAAATCGTTAAAAACCCGGTTGGTTCTTTCTTGTAAAAACATATTTTGTTACTTAGTTCCTTCTTTCAAATTAGACGTAAAATTTCACTGTTGTAATATTTCTAAAAATAAAAGCAATTCTTTTTAAAGTATACTTTTTAATGCCATTTATCAGATGGTGAATCGTATTCTTACATTAAATACAAAAATAGTACAACGGAAGCTAGAACCCTTAAAACTAATCATCACTATTATTATCGCCTTCTACCTCAAAATCGATAGGCCCGGTAAAGCCGTCAATATCGTCTTCCATGTCGCTACCTTTCAGATTTTTATAAAAATCTTTTGCGTCTTTTGGGATAAGATGCAGAATACTTTTTATATCTGTTAGTTTAGCCTCAGATATGGCTTTGCCTGTAGGCCAAAGTAAGCCCATATCATTTTTGGTTATCACGGTGCTGCTCCTGATATATTTTTTTATATTAACTTCCTTCAACTCATCTTCCAGATTGTTTCTCATAAAAATAGAGTACATTTTTTCTTTCTTAAGCACTATTTCTTTGGTATCCAGCCAACTTATTTTAGATCCATCTTCTGCCTTCTTTCTGTTTGTGATTTTTGTCTCTAAATTACGTGACGACAAAAAATCTTTTTTGGTAAGCCTGTGTACAATCATTGGTTTATTTTTTCGACAGTTTTTCATGATCTCTATGTAATCTTCTGGGGTATACAATGGTTGTTGGTGCTTAAGAGCGCACTCTATCCGGCCAAAATCCGTATCATTTGGTAAAAAGCTGTGGCCGGATTCTAAAAATCGGTGATGAATTTCTTTTAGAGTGGGATGATCATTCAATAATGCTTTCAACATTAGGGTCAGTTTGTTGTTTCTATTTTGACCCCCACAGGAGTCGCTCCAGAGGAATAAAGTCTCTACACCATCTTTTAATCTTTCTGTGATATGTTTTATTAAACACGAACCGACTTCCTGTGACCCTCTGCCGGCCTCCCCTTCTACCCAAACATTACAATGCGCTTGGTCATTACTGCCTGTATGGATACCCAGATTATAATATAATCTGGGTACCCAGGGGGAGGCCGGCAGAGGGTCGCAGGAAGTCGGTTCGTGTTTAATAAAACATATCACAGAAAGATTAAAAGATGGTGTAGAGACTTTATTCCTCTGGAGCGACTCCTGTGGGGGTCAAAATAGAAACATCAAACTGACCCTAATATTGAAAGCATTATTGAATGATCATCCCACTCTAAAAGAAATTCATCACCGATTTTTAGAATCCGGCCACAGCTTTTTACCAAATGATACGGATTTTGGCCGGATAGAGTGCGCTCTTAAGCACCAACAACCATTGTATACCCCAGAAGATTACATAGAGATCATGAAAAACTGTCGAAAAAATAAACCAATGATTGTACACAGGCTTACCAAAAAAGATTTTTTGTCGTCACGTAATTTAGAGACAAAAATCACAAACAGAAAGAAGGCAGAAGATGGATCTAAAATAAGTTGGCTGGATACCAAAGAAATAGTGCTTAAGAAAGAAAAAATGTACTCTATTTTTATGAGAAACAATCTGGAAGATGAGTTGAAGGAAGTTAATATAAAAAAATATATCAGGAGCAGCACCGTGATAACCAAAAATGATATGGGCTTACTTTGGCCTACAGGCAAAGCCATATCTGAGGCTAAACTAACAGATATAAAAAGTATTCTGCATCTTATCCCAAAAGACGCAAAAGATTTTTATAAAAATCTGAAAGGTAGCGACATGGAAGACGATATTGACGGCTTTACCGGGCCTATCGATTTTGAGGTAGAAGGCGATAATAATAGTGATGATTAGTTTTAAGGGTTCTAGCTTCCGTTGTACTATTTTTGTATTTAATGTAAGAATACGATTCACCATCTGATAAATGGCATTAAAAAGTATACTTTAAAAAGAATTGCTTTTATTTTTAGAAATATTACAACAGTGAAATTTTACGTCTAATTTGAAAGAAGGAACTAAGTAACAAAATATGTTTTTACAAGAAAGAACCAACCGGGTTTTTAACGATTTACTATATGCTTTAACTTTATAAAATTTATTAATCTGATATTCTTAGATAGGCTACAGTATCCCACATAAGGTTAAGAAGTATTCATTCATTAATATACTATGTATGCATTTTGCACACTCCGTTTACAAAAGTCTCGTTTTCTCAAAACAAACCTGCTGTGGGTTGGTTCTTGATTGCAAAAATGGGTCCAAATGGTCCCCACAGTAGGAAATATTGAGGAGAATAATATTTAGTATTTATGGCAGTTATTATTTATTTATTGGTTTGATACGTGTAAAAATTTTGTTTGTGCGAATAGAGATTAGGACAAGGAAAAAAACCTTGTTTTGAAGATTTGCTGAGTAAGAAATGACCTATTGAATTAACGTAGTAATTTACATTAATTACACGCAGTACATACCTATATCCGTGATTCTTTAACACGTTTTCTTATTTTCTAGATTACGATTATGAGCAAGTCTGATTTTTGAGGACAACCAGCCTTTGCTTCTTAGGATATTTTTTTTGCAATTTTCATTATTTCTTGATACACTTGTGTGTGTTGTTTGTTTTCCATAAAATTATTTATACTATTTTTGCCTTCATGCGACAACGGCTAATGAAATTCTTGCATTTTAAATATGGCAAACATTAGGTAAACCTTCAAATATACATTTGAAATACTAATCAGAAATCAAAAGGATTGTCCGCTGTGTGTTCAATCAGCTTACTTTTGTTACATTTCATGGTTTCATTTTCTATGCTCCGAAAACTAAGTATCCATTTCAATTACAGTTCATCATCAAAGGATCTCCATTCTTCACGGATCGTAAGAATAACTGACGAACCAACTATCCAATACTTCAAAGCTGCTAGTTGAAGCCACTTGACGTCAATAATTGCCTATTAAGTACCAATTAAAGATACCAGGAGAGCATAGGATCGTTGGTGATCGATTACCGAAGATTTATAGGGCTATTAACGCAGCACAAGGAAACATGGGCGTACTGCCGTTTTATTTTAAAGATTTTGAATATTTAAATTGTGGGAATTTAATTAGAGAAATAGTTGAGAATTCTGATTGTCGAGTTTTTGGGTTACTACGACCTTTGGCAGGGTTTTGGGAAATTCGACGAAAACAGTGAATTTTTTACAGTTTAATCACTCTTTAGATTGTCAAATTCACAATGGCTCACATTTTATTCAGCTAATAAATTCGGAACTGTTTGACAGTTTTCAACAGAGATTTATACTTCATAGTTCTTTTGCCAAAATAACAAGGTAGCTAGCGGAGTAAGTGTAGGGTGGAGTAAAGGCTTTGCATTCATGTTTTCTTACATTTCAATACTGAGTTTAGTCTTAAGTTCTTGAATTTCTGAGCTTTTTCGGATCTAGTCCTTACAGTTAGAACTAGGACCAGGACCAATAGTAAATCAGTGATAATCTTATTTGGATCGTATGTGTTGGAACCCGACTTTTGGCGAAAGGAAACAGCTTATTATGTCACGCTGGCTTTCGGCTGTAATCACCGCTAAATGTCAACAAATTAACACTTTCTATATCCCGCCAAACAAACCGCATCATACCAAATATTCTCTACAATTCCATTAAACATTCAGTAGCTTTAGTAACAAAAATGTGCATTAAAAGTTGTCTTCGATTAGTATGCGACACGTCAAAACGCGGCGACGCGCGGCGCCACCTCGCGACACACGACAATAATTCAAACAATACCGCTACACTACGTGACTTTCACAGTACACTATTAATATACATTAATATGCGTCATAATCATAGTACATAATGAAGCCTATGTATTCCGTCGGAGTGTCCGCTAAGCGTTTCTTGTAAACTCTATCCTATGTAAATGAAGGAAGAAAGGTGGCGTCTTGTGCGACTGCGGTGTGGTCTACGGTTGCCGACTTGTCGTATGTTGATGTGATAGGGATCAGACTGTGGGTATGGACTACCAAGTGATTTTGGGTCAACAAGCGCCGCAGATACGTTAACTTTTCCTCATAGATCAAGAATTGCCAGTTTTACCAGATAAGGATTAGTTTAGGCGAGACATATCATGAAAAAACTATAAATTTATGGTGGATAGTGATTGTCAGGAGATAAAAGACCTTTGACAGGGATTGTTATCTCCGTAGTTCTTCATTTCTAAAACCTAACACAGATTCATTTACGCTGTCGTTCCTATTCAAACTACTTTTGCAACGAATTTCCTTTTTTCAGAGATACAAAAAGCCTCAACATTATCTACCCCTATGCATTACCAACTTGGTGACAAAATTCCCACTAGCCCAGCAAGATATTTCTATCGGTAATGGCTGAGGCTGTTTGCATATCGTATTAGATAGTGCACGACTAACTGAGATGCAATATTGTACACACCGCTACGTGGATTAAGATTGCGAACGAGAATATAATGTTCCGTAGTTTACAAAAAATGTTAATAGTAAATGTTTTATTTGGTTAGTAAATCATACTTACTGCAAAAAAATAAGAAGTGTGTCATACCTAACTAACGGACTGAAAAAACAAGAAGGTCGCTGAAAAAGCAATAATAACTACAGTAGCCAATGTATAATTGATGAAGGTCAAAACAGTGTATTACCCTCGAAATATAGAAGATCATCAGTAAGAGATATACGCTTGATACGAGGAAAGACAAGATTATAGAGAGAAATATATAAAAAGGGAGAATGAATTATTTTATTTAGTGTATCGGTGGAAATCCATATTGAGTCGGCTCAGTATTATGAGTTCTCGGAAGATCTATTAGGAGTCAAGGATGCAAAAGAATAAACAGAAAACGGACGCGGACCTGTAGCTAGCTTAGCTGTACAAAACACCGAGGTTCCTCGAACACGGTAATTCCTAACAGTACCAGGCACTTGCATAAACAACGGCCTATCTTTTCGTCTAATCCGCGCCTCGCAGGACCAGGAGTCCAGAACTCGTGCGAAACGCAAAATTTTCACATTGCGATTGCATAACGAATGCGCAAACGCGTTCACGGCGACAAATTTCAATGTAATCTGTATAATATTACAATTTGCTGGATGAATTATTCAATATGGCGGACGGGGCACGATGTTTATTCGATTATAGCGAGATTTACATACATATTTATAGGTAGGATATGTGCGAGGCTGTAACCTGTTGTCATATCCATAATTTGAGCTACCGTGCGCGGTGACCTGCGGGGTGGGTGAGTTGGTACGAGCCAGCCGCCATGTTTGATCAGCCGATGGTTATTAGGAGACGTTATTAGGTACCTACTTCAAATTAAATAGTTTGTATGCAACTGGTTATGTTCTGTCGCGCGATGCAATTTCATCGGAATAAATTGAGGTTTAATCTATTTTGTTACAATTTACTAAGCAGGTATGGATATAAATCAAATCACTTTTTATCAAATATTTTTTATAGATAAACGTTTTTCGATTCTCATTAACAATGTCGCTGTTATAAAGTTTGAGTGTTACGGCAACATTTAATACTCTAAGGAGGAAATGTAATTCCAACATTGTATAATGGGGCTGCCTCTACTAAACAAACGGTGTTCCAAACTACGTTCTATCCACCTCATATAAAAAACAATAAATAATTGAATTGAATTGATATCCCGCCTTCTTTGTACCTAACATGCAGTCACAGTTCACCCAATTAACAATTAAACAACCAAAACTAGGATTTACATATATGATGAAGCGATGTAACATCTGCAATGAATGAAATGCTTGACGACACGGTTGGCGCAGTGGATGAGCGATCGACTGCTGCGCTGCGTGTCGCGGGTTCGATTCCCGCACGGAACAAATATTTGTATGGCCTACAGGTAGTTGTTTCGGGTCTGGCTGTATGTGTATGTGAATTTAAATGTTTGTAAACGCACCCACGATACAGGAGAAATTCCTAGTGTGGGGCAACGTTTCGTAAAAACAAACAAACAAAACAAATGATTCCAGCTGTTTCACTCGCTCCTCGGCTAGCTCCTATGTGTCGTAGCGTGATGTTAAATAGTCATTGTTACTCAGTGATAATGGTATAAGAATTTTCGAAATCGGTTCAGCAGTTCTTGAATTTATGCGTTACAAACATACAAAT
The DNA here is from genome assembly GCA_905475445.1 of Ochropleura plecta. Classification (NCBI taxonomy): domain Eukaryota; kingdom Metazoa; phylum Arthropoda; class Insecta; order Lepidoptera; family Noctuidae; genus Ochropleura; species Ochropleura plecta. The sequence continues at coordinate 23,834,306 of FR997722.1, forward strand.
CTTTCCTCTTTATAATATTATTAGTACAGTTGTAGATTGTGTGGGCAAAAAGCATCTTTTGGAGGGCACTGTATAGTGTATACGCAGCCACAAACGACCTCGCAGAAGTTGCGAAGTTTCGGGACAACGATTCTTGGAATGCTAAGAGGAGAAGAAGAAGTTTAAATACCCCAATAGATTGAACCGGGTGTGCATCGATATAGTTACCTCAAGAACTATCAGAATACATTTATGAATACCACAAAGTGATTGGGTGGCCTACTCGCAAACGGAGACATTACGAGCTCAGCAATCCGAAAGGACCATTTAAATGTGTTTAACATAAAAATATTGCAATAGCTCACAGGTACAGGCAGACAAACCCACGTTTATTAAGTTCTCAGGCTATTTATTTACTTGAGCTATTTCTATTGAAGCTATTTATTTAACTGAGACATTTTCTGTGACACTTATAGCGACAGTTATTTAATGAACTATGACATTTGCGTGTTTGCGGTTACACTGTTAACTTATACAACGTATATTAGGAATCTAGATATTATAAATTTATATAATTTGCGCTGCTAAGGACCAAACGAGACTTGCAATGTATTTACATCCTGTGATTTTAAGTAGCTGATATAGTATTTCCATCTTTTGTATCACCGTTAAATCAAACATTAGTGTACAATTCAATCATACTCATGAACATGATAAGTTCCATAATTTTTAAGGATTGGCTGGTAATTGTATTACTTTAATATGGTGTGGTGTTAATCGAGCTAAAACCAAATATACAAGTTTAGTCGCAACACTTCTTGTATTCCGTGTCCCTAGTACTTTAGCCTAGTCCTAATTGAATCAACTGTAATTTATCTACAGCACATTCACAAACGCATAGAGCACCTCATGGCAACGACCTAGTACCTCCCCAAACAAACATTTCAATAGGTAATCTCAATGTCTAGACAGCCAAATGTATTCTAGTATTTGTAATACAATGACTGAACACTAAATCAGTTGCAGACTTCAACATAAGACCTAGGTTTTGAATACTGATGTCATCTCAGTGACCAGCCTTCGAAAATTCAGGCAGACACCGCACAGTACATATATACGTATATAGTTTAATCAGTACCATTAAGAGAAATAAATATGTCTCTATATAGGCATATTACGTCTCATGAACATGTAAATAGAATCGTTAAACGCAGCTGCGTTGCTTAATTAACTTAAGTCGGTACATATTGTGGATAAAACGGTCATTCCAACTTTATAACTTTCATTCGTACTCAAAAATGGGAAATGGCTTTACTGCTTAATTGTAAATAAAGGGTTAAATATAAAATATTACAAAGACAAATCCGTGCAAGTAACTATGTCACTTTATCAAATCATTAACAAGGTTATAAAAACCCTTGTACCTTAAATTTTCATTTCATTCTGTTTTCAGTATTTGTTGTTATAGCAGCAACAGAAATAAATTATCTGTGAAAATTTCAACTGTCTAAGTAACTGGTAAGAATTCAATACCATTTTTCTTGTAAGAAGAAGCTTTTGCCCAGTTTTGGGAAGATAAATAAACTCACGTCTTCCCCCATGGAGATAAGCAAAGCTACAGAACACCACCTGGTATAATCCTTACATACCCGTTTTTTTTTGTGGGTGGGAAATCATCAAATAATTTTCCCCGTTCTGAGCGGAGCGGTGTCAGTGTCAGACTTGTACTGACGAAAACCAACCCATGTTCCTTCTTTTGCCCTTTTTGTTCCGGGGCAGCGGTATCTCTTTCGAATAACCCGCAACCCCGGGCATACCCCTTCTGCTTGAACCTGGTAATAATAACCGGGTAACGATTAATAATAACCTGGTAATATAACTCAATAATTAAATACACAACAAACTTCATATTTTCCTATCCTAACATTGGCAGACAGCTCAGTAACAAAAGCCGTGCAGTAAGGAACATCAAAGGCGGGTTGCGACTGGCAAATGGCGGACTAACCGAACGCTGTATATATTCGCTTGATATTTAATAATTCATCCGAACAGTGTAGCAGCTCGCGCGTGTAATGCGTTGCGACGTGAAGGCAGCACTGACAGCGGGGAGCGATGAGCATAAGCGGAGTGGACGAAATAATGCAGCCCATTGCAACGTGGGCCCAACTAATGTAGGAAATAATAGTGAATTGTTTTAATGAGAATGAATATTCGTGTATCTTTGTCCTTGTGGAAACTACAAAAAACTTATTAAGGGAATTCTAATAATATCAGTTGTGCTGGACTTTAAGAAAAAAAAATATGATATGATCGTTACTGCAACAGTAATTGTATTTTTTTCAGCTGAAATAACAATGCTTTACAAATATCTCCACCGAGTTCACTTTATCTGTACTTTTTACACGGTATGCTTTCTAAGGGAAATAAATTGAATGAATTTGCGCTGTCACTGGAACCCCACACAACTCATTGGTGCGTAAAATATAGAATTTTGTACAAAAACGGTTCTCTTTCGAGATGTTATTACGGTCTATTATTAATAGATAATAATGTGTATTTCTATAAAGAACGTTAAGCCAAGCATATGATACACAATACAAATATGTTATTTATTTATTATACATACATCAGCGACTTCCTTGATGTATTGCTATGACGTTTATGTACCCACAGATTTTATACAACGTTTGCACTTTATACGTCAGATAGATTTATTTACATATAAGTTTACATTTTTATAACAATAAAAAAATATATAAAAATAGTAGCCCACCGGTATCGGGAACAGGGTCCAAGCTACCGGCGGTCAGGGCTCCAGAGAAAGGAACCTCCTAACAATACGAGCCGTGTCCAGGAGTACCGCTTTCTGTATCAAGCCCTTGATCCAGCTGCCTAACCAGAGCTTCCTCAGGTATTGGTCGAGGCTCTTGGCAATTAAGCCATTGGCAGATATGACTATCGGCACTCGGCACAACCTCGCGAGCCAAGTCAATATACACATGAAAAAAGTCTAAGCAACACATACTATTTCAAATTATTATACATTTATTATATCATTTCTTACCAAGTAGGTTAAACCTATGTAAACTTTTTTGATCTAGAGGACGCACTGGCTTGTTGTACAAAAATTCGAGTACCTATCATTTGTTTTTTTTTTCACAAATTCAAAAGCGAATGCATTTGTTCGAATTTTATAACGTTTTCTTTGCTTATTAAAATTTAATCTGTATCAATTTTATGAATTAAACAATAATTTGAAAAAAGTTTTGAACAAATTTGGATTTTGAGACATTTTTTACGTCATGGAGCGACGTCATTTGAATGCAGATGAAATGCAAATAGCTGTAGGGATGTTGCAAGCGGAAAGAAGTAAATTTCAGGTATCTCGGTATTTTGGTGTCAACAGAAGCGTTATTTGCCATCTTTATCACCGTTACACTAACATGGGAGATCGAAGGAGGTGTACAACCACACGGCAAGATCGATACATACAACTGATTTGCTTATCTTTCTCAGCTTTCACGAGGTTCTCGTCATGCGGGATCGTTATGTCAACAATCATCAAATGATGAATTTTAGCATGAGTTCCTGGATTCGAGTCCCAGGTCGGGCAAAGTGTTATTAGGTTTTTCCCTCAGGAATTTCTTAGAAGCAACCACGATGTTCGGGTTTGTGCCCGGTTGATGGCAATGAAGTCGCCCCTATTACATGGTACTTAAACATTATTGGCGAAATGTTGGTGTACTAATAGGATAGGTACCTACACCTCAAACTTACCCTTCTAGGATTTCAGGCGTGATGATATGAAACTTGTAAAAGAAAGAAAGAAAAGATGGCACGTGCCACAAATACACCAAAATTGTTAATGAGTTCCGTTATGATATTACGAATAAAAGATATCATGATATGAAAGCGTTAAATTTGGGGTAACACAGTTCCCGTTTCCTGATTTGCAGGTACCTGCTACCTGTAGTTTTTGCCCTTGCGCCTTAATTTACATTCAGTCAAAAAAGTATCGGGAATGGATGATTTGTTTATGGTTCCAAATTAAAATTTTTGTTTTTTTGTAGTTGTTAGATTGGCACAACTGTTTTCCATTTTGGCGCGGAGTTTGAGTTGCATCTGTTATTTATATTAAATACAGTGCTGGTTTTAGTAATATCATAATTATATAGTGTGTATTGCGAATTTCATAATGGACAAAAATATCGAACAAAGAGTTTGTCTTAAATTTTGCATCGCCAATGGAATTTCGTGTACGGAGTCACTGAAAATTTAACAGAAGGCTTACGGTGAATCGACTTTATCAAAAACTCGTGCTTATGAGTGGTTCAAAGCGTTCAAAAGCGGTCGAGATGTGATGGAAGATTTGCCTCGCTCTGGTAGGCCGTCAACGTCTGCAACTGAAGTTAACATCGCAAAAGTGAAGAAAATAGTGACTGAAAATCCCCATTCAACTCTGCCGCCGAACTTTCTGTATCTCACGAGTCGATCCGTACCATTGTAACTAATCATTTGGGTATGAAACATGTTGCTGCTCGGCTAGTCCCAAAAGATCTGAATTTTCTCCAAAAACTCAATCGCATGAAAGTCGCTGAGGACATGCTAGAACGAGTCAGTTCGGACCCAACATTCATGAAACGCATTGTTACTGGTGACGAGACGTGGGTTTACGAGTTTGACATGCAAACTAGTCAACAAGCTTCGGAGTGGCGCCTTCCAACTGAACCCAAACCCAAAAAAACCACGCCAAAGTCGATCAAAAGTCAAAGTCATGTTGACTGTTTTCTTTGACTATCGCGGTGTTGTGCACTCTGAATTCTTACCGGAAGGTCTAACGGTAAATAAAGAATATTATTTGAGCGTTATGCGGCGTTTAAGAGAGCAAATTCGACGAAAAAGGCCAGATTTGTGGAAAGAAAATTCTTGGATTTTGCACCACGACAATGCGCCTTCGCACAAGGCTATCATTGTGAACGAATTTTTGACCAAACACTCAACAAATACCATCCAGCAACCACCATATTCACCAGATATGGCTCCTGCTGACTTTTTTCTTTTTCCTAAACTCAAATTACCACTTCGTGGCACCCGTTTTCAATCGATAGAAGACATAAAGGAGAATTCGCGGCGAGAACTGAACTCAATTCCGGAAGCAGCGTTTAAAAAATGTTTTGATGAATGGATTATTCGTTGGCGCAAGTGTATCGTTTCTAAAGGAGCATACTTTGAAGGTGATAAAATAAATTTGGATGAATAACAGACATTTTGTGTATTATTGATGTTTTCCCGGTACTTTCTTGACAGAGTAGTATGTCCGTCTCCATGGTCTCAACTATCTCTTTACCAAAATTCATCAAAATCGGTTTAGCCATTTAGGCGTGAAGACGTAACAAACAAACTCACTTTCGTTTTTATAATAATAGTAAGGAAGTAAGTATATCCTTAAATATAGTAAGGATTTATGAGCCTTTGACTGAGACCGCGACGCGCGACGTACGGATAAACCAAATTATTAAACTTACTTTACTGCGAATATGACTGTAAGTTAATGTTTTGTTATCGATATGAGCCATTGACTCCTAAAACTACTAAAGATAATAAAGATTCAGTTCAAGGATAAGGATTCTCTCTCCGTTGTTGTTTTCCATCTTCATTAATTTCATCATACTCTGTCTTCGGTGTTCGTATCATCTTTATGCCGATGATCTTCAACTGTATACATCTGTGCGGGTGGAAAGTTTGTCGGTCGCTATAGAAGATGTAAACCGGGATTTGGTTGCTGTCAAAAACTGGGCTGACAGATTTGGGGTGTCTGTTAACCCCTCAAAATGTCAGGCCATTGTGATTGGTAGCTCACGCATGATGGGTAGAGTGGCGGTTAGCTCTCTTCCTCCGATTATGTTCAATGGTACCGTCATTCCCATTAGTCCTAATGTGAAAGATCTCGGCTTGCATCTTGATTCTACACTTAGCTGGCAGCACCAGGTTTCTAGTGTAAGTCAGAGAGCCAATGGCACTTTGCGGTCCTTGTATCGTCTGAGAAACTTTCTACCCGCTAAGACCAAGACTATGCTTGTGCAGACTTTAATTTTCCCTATAATCGACTATGGTGACGTGTGCTACTTTGACTTGAACGCGGTCTTCCTCGATAAGCTCGATAGGGTCCTCAACAACTGCATTCGGTTCATTTTCAACCTCAGGAAATATGATCATGTGTCAAGCTACAGGTCTGAACTCAAATGGATACCTATCCGGCAGAGAAGGAATTTTCGTGCTTTGACCACCCTTTTCTCTCTACTTAACTCTCCCACCCCTCCTTCTTACCTTATTTCTCACTTTCAATACCTATGTTCTTTACATACTAGGAACCTGCGTTCTTCTAACAATCTTCTCCTGCTTTGTCCTTCTCACACTTCTGATTTTGTTCATTCTTCTTTTCAGATTCAGTCCATTCTACTCTGGAACACGCTTCCTCTCGATATCCGAGCGGCTACCAGTCGGTTTGCATTTAAGCGGAAATTGCAGAGTTATTTTCTCTCCAAATAGCAGAAGTCATCACTATAACCTTTCTATTACTGTAAAATATATATTATATATATGTATGTTTATATATAGGTATTTATTATACTAAATATTTATGTATGTTTATTTTAAATAGACAGTATTGATAATAATTTTAATAACTATGCACCTGCCATGTTATCTCTTCACCACCCTTGGTTGACTGGTAGAGAATGCCTAAGGCATTAAGTCCGCCTATGTACTTTTGTGTTGCATGAAGTTTAAATAAATAAATAAATAAATAAGGATGTTTCTTGTAAGTTATAAATACTTCATAGGCACACTTGTAGCATACACTTTTTTCAGTATTTCATTAATGCAATTATAATGACGCTGATAAATAAACTAATTTTGTACTAAAGGACCAATTCTTAAAAGCATAGGAAATGGTCTCTTACTTTTTACAACAATTATCAGAACCTACTGTTTCTCTAAAAAAAGTTAAGCGCTACTTAATCAAAGTTATAATGCCTTTTATAATACTGTGTTGTTAAAATATTCTTTACTATAAGTATTCCGATACTCGTTACTTTGCACTGGACGTAATGGGATGTTTTATTTATAATAAACTAGCTTTCGCCCGCGGCTTCGCTCGCGTTAAATTCGGTATAACACAGAATCTGCAGTTTTTGCTCTTGCGCCTGATTGATTTGTAATAGCAACGCTCAGTTTTCCTTTTTCTTCCCTCGTTCTCCCTCATATTCCACTTTTTTTAATAAAAATTAGCCTATGTCCGTCTCCTGGTTCCCAACTATCTCTGTACCAAAATTCATCAAAATCGGTTTAGCCATTAAAGCGTGAAGAGGTAACAAACAAACAAATAAACAAACAAAGAAACTCACTTTCGGTTTTATAATATTATATATAAATATATATATAGTAAGGAAGGATAGTAAGGATACAGCGATAAATGTTCTAATCAATTATCACTCAAGTTGTAACTTAGGTATAACCTGCCGGGTTGCGGGTTGTTCGAAAGAGATACATTTTACGTGGTCCTGGAACTTTAAGGGCAAAAGAGGGAAGTTATTTAATTTCCCATCCGAAAAAAAAAACTGATAACTAATATTATCTAGTTTTGTGTGAATCCTTTGTATGTTTTGCGTAGATTGCTCTTCCAAGATATCTTATAATGTACCGTTGGCGATTAGAGATAAGTTTCATATATGCAGGAATTTTCAACATTAGCCTTGAGTCGATTTGATCCCCCGCTTGATGGCATTATCTTCGATCTCTATAAGATAAGATTTAGTCAGAACTAACAAAATGTAGGTGTACTGTAGGGCAGGTAAACCTCCAACTAAGCCTTTTAAGTATTACAGGCGTAACGTCATATGTTTCCTTATACAACTGGTAGGAGTATCACCATCTGCCTTGTCTTTTCTCAACCTTATTGAGGTTGGCTTCGACTTCTAGTAGTATATATGATTAACATAAAAATATCACCAATGTGTTTGCCGTTGAGCAGCGTGGCTAAAGCTAAGTGGTTGAACTGACATTTTAAAAGAGTCTTGTATGCATTTATCAAACCTTCATAGCCTGAAAACATGTTTGTAATGAATGACTAAACGACATGCGAATTATTTTTCGGTGAAATGATTAGTAGAAGTGGTTATTTTTAACGTATTCGTAAAAACGGCTGCCATTAGCAATTTGTTAATGTCAGTAGGTGGCAGAATTCAAAACAAATGGCATATTAATAGTTCGCTGAAGTTTAGTCACAAAATTATTTATAAGTGCCTAGGACCTCACTTCACAAACAAAATAGACATATTTTACTTACCTCATTATAACTATCGTAAACATAAGGGATCAAAACAAACCCCAGACGTTATTTATATTATTTTAGCGAACATTTCGGCAATTTGAATACAAAGTCGAGATTGTAAGCCGTTCGCAAACTTTTTGTACCCGCACGATAACGCACGTCACACAAAAAGCTTTTCTGTGTCGTTCGATGAAAAAATAACGTAAAAAAAGTCGCGCAGCCCGTCACTGATGCATCCGACGACATTTTTCAATATTGAAACAAAAAAATAGGCAGAAATTAAGGTAAAATAAATGCTATATCTTGTACCGGACGACGACGCTTTTACCGAAGGGACAACGTTTTTGAGTTTTCGCAAAAGCGAACCGGTGTTTTTTTATTTCAAAAATATCTTACGATGTTATTTATTTCTTAGACTAAAGTGTAATCTGGTGAAATTATTTCAGTGAATTTATTTTCGAATCCGATGTACGATTTAAAAATACGAATCGATGCTAAAAGATAGTCGAAAATACAGTCCCCATCACTATTCAAATAAGGTTCGAATTTCAAAAATAAACGTGATTGTTTCAAGCTATTCACGCATGGCTAGCCAGAAAGAGAGGTTAGAATGTGCTCGAGCGCGAACGGGACGGGATGCGCTATGATGGACGGGCACCGTCCACTGCTGGGACACCGATCGTAGCTCACGACGTTCCGCATACTTTCTCATCGCCGTACACCAAAATAAACTCTAAACTTTTTATGCGTTCCTGGTATATTTAGATGATATTGTCGCTGCGTTTTCCAGTTTAAAAAAAAGTGTTAAGTGGATGATTTATATTAAGTGCGGCCCGTTATGGGCGGCTTCCGGCGTAATTATTTACTAAAAGAGTACGACGGTGGCGTCCTGAAACGTGTGACCTCTATTATGACGATGCACTGACAGAATAATTCATGGTTCCTGGTTCTACGCTCCCTTTGTCGGTGGTAGCAAAGGGCTATGTGAGAAGATTCCCTAAGTTGACGACTCTTGACAAACAGCAGAAGCGAGGCGGCAAAAGATAACGCGCACGCGCATAGTTTAGAAAATTGAGGTGGTGCATGCACGCATAGCTATGTCAAAAGGTTTAGTATTAGTATGTGTAATGCATAGAGAACTTTCCTGCTTTAAACGTTAAACAATAATTAGGAACTACTATATATTACAGCGAGTCCAGTAATCATTTAAACATTTTCATAAATAAGCTATGATTGTGTGTTTTACTGATATTTTTTTGCCCGTTATACAATACAATACAATTCAAATTCAAAACCATTTATTTCAATTAGACCATTACAGGCACTTTTGAATGCCAAGAAACAAAACTAATCTACAGTCCCGGTCACAAGGCATAATAACTTGTGAAAGTACTGTAGTTGCCCATTCCAAAGCGTTAATCTCTATGGAGAAGAATGGGCAAGAAACTCCATGGACACTCTTTTAAATTATAATATTTTTACAAAATTGTATTTACATCATTCATGTTGAGATTATACAAATATGTGAGAACGATGTAGAAAGACGTGCACAGTAAGAGCGTCCAGAGTAAATATGTCAATATTAATTTAATAGTAACACCAGCCTATTGTCCTCCAAAAGATAAAGGCCTCTTCTCATCTAAAAAAGGCACGAGCATTGGTCACCACGCTGGCTCATGACGGGTTGGTGATTACAGACAAAGAAAGAACAGGAGGAAAAGTCAATCAGCTTATAACGTTGTCACTGAATGCTAGGACGGCACTCTTGTCTTCACAGGGAATGGTTTGTGATCATGGATTCTATGGATCTGACCCACCACGTCGCTGCTGCCGCGCCAGCTCAGTGCGTGCTGGTAGATACTACATGTCTTCAAATTGTTGGTTCTATGCTTATCTCTATGTTTTCCTCAATCGTTTGAAAGAGCAGTGGCGACGAAACAAATTAAACAAAGTAATGTTTCTGCCAGTGTTCAACTCACGACACGTAGGTCGGGGCCGTTATTGATACTGCTCTCCTAGACAAAGGCACCTAAGCAATCCTCCTTTATAATCATTTAAATATTCACCTAGAAACAAATGATTAGTATTTAGAAGCCTCTCTGGTATTTTTTTTCTAGAATAATAATAATAGTCCGAGAGCCAGGTGCAAATTTGGTTAATTATTTCTTCTCGTTAGATAATTGGCGTTACGCATCAGACAACAGTATCATAAAGCCCTATGACCGTCAGCTGCGGCGCAGTGGGGGGGATGAGTATTTGTAACCTCCCAAGCTTGAAGAAAAAAATTCACTCATTTCCTCTCGGCTAAAAGTTTATCAAGTTATAGCTAACCCAATACCTCAACAAAAAAAAAAAAGTCAGCTGGCTATAACATAGTGCATTGTACGTCAGCTGATGGCTAGATCATGGGAAAAAAAATCTTCACTTTCAGTGATATCCTCTCGGCTAAAAATTTACCAGATGATAGCTTATATGTAACTATTGATAAATATATACGTCAGCTGGCTGTATCTCGGTGGAAAAATCGTCAGCTGATACTTTGAAGGTCGTTACGTAGAAGTTAGCCAGAAGCATTTACTGACTATTTAAAGGCATCAGCTGACCAGGTTTCCCTCGACTTATTGCTAGCTGATTTTTTTTATTTATCACAGTATTATATTTAAAATCAGCTCACAAATTTTCGTGTGGGAGGAAATGACGCCTCTTTAATTATTCTTGTTATTTTTAAAGATTTAAACAACACACGCTAGCATAGTGTTAGGGACCTAACTAAGGACTAAAACTAGTGGACTGATGATTTTCAATGATGGCTAAATCGAATGATTTCATCGAGTGTTTCATCCAAATGTCAAAATCATTAGAGGATAGAGACAATATTTTTGAGAAAATTCAAGAGTTCGTTTGCCATATGTATGGATTTAATCGCCTGAAAAAGGTCAATGAGGCAAGAGTAGCGTTGTTTGAAAAAACATATAAATTCTTGGATACGGAGACATTCAAATTACCAAAGAAAGGTATTGAATGGCTCTTCTCTACCACCTTGCGAGTCAGAGCTATATCAGCAATTTTTAAGAGCATGCTATATTGCTCAAATTTGGTCAAATGCACACTTGAAGGTTCCAACTTCTGATGATCCGGAAGACTATGGTTGGGAAGAAATTGACAATAAATATGAGTTTACCTGGTTCTTTGGAAGTCAGTTACCAACATCGATTGATGAAATAACTATCCAGCCCGAAAAAGGTAACATTTTATTATCATATTAATGATATTATGTTAAAATACGCATTCAATTTTTTTTTTTTTACAGATGATTACGATGAAAATATAACAGCAGACAGCTCTGACAGTGACTCGGACAATGAATCAGAGAGAGATGGTTGTGACTCAAGCCAAAGCGAAGCCGAAAATGATTAAATAACATTGTCATTTGAATTGTAATTTGTCATAATTTTTTTATAATAAATATTTTTTATCAAGTAACTAGTTAATTTATACTAAGCAAATTGATTATTGAAATATTGGAATATATCTAAAATTATATGATTATATACTTATAAGTCTAAAAAATATTGATATGGAATATTTTTTTCACCTCAACACTCATATTTGGAGTGCTATGCCGAATAATTAAAAAGACGTCATTTCCTCCCACACGAAAATTTGTGAGCTGATTTTAAATATAATACTGTGATAAATAAAAAAAAACAGCTAGCAATAAGTCGAGGGAAACCTGGTCAGCTGATGCCTTTAAATAGTCAGTAAATGCTTCTGGCTAACTTCTACGTATCGACCTTCAAAGTATCAGCTGACGATTTTTCCACCGAGATACAGCCAGCTGACGTATATATTTATCAATAGTTACATATAAGCTATCATCTGGTAAAGTTTTAGCCGAGAGGATATCACTGAAAGTGAAGATTTTTTTTCCCATGATCTAGCCATCAGCTGACGTACAATGCACTATGTTATAGCCAGCTGACTTTTTTTTTTTGTTGAGGTGTTGGGTTAGCTATAACTTGATAAACTTTTAGCCGAGAGGAAATGAGTGAATATTTTTTTATTTCTTCAAGCGTGGGAGGTTACAACTGCTCATCCCCCCCACCGAGCCTCAGCTGACATTCACGAGGCTTTATAGTTCGATTTTCTGATGCGTTTTACTAATTATCACTTGAGAGGAACTTGGTCATATAAATCTGTTACTGGCTCTCGGGCTATAATAATCTCTGTAAATTGAATAATCATCGATTGTTATTGATTATTGCATTTAAACTCGTTCATAAACAGTTATTGAACGTGACAAGCGATTGCGCTGATTAATTACGCATTATCAACGCACGACTGCGTACGCGCATGCATAAGCATTTCTCTGTGCAAATACGTTTAAAAATGTGCATAAGTGCAGCACTGTGTTTTTTCTAAAAGTTTTTATTGTTTCTCTAACAATTGATAACTCAAGAATAAATGAGGCATTTTGTATTTGGATTCAGATTAAGATAAGATAAATCAAAATGTGCCATTTGTGTTTGAAGTTAATTCTTTTGCATAGGATATTCAATATGACGTGGTCAGCGAACATTTAGTTTTAGCTTGCTTTTTCATTTTTACTCATAATCTACATGTATAAAAGAGAAATTCACTGACTCACCACGAAATCTCTAAAACTACACGTGTTAGGAGTCTCCAATTTTGCATGAGGGATCCTTTTCTAACGCAGGTGCTCACTAAGATGGGATTTTACAAAGTTCTACTCCTAACGGGGAGAAACTCCGGGGTTGCGGGTTGTTCGAGAGAGGTACCACGGCCCCGGAACGTAAAGGGCAATAGAAGGAACATGGGTGGGTTTTAGTCAGTACAAGTCTGACACTCTTCCCCCGCTCTGCCCAGAGCGGGGAAGTTATTTGATGATTTCCCACCCCAAAAATAAAAGGGGAGAAACAAAGCAAAGTTAAAATTAAAATATAATTTATCTTTATTCAGTTTATATGAGAGAAAGCGATTCCTAGACCTGATTGACTTGAAATGTTGCATAGGCATTCTTTCACGAAATTAACAGACTTTATAATATCTCGCTACGTCACTAAGGAGCTGAGCAGAGGGTAAAACCGCTGGGCACAGCTATTGTCTATATAAACATATCTTTAACGCACAATTTCACACTTTGTCACAAATATCTAATGTTTTAGGTGAAAGAATGATAAGGAACGAGGAGCGCTGCTGTTTCTGCCAAGAATATCAAAACAAACAACATGGCCGAATATATGCATGATTATGACACCGGAGAAGAACGAGTGATTAGAGAAGGCACACGTAGACTAGACTATACAGTGAGCAAGATACGTTGCATAAGGTTACTATTGCTTTAAATTCTTACTAAAATTGGTGATAAAATTCAAACATCTATTTTTACAAGGTATGCAACAAATTCAGTTAAATTATACCTACACTCATATCGATCGATCGCGCTCGTGAGGTTTTGGTGTGACACAAGTTTCTGAACATGTCACCCGACTAAAACGGTTTTAAAGACGTTATCACGTCAAAAATTATAAGCGATACGAAGCAAATCAAAAATCTTTATTTATTGAAATTCATATTAAATTGGTCCTTACTTAGAGCTACTCGACCAAATGCCACTAAAAGACTACCTATACCTAATATTTTAGATTCACGTCAAGCCTAATTCTAAATTAATTCATATACCCATAGAAAAAATAACGAATGACTACCTAAAGCTTATTTACTTGGAATTAAAACAGCCGTTTAAAGAACATGGCTATTTTATCACCGATCTGAATGTTAAGATAAGAATTATTAAAAAATGGCAACTCCGAGACATTAACCTTAGTTCAGAAGAGCGAAGAATCGCTTTCTTATCATTTAATTATTCATTAAAGTTACAAGAGTAAATATTTTTACGAGTTTAAGTGCGTACCTAAGGGTTTTATTATTTTTTGACTACCTTTTTATGATTTTATTTGCTTTTTAGTAGAACCATGTGTACAATGACGCATGAAACATAATATCATCATCATGCATTATTACATAGATAAATAAATTAGCATACTACACATCCTAGCAGTGACGTGATGCAGAATAACTGCGAGCCGCATTTTTGTAGACGGCCATTACCGTTACAATCTTTCGCCATTTCCTGGTCGTTTAACACGTGATTATCTTCAAACTTTTCACGCAAACATTACTTCAGATGTTGAGGGCTTTTAGAAAATCATCGCATCGCTCACAGGGATGGCGAATTTACGAGTAGATGAAAACACATCCTTTGGCAGTGATTACGTACCTAATCGGTGAAAATTCGTCAGTGAACAGTGAACACTATGCTTTACTTTGCCTTGTGTTTAAATAAATGCTCATGTACGACAAACACCGATTTTTTAGAATATTATACCTACCTAGTAAGTTTTTTTTTATTACAAATTTTAGTAGATCGTTCAGCATACATAGTTTATTTGATTTGTGTAAAATTATAATTGGGTACATTGTTTTTGGCACTTAAATGAGAGCCTATCGCATAAAATTGCTTAGATTTTTTACATTTATAGACAGTTGAAGTATAAGGTCAAGTTCTTCAGAATTACAAAATAATAATACTCGAAGTTGTTAGCTGTAGTTTTTCTAGAATTTATCGTACTCCCACTTTTTTCCTATTTTATGTTGTGTTAGATTCCAATGTTAAATGTTGTATCATGTATGTTTTATCATCACATTGCACGCAAGCAGCGTGTTTCTCCGATTGTTGTGGTATCTGTCATGTACTGTTAATGTACCAGGCTAGCAGCAGTGTGTAGGTGTAATGAGAACTAATAGACTGCATTTATATTCGGTTCATTACGTGATAGAAAGTGACGATTGTCTGCCTAATTAGACACGTGGCGAATGGGGCAAATTTATACGTACAATATACCTGTCTATCTGATAGTATAATCTTGACTCGTAATAAATTAATGCTCATTTGTTAAACTTTTTAAGTTTGCGAATGTAAACTGTGAAGAATCTAGTCAGCTAATGAATATTGTATTCACTTGCTTACTTCCTTAGTAATCTACAAAATGTATCAGCCCGGCTTTGTACTTATACCTTCTTACAGTCCTAATAACCTTCTCCGAATAAAAAAAAAACAATTAAAACCTGTTTACTTACATAACTATTCCCTTAATCAACTTTCAAAATAACTGATACTAAACATTGATTTCATTTAAATATTTTCCTGTTTTCCTAAAATAATTTTTATAATTATTCATCATTAGCTGATGCCTGCGGCTTCGTCCACATGAAGTTTGGTAATTGTCACATGCAATCGTTATATCGAAACGAAAAGGTTATAAACTGTTTCCCAATTTTCATTCAAATCCGATTGGCAGTTTTTGCGTGAAAGAAAACATCCAAACATCCATACATCGAACTTATAATATAGTAAGATATACAATATAGGAACAAGAATAGGATATCTTTATGGACACTTCATCTACTAGGCATCCAGGAAGACAAAGATACTATCAATAACGACTGAATACAAAGAAGATTTTAATAGGTGCAATATTTATTATCTCTATAATCACCTTGTTTTTCAAATGGCACTTAATTAATCAATGTGACATTAGACGAGCTGAGTCACGGCCGGCCTTCGTCTCGGTAAACATGTCAATACTGTGCAGATGCTACAACAGATGAGTATTAATGCAATTAGTATTGACTCGCTCGTGTGTTAGCAGACGGAAAGTGTTTCATCCCTAATTGGTTTATGTTGTCCTGGTGTTAGATGTATTTAGCAGAGAAATTTACGAGGTTTGCTTACGTTTTCCACAGTTGTTGTTTCACAATATTTTCGTACACAAGAGAAAAGAGCTTTTCGGTAGCTTTAGCAAAAGCAGCAAGTCTTATTTTAATAATTACAGGGATGTTTTAATAAGAATGGCTATCCATTTTTTAGGGTCGCCCACCCAAAGGTTAAAACGGTAATCTATTACTTACTACCTAAGGCTCCGCTGTCCGTCCGTCTAACCGTCTGTCACAAGGCTGTATCTCATGAACCGTGATAGTTAAACAGTTGAAATTTTCACAGAAGATGTATTTCCGCTATAACAACAAATACTACTAAATACAACCATGTTGTTCAGTGGGTAATGTCGGTCATAAATGCGTACGTTAGGACCACTACTTCATAAGGTCAAGGTAATCTACAAAAGTAATAAATGAAAAATCCACACTGATGTAATTCTATCTCTATTTTTAAAACATGGCTTCGCCGGAGGGATTGTGTCAATTACTAAGGAGATCATCATGTATTCAACGTAAAGCGCTCAGTTATAAATGTAACAACAACTGTGAACACACAAGCCTGTGGGAGTGAGTAATATCATAGAAACATGATCTAACAGCGAACATTACCAGTGAGTAGCCAGTGAGATATTATGGGACCTACGTTTTTATGGGAAGTCACGGCAAGCCCCGCGCGGCATGGGGCAGGCGCCATGCGTACGGGGGTTCCATTCCACCGATCCTCTCTACTCACTAATATTATATTTTTATTCGTTTCCTATCTAATCTTAAGTCGTAAATCTTGACATTTTGTTTATATGAGATTGTCCCGTGAAGTTTTTTTAATTATCGCCCCAATAAAATATTGATAAAAGCCCCTAATGCGACGTTTTGTTTCTGCGAATTCATTTCGGCGGTCAACGTACATGTTGGCGTTTTATTTATTTTGTTTATATTGTGTGTGTTTAGACCGCTGGAAACTAAGAACAATGCTGGGATTACTCGTATATTGCAAGAGTTATGGCTGATTATGATAGCAGCTATAAATCCAGTTACCTAAGTATCCTAATAACTTGCTGAAACTCTCTGAAGAATTCATTATATTCATAGGTATTGTTTTATATTTTGACAAAAGCGAAAATGTAATATCATAATAAGCTCCAGAAACAGTTTTATCATTTACTTTTTTTTCTATTATTTCTTTGAGAACGAGCGCGAAATATACGAATGTTATGAATCGGCGCGACTGAAGTCATTAGCGGTGATAATCACCAAGCATCTAGTTATTTTATTGTTCTGGTTCTACCATAAACTAGAGATATTTACATTTGTTTCACAAATTCCAAACGATCGTCTTGATGTTTTAATAAATTGGCATATGTTCAACTTAATAGAACTCTTATCATGAAATACATTGTTGAATTCCACGATAAGAGTTTACCACCTTTTATTTTTTAATGGAGTCTTCAAAGTCAAGCATTGTTTCTAAGGCATTCGATTCTAAGCATTGTTTCTAAGGTTGTTAGACTGAGAGATCTTCCCTTTTAGAACTTCTTGAAACGATAAATGATTTCAGGATTACGAATGAAATGATAAAGAAATTAGCTTCCAGGACATGCATAAAATATGAGACGAATAATATCCTAAGCAAGCGTTCAAAATTCCATTTGCAAAATAAAGATTATTAGGTAATATCTCAAATCGTTAGAGCTATTAATGTCACTGGTTTCGTCCGCATAATAATGACATTTAAATCAAGATCCAGCTTACACACAGACGGCAAAAATTATTGTGATCTCCGTCAGCGTAGGCATACAAACTTTTTTCTTGAGGGGTGAAGCGTAATGAAAACAAATGACAGAGACCCACGCGCGTCCCATAAAAAATTCAATTCATGGTTGCACGAAAATAGTAGCACTGTATTGAATTTAATATCTGAGAGCATTTAGGGTTTTTTTTTTGTCGTCACAGCGGCAGCGGTTACCCGAGTGAAATACAACTGTTTAGATTGAATTTGAATATTTTGGAATCAGCTGTTTTTAATGCATTGACGGTTCGTTGGGTAATTTAAAGGGAACTTTTCACGTAGTATTTCTTTAGATACAAGATGGAGCTACTGGATGTGTATCATTCGGAAGACATTACTCACTCACACAGCACGGCTATTAGGTAGTGTTTGACACAAATCCCATGAATACGTCTCATTTACAGCAGTGGCGAAAGTACCAGGAACTCATAGATCTAAAGTGGATATAATTTACAACGTCGCCTAATGGAAGGAGCACATTAAGAGCGCATCTTTAAGCGTTTACGTATTTATAGAATAGAGGCAGTGTACTAGGGAGCCAGGTGCTACACTTGGGAGGTAATTGTTTAATAGCCGGCGACTCATTAGAGGGACGATATTTTTAAAGAAAGCCCTCCGGTAATACAGTTTGTTTATATAAGCTAGTCAATTTTTAACGAATTAAACCTGCTCCATAATATTGTTCATTAATTTAGAACATTATGACATTTTTATAGCCGTCGCTTCATTCTTAAAAGTAAATCGAGATGGAACAATGTAATATTCATTTAGGTAAACAGCATTTGGTCAAAAATTTTAATGTCCTTCGTCATAGACAGATTGGTGATGTAATTCGCTTAAGACCTAACGGAGTAACCCATACATTCTTTGATATTTATGGACTCCTAGTAAATCCGCCCTAACTTCATCAAAGTACAAAGCAAAAGGGGTTGATACAACACACATACCACTCTGCTACCCCCAAATTGTTTCCCGAAAACAAATTAAAAAGCATAAAACATGATTCAGTGTTCACCTCACTTAACCCTTTGCTGCGTCGCAATAAAATTACTCTCGTGAATTAACCCTTCCCCCTTCCGAGTGAAACACATTTACTTGCAAAACGACCCCCAAGCTTTTAAGTTATGATGGATTGGCGGGTAGTGACAGGAATCATTTTGGTTTTCGTCTTGTAACCATAGAAAACAATTTAAAATGCTGAAAATTTTGGAAAAAAAAAAGATAACATTACGCCGGTTGTTGAGTTTTTTTCTAAAAGAATTCACACTCATTTCTTTCGCAAGTTATGTTTTTAAGTTCCATGTAATAGGGGGCGACCCTATTGTCAACCGGGCACAATTCCAGACTCCGCTGCTGGTACTGAGAAATTAACCTTGAAATTCGAAAATTCGACCTGGAAATCGAACACAGGATTTCATGCTCAGCCGTCGCTAGCGACCACTGGACCAACGAGGAGGCAACAAATGCTTGCAATTCCGAAAAAGTCTAAACAATGGAGAAAGCGCGTAATCATCCATGCTAATATTATAAATGGGAAAGAGTGTGTGTATGTCTGTTTGTTTGTCTGTCTTTCACGGCAAAACGGAGCGACGAATTTACGTGAATTTTTAAGTGGAGTTAGTTGAAGGGATGGAGAGCAACATGTACTACTTTTTGTCTAAATTCGAACCCCTCTACTTTCGTAAAATGGGAGGTGGACGCGATGCGAAGCCGCGGGCAAGAGCTAGTAATATATAAAAACGAAATTAGTAGACATCGTACCGAAAGAACAAAGTTTGTATAACCGCACAAGCCGCACCTAACCACTTGAAATACACAAAGTTCCGTAATATCTACACCTGTACCGTAGCTAATGTTTATTTCGTTTAGCAAGCCGATGCAAAAACTTACATCCGCTTACGATAACATGGAGAGTCCTCGAGATGAGATCTACATCTCAGGGGACGCACTTCTGATCTCCCATGCATCTTCCCCAAATGAGAACAGTAGGGTTGCTCGGGAATTCGGAAATAAAAATAGTACTTTTAAGTCTGGTGCTGATTTTATACAAAAAGTGATGGAAGGAAAAAAATGTGTAGAGTAAGACAGGCTGATAAGTAATGTAAATTAACTTATCATAAAGTTATTTTCTTGAATTTTTTTTAGTCTTCAAATCGATTTTTTTTTTAACGAAAATGTCATTAGTCTTTTAATAAAAAACTAACAATAAGAAAGCAAATACGATAATTATGGGAGATTCATAAGTATGTAGTAATAAGCCATTCTTTACAAAATTTTATCAGTAGTACTCATTGTTGAAGTGTGAAAAATTGTAATTACTGCATTTGTACCGTATATCTTTACAATTGCTCATGAAAGTCATGAATGGAGAAAAAGTTAATAAGAATGCGCATCTTGTTAGCCCTACTACGCGTTAGGCGGGTTACACACCGCGCGCACGCTGTATGTTTTGACTCTGCCGTTTCCCGCGAATAAATCACTTGTTCAATGTATCGAAATGACGCACCAGTGCACAGAGTCCACTGTGTGTTGCTGTCCTTATCTATGCTGCAAACGAATTTGTACCCTCTTTCTTTTGACTTTAAATATAATTTGCGATTGTTGTTTTTGTATTTAAAAGAAAGGTTTGTTATTCAGATTCATACCCAATATATAAAGAGGTAAGGTCCAAAATGCATTCAATTTAAACAGACAATTGCAGTTTTATTGAGCAAGAGTCGTGAATACTTTGGAAAAAAGAAACCTCCAGAAGGTTACAAAAACAGTTTTGCCAAATAATAAAGGCGAAAATTGCGTGAAAAATTGTCTTTCATACGCAAATGTAAGCTGGTTTCCATGTAATCCACATGAAAGCTTTCGGATTAGTGTTTGATGACATCATTATTTTTCAAATGACGATCGTGTTGCGATTTTCTCTGCCCTTAAGGGATCGGGGGTGGAAAAAAATCGTAGTGATTTATTATCAAAACGTAATCTTGGGAAAAAAATTGTTTCTTGAAAAATTTGAGAAGCTTTTAGGAAATTACTTTTTAAAATTCTTCTCCGTGTTAGACATATTTCATAATAAGTTTAGCCAACAACTTTGTTGTTTTTTTTTGACTATACATAAAATAAATAAGTGATAAATGTGAGCAAAAAGTTTATAAACCTGAGTCAAGCTTTATGAAAATTTTATAATATAAATATTTTGTGAAATGTGTATGTGTACTTAGTTCTTTTTTAAATTCGTTTTGCAGTGCGCATTGCCTATTACGTAAAGAAATTTTACAATGCATAAATCCTAATACCCCATCAAATAGGAAACATATAAATACAAAACACCGGCCGAATTATTTACTAATAATTCTCTTAAATCCTTAAAATCGCATGGGACTAACCTACGATCATCTTACCAAACACTCTATTTTCAACCATAAATCTAATGAAATAAGGATGTTAGTAACTGCAGATTTGTGAAGTATTATTGTATAGTTCCCTTGTTTCAATTTTCCAGATCAGCGGTCCCTGTCGGCTTCAGATTGGGATTTGCGCGGACAGGAGCGCACATGTTGGGATATGCGCGTTTTGGATCATCAACATGTTGATTATTATGCATAGGGGAAACCAAGTGCCAAGGGAATATTATGGAGAAAAAAACTTGATATTTTAGCATTTTTTCCTGACTTTCATTGGACAAATAAAATCTAAGCAAACATAAATATATTAAAATTTGGGTTTTTAAATTATGCTCTGAACAATATCTGACTAATAACTATGTTATGCAATGAAACCTAGTTCAAATTGGAAAAATAATCTACAAGTACCTATATATCCACTCAGCCAGCAATATCGTCATTTCCTTAACCTTTGCCCCATTATGCTGGGTTCAACTAATTACCAGTATCGTATCTGGAGGGACTACCTATCTGACCTCCACAAACCAGGATAATAATAGGATACCCTTTGAGTAAAACTGTATGTCAGAGTTGCAGGCTTCAAACTTCGTGTAACGACTGTCTAAGATCTACAAATGACAGACGACAGTCTAGCACCAATGGCTTAACGTGCTCTCAGAGGAACAGAGTATATCCTCTCAGTTTGTCCAAAATTAATCATAAGTAGTTTACTATTATGTAGAAATGTACTAATTTATTAACAATGCAATACAGAGTGGGTACATCAATGCCCACCGGTACATTACTTATCCCGGGGGGCAGCGTCCCGGGCATCCCGGGCATCCCGGGTAATCCCGGGTCCCGCGGGACTCGTAACGCGAGCGCACGGACAAATAGATACATTTGTACTCATACATTACAATATGTTAAGAGGCAACCCTACTGCTACGTGTTTGCAAATATGTTGTGTTATCTTAGTGATAGTTTGTTTTGGGTAGGATGTCTGAAGAGAAGAATACTTATTTTTTATGTAATCTACCTGTTAAATTATAGGGGCATGTAGGTGAGGTAATGTTTTATCAAATTCCACCTCAATGTCATTCTGAATTTTGTTTATTCCTACATTATAATTTTCTGGTTAACCGTCAGACCCGTTCGCTTTTCCGTTGTATCTGAATATTTTTTGAAAATAAATGTTAGTTGCATCAAGTTTATTAAATGATGTTTATTTTGCAAGTAGGTTTTCACAAACACTTTTACACGTCTTTTTTTTAAAACTAGATGAGGCCGGTGTTTCGTACCCGACTACTCTGAGAAGAAACAGCCGAAACAAACTCAGAGGTCATAGTCTCTTTTAAAGTCCAGACAAAAAATCTTGGTCAACTTACATGAGGACTATGCAGATTAGTGTCTGAAGTGGTCTTTTTAAGAAAGCACCACACAGATTGAGTAGACCTGTCCAGTCAGTGCAAGCATTTGTCAGTTATCGTGTAGCTCGACTCATAACCCAAGGAGCTCAACGAAACGACGAACAATACCAAAAAAAGACATTGGTGAAGGTCCCTAATAGTACTCAACTGCCAGACAATCGTCAAAAACAAACAAAGTAAATAAAAATTATGATCCACATGGTCCTCACATTCACAATAAACAACTACAGACTAGAAAATATGTACAAAATAAATTAATGAGATCATAAAGATCTCATAAAATGTCATAATAAAAGAAAATGTAAAATTAAATAAAAAAAAAAAAAAAAATATAAAACAAAGTAAATATCAATGTCAAATCATTAAATGTCAGTGTATAGAATAAAGGAATAAACAATAAATAAATGAAACAAAGGAAAATCTTGACACTCACTGAGTAAATTAAATTGGAGCAGCTTAATCCCAAGCCTTTTTATCTTCAAGGTAATAATTAATATTATAGTAAGCTTTAAGAGCTAACTTACGTTTTACAAAAACTTTAAATTTATTGAGGCTTAGTGTTTGAACGTCGTTTGGGAGTTTGTTATAAAAACGTATACATTGGCATGTGAACGTACCCCCTATTTTTTTGAGCCTCGTTGCCGGGACAACAAATTTGTGTTTGTTCCTCGTATTTATGTTGTGGATATCACTGTATTTTTTAAACAATTTTATATTTTTATGCGCGTACAAAAGATTTTCGTAAATAAACTGAGAGGGCACAGTAAGTATATTAATTTCTGTAAATTTTTCTCTGAGGGAGTGTCTGGGACTTAATTTATAAATTGAACGAATTGCCCTCTTTTGCAAAATAAAAATTGTCTGAATATCGGCGGCATGACCCCACAAGAGAATACCATACGACATCACACTGTGAAAATAACTAAAATAAACTAAACGGGCTGTCTCTAAATCAGTTAAATCACGAATTTTTCTAACGGGCGTATGCTGCAGAGCTTAGTTTTTTTGACAACTTATCTATATGAGGGCCCCACTGAAGCTTAGCCTAAGAACACTGTGTTATCTTCCGGTTTCAACTCTTCATCCTTGATTACTACACTAGTTTCCACTTGTCTAACATGAGGTAACGTAAACTTAATGCATTTGGTCTTTTTCTCATTTAGAAGTAAATTAAGACTTCAAATTATTCATGGTCCTTCGAGTCAGATGATAACCATCAATGTAATTTAACAAAAAATGTCTTATTTTCTACTAAATCATTCCTAGCTTTATTACAAACTAAGCTCTGAGCTTAAGCTAAGCTGTCTTCTTATGGCAGCATCTTCCAAAACAAACAATTCAGTTTCCATGCCGAACTCACCAGAACTCGATTCATAAAAATAATATCACTTACCTCCCGTCAGCGTTATCGCCTCATCTCTCTTCCATACATACATACACTATCAGCGATCATCTTACTAAGTCGTGTGTATGTCTGTTCGTCTGAACAAACTCTCGGGTTACATCAACACTTACCTGCAAAGATACAAACAGATAGGTTACACACCGTTCGGAAAAAAATACCAGGAATTTTAATGCATGGGAATGGCGAATTTTTTTTTGTAATTTATTTTGGTAGCGTTCGTGATGTTTGTCGAGATAATATTGTTTTCTCATATTATTTTAGTTTTTTTTAGAGAAGTCTACATTTTCGTGTAACTTACATTGTTTCATAGTGGTAGACATTGTGTTCTCTATATTAGCGGCAGGCAACAGAACGACCGTTGTGAAGTTTTCAGGTAATAGTCGGATTCTCTATAAAAACAGAAATTTTCGAAGCTTTATTTAACTTTTTGAATGCTAGAGCAGAAACGCACGCGTGTGCCTTCCACGCCAAGCATCTAATTTAACCTCATTTTTTGTCACATATTTGCGTCGTTGCAGTCTAGTGCTCGCACTTGCTGGTCACATATATGTGACAATGGCGTTGTAATATCTTCCGTGAATTGTTATTCCTGTGATTCCGATATTTCAGCGCTTTTGCAAACGCCATGATCGCGGGATGACTCCCGTAAGTTACAGTTTAGCTTAAAACAAAACTCGAAGCTGTCTCAGAGTAGGACTTAAACTGGATCGATAGGTGATGGTTGCCAGAAAATTGCTAAACAACTGCTAAATATTCAAGTTTCAATTAATATTCACGCAAGCCTGTAGGAGCACGAACTTGGGAACGTAAAATAAAACACCTATTTTACTACCATGCTTGACGTGAATAATGTCGTTTCTAGATGTCGATAAACATCGCGGAACTATGTAAACAATTCCACTATCTCCTGCCACTGTTACCCTGGTACCTAACAAGCTAATTCAAACGCGTCTAATAAATAATACGATTACATTAATTGTATCTAGTTATCTTACTCGGGCTACTATAAACACACAGTTTTATGGTCTGAAGGAGGCTGCATACAAATGTGTGAGTATTTCGGTGTTATCTCCCTAACATTGAATCTTTAATTGATGTCAATTAAGTTAAACTTTAACGACTGGTTGGGTTGTGTAGGCTGTGTCGAGCTATCAATAATCTAATGTTGGATATTTATGACTGTCTGCTTTATTAAACTTGAAATATACACATCAAAAGTGTCTAGGGATCAAGCATTTTTATGCGGATTTCTTGAGATTGAGATGTGGCTTTGTAATAAATTTATGATTTTATAAATTTATATGGATCCTTTTTGGTGCATTTCATAATTTGAATCAGGAACTCTCAATCAAATTCGAGTAAAAGATGAAAATAAGCTGTCAATATTTTCTCTATAAAAACATACAACGCATTGAAGACATTATTAGTGCTACTGTTTCCCTACTACTGATTAAAACCAACGTTATTATGGAGCGGCGGCGGCGACGTCATTTAAGCAGGGAAGAAATGCTCAGAGCCGTGGGAATGATAGAAGCTGGTTCCCGGCAACGTACTGTAGCTTTAGCTCTGAATACAAGTCAGAGTGTTATCAGTCGACTTTGGACACGTTACCGAAGCACTGGTACCGTGGCTGAGCGCCATGGAGGACGGTATCGCTGCACCACACGGAGACAAGACCGATACATTCAAATCTTAACTCGAAGAGCTCCAACAATAACCGCCATGATGTTAGCCGTGAGGCTTCATCACTCTTCAGGGAACTTAATTAGCGACCAAACAGTCAGAAACCGCTTGCATGAAGTGAACCTTCATTCCCGAAGACCGCTACGGGTACCACCTATAGCAATGCACAATCGTAGGATTCGATATCAATGGGCTCTTGAACACAGAAATTGGGCAGAAGAACAATGGCGTTTCGTGTGCTTTTCTGATGAGTCTCGTTTTGGTATGAGACCGGATACAAGACGTATACGACACTGGAGAACCCCTGGACGCCAACAGCGATTAAAATCCTGCCAGGAAGTCCATCCTTATAGTGGTGGAACCATCATGGTATGGGCGGGTATTTGGATCGGCGGAAGAACTGAGTTGATTTGGATCAGAGGCAACCTCAACGCTCAAATTTATGCTGAGACGATTGTATCAGACGTCATCGTTCCTCTACAAGTGCAAATCGGTCCCTTATTTCAGTTAATGCATGATAATGCACGACCGCACACCGCAAGAGTTGTAAGACAGACTCTCGCCGCAGCTAACATCAATGTCCTGCCCTGGCCTGCTCAGTCGCCAGACTTGAACCCGATTGAGCATGCATGGGATATGCTACAGAGAAGAGCTCTGCCGAATATGGAGGGTATCCAGTCGCAAGAAGACCTTGTTTTGTTGTTGCAACGAACATGGGCGGCCATTCCACGGCGTGATTTGGATGAACTCATTTTGAGTATGCCAAACCGATGTTCTTGTGTTGTTAGTGTTCGCGGTAGAAACACGGATTATTAATTGTTTAAGTTACCCAATAAAATTTTAAAGAAAACTGTTATTTCAGTCTTTTTTTCGAACTTAAATGTTAGTGGTTCAAATGTCAAAAATCCCTTTATTAGGAAAATGGCAAATTTCTTTATTAATGCAAAGGTGACTTGGTTTATCGTTACTGTGACAAACGAAAACACTTTATTTGATGAATCCTTAAAGAAAATTTTAATTAATATCAATCAGGAGAAAAGTTATTGCAAAAATATATGTTGATCCCTAGATACTTTTGATGTGTGTATAATAAACACTGTTATGAGCTGAACTGAGAGATGAGTTCACTTAGGATATTACTAAAGATCTCTTCAATACCGCTAGATAACATAAATCTCTAAGGCTTATAGTTCATTATTATCGTCTAACAACGATGAATAAAATTATTTGGACATTTCAAAGTTGCCCGCCTAAGTTAATCTCCATACAAACTACACGAGCAAGAGCGGTAGCTGTCAGTCTCCTAGACATCCCCGAGGCACCGAGTCACCCACATAAATAATGTCAACAGTCGGTGATTCAGAACAATCGATGATCCATGATACCGCGTCACCGGCCACTCACCGCTTCCACGATCAAAAAAATACATTGGAAACACCACTCCCGAGAACACAACGCATAAATATATCAAATGAAAACAATAGGGCGACATCAGAGATATCGCATCACACACCACGGACCCACGGACATATTTCAAAAACCGGAGATAAAATAAAAATATAACGAAGAAAAAATCAGTTGAAAAACCAACATCGAAAAAAACACGTGACGGGCATTAATTAAAACGGACCCACGACCAGGAATTCAGAAAAACAAAGAGGTTAAACAAACCTTCGCAGTGGGATCCCTCGCAATGATCATCATCTCACATTTTTAATCATCGAACATAAAATGTTTTTTGTCGATGGAAAACTGACCGTGCGCGGACGGATTAGAGATGGGAGTAGTGTCGAGGCCGATACCACATTTATCGACATAAAGAGCTGTTGAAAATTATTTTTTGGTTGGATTGTCACCGTTGTTTTAATGGTATTACGCATTGAAGAAGGGTTATCTGTTCGATCCGATCTCTGGGTCCAGGTATAAGACCAAGATTGATTGGACTCGACCCGGCATTTTTATGTCCGTACTCTCGGGTGTCGTCGACTCCGTTGTTAAGGAATAGGTTATTAAATTAGTGGTATCGATCGAAAAACTCGTAATTATCGCGGCCGTATAACCGAATGCATCATCATTCTTTTTGACGTTTTGTTGTTGGTTTAAGTGAATGAAATGTCAAGATAATTGATTTAGACACTGCCGATTGGGGGCTGGCTCATGACATAATTGTGTTTTAGCAAATAAGGTAACATTTGGTAAAGAAATATTATACCTTTAGAAATTGTGGTATCATAAAGATATTTTTGCGGCATTAAAGGAACTGGATGCTTGCAATTAGATTCCTCAAAAATAACTTTTTTTATATACTTTTTGTGCAAAAGCTTTTATCCACAAAAAGTCCGCCCATTACATTTATTACGATCACTTAAAGTGGGATTTATAAAAGGATTGTAGATCATTATGCGGGGCGATAGGATCGCGGCGCAGGCGCAGCGCACAATGGTTGTCAACACAATGTCAGGGGACAGCCCGACCAGGGGATTATGACAGACGCGGACAAAAGCACAACGGCGCTTAGTGGTTGTTCAGGGGAAACTAACGTACTTGTATCTTTTGTCAGGGTTATACAATACTTGGATGTTTAATAGCGCTGTGGAGAATGAATATTAAAGTATCTGAAAGTACTCCCTTTTGCTCGAGATATTTTATTGGCCTAGTCTTATTTACAACAACGTTAAATTTAAACAAGTTCAGGTTTACAACGTAATGGCATTTATGATAAATTTCCCATGAATTAATTGACTACCCAATTGAATTAAATAAGAACCATTTATCTAATCGTTTAGCATAGATTTCTGTGCTCAATATATGAAACGAAAAAGAGCAAACCTAAACCTACCAAACATCACTCTATATCCAGGTGTCATCATCAAACTAGAAAAATAAATAAAAAACACAACAAACAAGAGCCCAGATG
Organism: Ochropleura plecta; assembly: GCA_905475445.1. Lineage (NCBI taxonomy): Eukaryota > Metazoa > Arthropoda > Insecta > Lepidoptera > Noctuidae > Ochropleura > Ochropleura plecta. The sequence continues at coordinate 23,863,012 of FR997722.1, forward strand.
ATCAGACACTCGATCCCGATGTTCGTTATAGCAACAATACCATATTGCATTACCGACGTTTATCTACACAAAAACTGTACCAAAAACGGCATTGCTGAAGGACTAACAATACTGAATAGAGATTTAAGAAGGGATTTGGATTCAAAGGGCCGTCGAGAGCGCGCTTTGTTTCTCAGAGCCTTTTAAATTTCACGTCTTGAGGTAACTGGACCGCGGTGAGGTGTGGTTCCAGTGTGAGCGGAGATGAGTTTAGTTATGTATGATCATTTAAACTAAAACTTTACTGAACTAAAGTATAAAGTGATGGAAATGTGATGAATGCGTGTTGCAAAGCTGATAATAATATGGGTAGAGAGGGTGTATATAGTGATAGCTAAGGAAGAGAAGACTTCTTTTAAATGCTCAAATAATGGTAGTGATAAAACTTACGGCTAGGCTACATAAAAAGTGTTGTGAAGTACTAGAAATACCTATAAAATACCCTGAAATATGCAATATATTTGTAGATACATCTTCAAACATGGACTGGACTCAAGTGAAAAAAGTCCTTGAACATTGTGCCACTTTCCGCTAACACTACCACTCAACCTTTTCTTCGGATTTAGCGTACTCGGAAGGCTGCCGCGGCGTGGCTTTGTACAAGCTTTAAAAGGGCTTGTGATTGTAGTGTCGAGTAATGGCCACTTTTTACGCATGCGCTGTAAAAAGGCGGCGCTGCATGGTGCGCGCGCGCCCATCGCCTCACTCACTGAGCAGTTCAGTCATAGTATAAAGAGGGGAAGTACGATAACTTCATACAAACGCGTAGCGCGCGGCTTGTATGTGTGCGCCGTAGTATCTATGCGTCGCCGCACGCACACTAAACAAAATCTCGGCTCCTTTCGCGCTGCGCCAGTCGGGGCTAACACTGCACGAGGTTCGCGCGTCACGGCTTTTCGGCACCGCTAAACGAATAAAAAATGTCTGATAATCGCGGGAGAAAGTATTCCTGTGTGTTTGGGTGTCTTAATAATTCATCAATTCCAGAATTGTCTGTTCAGATTACCTATTGAACTTCGCTCGGTTTATTTTATCTTTTTTTTATCACTAGGTACATAGTATAAAACTAAGTCGCTATCCGCCGTCTGTCTGTCCCTATGTATGATTAGATCTTTAAAACTACGCAACGGATTTTGATGCGGTTTTTTTAATAGATAGAGTAATTCTTAAGGAAGGTTTTAGTATAAAATTTGTTAAGTTTTTGTATTTACTTCTGTGTACATTAACGATATTTGTTGAAGATGTCGGCAAAAAGTATGCTGTCTGGGAGCTTTCAACGAAAACGCTGCCTAAACCCTTTAAGATATAACTAAATAATGTATGGTGTAATTATGTATCTTATATAGGTCTACAGAAAAGTCAGCGGTGACATATGTCTATATCTTAAGGATAACATACTATATCCATTTTAATACTTTAACAAATGGTCAATTATAAAGCGCTAATTTAGAAAGCTATTTACACAAATACAGTATTAATCCTTATCATTTTAAATAGGTTGGTTGGCATGAACATTTCATGAAGATTATTTTTTCCCTTTACATCATGCAGATTAAATAAATACTTTAGGAGATACAGCAAAATCAAAATAACGCGCCACAAAATTAATTTCGTGTCGCCGTGACTAGGCTGGCCCGCGCGGGCGGGGTGAGGGAACAAGTCGCTCATCGCTCGAGTGCGCGACGCGAACACGGGCAGACGCGTGAGCACAGAATAGGTACGTTGAGTTGACAGGTTCCTTACAAACTAAATTCAAATCCTTTATTTGTGAACATAGGTACAATAAGATTTAATTACATCAAATATAATAAAACATAGGTTTTATGAAGTTTTATAATACATACCTATTAGTTAGATCCGTACCATTACCTATGGACGGACGGACAGCGAAGACTTAGTAATAGGGTTTTTACCCATTGGGGACGTAACCTTAAAAATGAAACGTAGTTACCTAATTTTATTTATACTTCGATTTTGTTATTTTTGCTATAGGCTGCTTTTTATCAACACACCACGCGGGCGAAGCCGCGGGTGGAAGTTAGTTATAAATAATGCTGCTCTGTATCTTGAATACATTTCTATATTTGATAGGAAAACCATTGTTGAATTTTATTGACTATTATGAGATCTTTGACAGGGCTGGGCTTTAAACTAATGAATTTGTGATAGTACAAATTAGAGAGGCCTGACAAACCCTGTACCCAGAAAATAAAAGTAAAAAATACAACTTCTCGACCCTTGCCAATTTATAGGTACTGAATTAAAATTTAGCTAAAAGTGACAACCCTATGACAGTAGGCAATTATATCGCGAATTGGGCCGGAGATAACCTACTTCCCCTCTATTTACTTTGGTTCAGTCCTGTTTATAGGAATATTATAGAATTTCTGCGTATATTTGGAGACTTGTTGTCTAGCTGTGACATTTTGAGTGTAACCTTATATATTTCTTTTAAATATCCTGTCAATTTTCCCACTGCTAGGCAAAGGCCGCCTTTCTCCTACCAATGCGATCTCTGGTAAAAGATCAGATCGTCACACAGTCTTAACCGCGATCTACCTCGGCAGCGATTTCCTCCATCAGGTGTCCAGTGAGTGAAAACTCCCATCATATCCCATCTCTCCCTCTCCCACTTCAGTTTGGCTGTTTTTGCCCGAACATCTTCAACCTGAGTTATGAAGCGTAGGGCGGTGTATCTGACGCGATCTATTTGCTTACACCTATTATGCTGCGCTCCATTGCCCTCTGTCAAATCTTGAGTTCGGACTGATGTTGTTCAGTAAGTGACCAACTTTGTGCATAATAGATTAGGATAGTCATCGTGCGAGATGCACATATCGGTGAGTTTTCTTTTAAATGTATTGGAAGGTTTCTCTTCATGTGTTCTTAAAAACATAGTGAACATATTTTCTGCAAAACATAGTTAACATATTCCTTACTAGCTGGCGCCCGCGGCTTCGCCCGCGTGATATCGAAAAATAAATTATTCGATGTGTGATTCCAGACTATCCACCTCTGTGCCAATTTCATCAAGATCTGTTCAGCCGTTTTGACGTGAAAGTGTAACCAACATCCATCCTCACAAACATTCGCATTTATAATATTAGTAGGATTATACTACCTGTAGAACATAGGTGGGATCACCTATGTTCTACAAAAGAAATGATTGATTGAATTAATTTTAACAAAATCTTCAGAAGCGGTGGTTTTCACATTGTGAAATTTGTTTCGTTACCATACCACTGCTCTCAAAACTGCAAAGGTAACCAACAGGCTCTACAGCCAAAACTTCGAAGACACGTGACCACTCCCGAGCTCATAGCGGAGGCCTGTGTGTCAGCTGTACACGCTATTTGCTGATTATGTTACAAACAAATCTGCCGAACATAATTATAGATTTGGAAAGGACTGGTACTAAGATTCAGTTCCTAGATAAATAGACTTACTAATTAGCTTTTCGTGATATTTGTCGAAGGGTTGCCCACGCGCATATAGGCGTGTTTGTAAACTAGGAGTCAGTCACGATTGGTGTTCGATTACTATCGGAAGTTTGATAAGTTGTTGCAACGCGTTGCTCTGCGATTCCAACATAGTTCATGTAATCTATACTGTGATAAAGCTGAAGAGTTTGTTTGTGTGAAAGTACTAATCTCTGGAATTACTAGTTAGATTTGGATATTCTATAGTTTGGAATTTTGTTAGATGGAGAGGGAGGAGAAAACCAAAGAAAAGATAGATACCTAGATTGAATAATATCACGCTACTACTTTTAGGAGCCGAGCAAAAAGAGAAAAGGCGGGTGAAACCGCGGTGCAAAGCAGATTGATACAACACAAGATATGTTTCAAGCTACTGTGGGTGAAGTTTACTGCGTGTTGATCGATAATGGATATAACTTTTATGATTCAGATAGATTATAACTATAAAGTAGATGAAAAACGGTTCATTCATATTAGATTCGCGTTAAATATTAATCAAATTATAAGGGTTTGTGTTCTTATTTTAATGGCTTAATATGGTCTCAGCTTATTCCGAACCATTGACTATAATTTGGCGAAAACGACGCAGTGAAGTAAACAATTAGCTACTAAATGTTCCGTTCTTACGACCATAAAAGTAACGCCCGGGTGGCCTATCAAACCCGGCGACCACACGCCATCATAGAAAGCATAGTCAAATATGAAACACGATACCAGGAACACATCAGTGAGATGAATGTCTCAAATGGTGAAATTCACTCATTCGTAATAAAATGTGCACTTTAGCATAATAGTGTTGTGCAGTGGCGCGTACTCGCGTCGCTCTCGAACTCGATGGTCGAGTCGATAAGTGACGGTGACAAAGGTCGGCTCAGACAAAGCGGTGTGTAATCAAGATATCAGACGCTGTATTAAATTACAAGTCATAAACCAATGGCGGTGTTGGGTAAAATCAGCTTAGCTGATTGCGCTCAGTTTCATTGGTGAAATCATGTATTATCGTAAACACTTGAAAAAAATCAATGATGAAATGGGTCTACATCCTCCTTTCTTCTGAAGAAGATGAGGTAAGTAAAAATGCATGTCTTCACTGCTGTCTAATTTTTGCAATTATTAAGTCACAAGGAGATTAAACAAAAACCAACTTTCACTCATCGATCTACATCATAATGCAATAACTCTAACTTGCATTACGCGAAAATCGATTAAAATTTAATATTTTCTTTCCATCTGTAACTGCAAAACTAAATCACCTAATCTCGCTGCCTGTTCATCCTTTGTACCTCTTTATAAACGCAACGTGCATGCGTCTGCGCAGCGGATTAGTGCAGCGCAGCGGAGCGCACGCGCGCACCAGACCCGACGTAATGCGCGCGGCGCCAACAGCCCACCAATCATTTACATTTTGCCTTTTAACCTAAAAATACACAAAATCTTAATCTCCCTATTATGTGAACTGTTTGACCATAAACGAAGACGCCAGGGCTTGGAAACCGGGATTTTATAATGACTGTATTAGTTTTGCACAATCAAGTCTGCGAAAATTAGTTTTTTGAACAAACAAGTCTTGTTTAGGGTCGCTTGATTTTTTGTTCTACAGATGATAATATATAGTTATAGATAGACTTAGTCATGAAGATTTTAATATTACTTAGTTTTATAACTGGGATACCTACTTCATAACCTTATAAGTTTAAAACTAATCCAGTCTGATTTTTTTCGAAAAATATATTTTTATAACACAAACAACTCTATAGTTTACCGGATCCCACTTCAAATGATTGTCAAAGTATCATGTGAAGGTCGTGGCGTTTTATTTTATACGTTTTGGAAGACATTAACTTTACGTATCGAGTTACACGGCGCGCGGGATAATAGACCGTGCCCCGTGTTTGTGTACTATAGCCATAGTAACTACTCTGGTGGCCGCTGGGTGATGCAGGTCACACTGTGGGCGGATGTCTGTACTGTCACTGTGATGGTAGGTTTATTTCTCAAGTAAAGGTTTTTATTGCAGAAATTCATTCTTGAAGACACTTTCCTAATTTTCATTTAATAATATTAGTAATGTGACCATAAGTTTGCTTCTTCCGTTGTGTCTGGGAAATTATCAAATAACTTCTCTGGGCGGAGCGGGCGGGAGTGTCGGAGTTTTATTGACTTAAACCATCCCATGTTTCTTCTTATGCCCCTTATGTTCTAGGGTAGGTATCTCTTTAAAAAAACCCGCATCTCCAGCAGGCGGTGGCCCTGGCAGGCCTGCTAGTGAGTTTGCTTGAGGGCCTGGTTTTGATGAATTTTACCCACAGCGGTAGAGCATGATGAGAGTTAGGACATAAGATATTGTACCCCCGAGTAGTAAGTTCCCATGGAATAATATACGACCACAGATATAGATTGACATAGATAACGCAAGTATTACGATCTGTATGAAAACGAAGCGTGCCATTTTTTGACTACCTACTATGACGTCTCATGCACTATATTTTGGTGAAGTGACGTCTATTTAGTGATTGACGAAAGTTTTTACAATTTATGTATTACACAAAATTAACTATTTTAAATTTGATATCTGACGTCCAACTAGTGGCACACCGATGCAGACTGAGCGCGAAAGTAGCAGCTTGCGATTTTTGATCGTAAGTTTGGCTCGCAAAGTGGCACGCGTAGTAGTTACCCTTGCGTTATCTATGTCTATCTATATGTATGTATACGACAGTCAAGAGGACAAATGCTAGTAATATTATGTTTTTTTTTTTAAGTTATTTATTTTTATCTTATTCACTACGCCGTTATCAAAAGAACATGCGCGTCGGACCTGTGGCCGACTTAGGCCCTTCACAATACTCGGATAACCAAGATCACCGAATATATTTAAAATAGAGATGAGAATTGTATGAAATTGTCTGCCACATCATTTGGCCCTAACGTGATAAACATAGTTTATTTAGCTACTTGTTACTAAATAATTAAATATCTCGTTAGGTAAACAGCGGAAAGCTGATAAAGATCAGGTTTAAAACCACTGTCTAATTAATGAAACCAAACAAAACTGAACATCACATAACTACACACAATTAATTGCCCACGTTTAGTTTCCCACATACACTACAGTCCACAAACCTCCGCCGAGATCTAAGTAAACGACATCCGCATATAAATTAAAGTTCCACATACATTAATAATTCACAGAATTTGTTCTAATTAAAATCTTGTACTATTAAAGAAACTTGCGACGTCGAATTTCTGCTATAGAAAAGCGCCCCGTTGTGATTTTTACCTTCGAGAGTTCCAGCCCTTTATCATTAATCTGGATACTAGTCGATAAAACTGTAGACATACGAGGCGGTAAAATTCATCGACAAATTTTATGTGACATCACTAGTCGGCGTAGGGCGTCATAAGCCCCGCCCACTTGCGTACGTAGCTGGGTAATGAGAGTGCGTCCCTTTCACTCACTTCTAATGCATAACGTTCATTGATTAAATACTGCCGTTCTGCTACTTTTAATTGAGTTATAATTTAATATTCGCTGTCAAAACTGCAATGTATTTGAATCTAATAAGAACGATTAGCGTAGAGAAACCTGTTGTATTTAATTTGAAACGGCTTCATTACTTACAGCCCCGATGAGAAGGTTGATTTAAACATAATTTTTCAATTCACATAATAAATAACAGTGGCCGTGAATCTAATTAGGTTAAAAAAATCAATGATGTAGAGTGTGATGTGTATGAGTAGTGTAGGATGTAGTAGTGTTCTATGAAGTTACTGTACCCAATCTCCTGGGAATTTATATTTTAACCTGATATTGTGTCAATATGACAGAATTTTACTGTAATACTATCCTTACTTCAATATCATACAACTGCCAAAGAATGATAGTTGTGATTAAAGATATCCGAAAATTTAAATCGTTTTAAAAAGGTTAGTCTCAGCCTAATAAGGTTCATAAAATAAATGAAATTAAAAACAATTTATGTAGGTAAGTGACAGATTTTTCTGAAGACAGCTGCAATCTTTTATTTTTTTATTACCGTTTAGGGTGTTGACAGCTGCGGTTATTAAATCATGTTCCGTTGATAATCCCTGGGATTAGAGTACGCTCAGTAGAATGTCTGGAGCATCAGTCATGTTACATATTGTGGCTCTGCGAGGTTAAGCAGAAAGATTACTTTTACATGCTACAAGACACATTTGTCAAATTATACTTCCTTTTTACTGAGAAGGATGAGAATTTGAAGAGAGTTTCGATGCTTTTTAAATTCGTATGTTAAAGGTGACGCGTGTATATTTTACCTAGTTTATTGAGTTATTTTGGCTATTAAAATCAAAAACTATTATTCAAACTAGCCTGAATCTCAGCACTATTTGCGCCCCGCACGACCTTCACATTACACCTTAATAATAATTGATGTCAAGAATTACCTAAATGGCTTTGAGAAACATGCATAGCTTGCAATATGCCTATGGTAAAGAAAATGAGGTTCTTAATGTAAAGTAAAATACCAGCAGAAATTTTTAAAGAGTGGTATTTAAACGGACATTCAAAAAGAAATGACTATCAATCATGGTACACAAAAACAAGGAAAATTTATTTTGAAAATATTCCACTGTTATTTTGAGCAAAGAACACAATATTTTTCCCAAGCCTATTTTCTGCCTCAGTGTCCACGCATTTTATCAACGAACCTTTTCCCTATATAGCTAATAAATTCATAGGGACAAACCGACAGACCGGCAAACTATGCATAATATTAATCGGAAAGGCATCAAAATCCTATTTCACGCACCAAGAGAGCAGCCGAGTGCAGAAACATTCGCGGGCGTGTCGGATGACGGCGCGTGGCGACGCGTGGCCGCCTTGCCAATTCTGCTGCCCTGGTGGACTTACACAATGGAAGCTGGAGTCATTTGCCGCTAAATAATGACTAATCTAATGATGGCATGATTAAAGGGTAACTTAACACTATAAAAATATCCGGGTCGGTTTTAGGGAAAATTGTTTGTTTGTACTGCTCTATATCATGAGAATACTTTTTACAAAAGAGCCAGCTACAGCGTCAATATGAGACTTTATGATTACGATAGTGTCAACCACATTTACGTCTCGGTCGGCACAGCACGTCTTCTTCTTCCATACTCTTCTATTTCTCATCATCTCATCAGACACAGAAGGTGTCTGGAGGAAAGAGACAAGTGTCGTAAGGAATGTTTTAGGCATGTATGTAGATGGGTATAAGGAAGAGTCTGATGAGATTCTTATCATCCATAATTTCTTTGGTCTTCATCTACTTTTATACCCATCCACATACATACTTAAAATTTTTCTTAACACTTTCCTCTTTCCTCTGCATCACATGTCCTTACCGTGACAACCGATTACCACACAACTTTTCAGTCACCGGCGCCACTTTCAGACCTTTGTATATACTTTACTCGTTTCTAACTTTATCCGTTCGCGTAACATCACATGGTCAAACAAATCTGAATAAACCACTTCCTATCTGCTTAAATTCACAAAAATAAACAAATGATCTATTACAAGTTTGAACGAATGTCTTTATTATTATTAAGGTCATCACTACCAATCTGACAACAGTGATAGCCAAGTTGTGTAACCGTCAGATTGTTAAGCCATAGGTTCCGAGTTCGAATCCAAGATACCCTCTATATTTTGGGATTCATGTGCGTATTATTTAATTATCACTTGCTTATCGGTGATGGAAAACACTGAGAGGAAACCAGCACGCCTGAGAAATATTTCTCAACGGTATGTTAAGCCAGAGAGAAACCCATCAGAGTGTCAAAGTTTATGTGCCGCCCATAGAAACTCTGACACCAGGTTAACTCCACTAACCACACGATAAAACAAGAAGAAAGCCAATCTATTTAAAGCTAAAACAATATCCTCCCAGCAACGGATAACACAACAATCCAGCCAAGAATGCACTTGCAAGTTAATTCGATAAGTATAATGTAATAACGTCCAAATGAAAACTAATGTCAGTGCGGAGCCGGTCAGGCGGAAACTTCCGAGAACAATCTAATTTGTGTCCCCCTTACAATAGTGGATGCTGCAAGGGTGTCAAAATGGAGTTTTTGATGTTTTGCACTTCAATTTCTTTCATAAGTGTTATTTGTACTAAAGGCGAATTGAGATCAAACTGCTTCAGATGACACTCAAGAGAATAGAGGAACTAAACAAGAGCCTATTGCTTTAAAAACGTTTTGAATTTCAACAAAAACTTTCAATTCTATTCGATGTTTGAGGTAGTCAGTATCAACCAGGAGGAACTCGTGGTTTAAAAGTTGCTCTTGCTTAGTTTAGTTTGTAGATGGGTGACCACCCATTACATATCGAGTTTCTTCCGTACCTCGGTAAGCTCGTTAAGGTACTGGTTACAGATAATCATGTCAGTGACCCAAAATTCTAACAACCAGTCTTACCAAAGTTAATCATACATATTACCCAGTACAAACAGGGTTGTGGATGCAAATAGGCGGAGGCGGAGGCGCTCCATGTAAAATTAGGGTTATTGGGTGTTCAGCTGCATCTGGTTTGAATGAAAGCCGACCCCAATACTTATAGTTGGGAAATGAATAAGCAGATGATGATCACTATCAACAACGACTGTATAAATGTTACAATTTGGGACACTACTTCTACCACTGATAATTTTGTATCTGTAACAGCTTTCAAAAGTTTTCGCAAAACCTAATTACAGACAGCTCTCAAATCATCTTCACAGGACAATAGGAAGAAGTGCAAGAACACAAACAAACAATCACCAGGGGTGCAGCAGTAATGAAATCCGAACTCGATTAGTTGGGGGGCTAATGAGGCAGGGGTCCGAGGGGTCGTAACGAGATTACACCTCTGGAGAACGAGCTAAAGTGATTACATGACAACCCTACCGGCCCCCCAACCGATGCAGCGTGATGATTTGTGAGACAAGACTAGAGTGGGATGCTGAATTAGTAATTATATGTTTGTTTATGATATTTTCCCTAATTTCTAATATCTGACCAATTATAGCGTGTCGGATTTGAAAGTTTATCCAAGATATAGTACGGGTCTTGATTTTAAGGTAAGATGTTATGCCTAAAGTAGACGAAGCAGACACAAATTTCGACAGTTTCTTTTTACTTGCCTAAAAATTATTAAAAGGCAGCTATCTTACTTTCTAGGCAGGATGTATCCTACTTACAGTGCCCCTGTCCAATAAAAAAGAGAAAAAATCTTACCACAGTGCAGTCCATCACAAAAATAAGACGGCATCTCGTTTTTCCCTACAAATCCCACGACCTCCATCTCCCTATCTCCCCAGCGCCTATAGCTTACCTATCTGCCTACCCCCATACAGCGATGGTGATGGATGGTAATAGTACCATAAGTAGCGACGGGAGGCGATCGTTCGCGGGCGCAGCGGTGCGCGGTGTAATGTACTTTCTTAATAGACTTACAACGTGACTTAAAATGCATGTATACAGCATTTACCTACACCTAGGTTAAGCTTCGTTCGCACATAATACGAGCGAAGATGCATAGCAAATGTGTGAAGCTAAAAAAAAACGGCCTGGAGCAAGTCAGACTCGCGCACCTAGGGTTCCGTGCAAACATGCGACATAAACAACCGCTTAGGGGGAATGATTTTTTGCAAAGTTGAGCATAATATATGGTTTTTTTTTGTGGTGGGAAATCATCAAATAACTTCCCCCGAGCGGGGGGGAGTGTCAGACTTGTACTGACTAAAACCCACCCATGTTCCTTCTATTGCCCTTTACGTTCCGGGGCCGCGGTATCTCTTTCGAACAACCCGCAACATAATATATGGTTTTAATTTCAATAAAACTTGATACTTCCACGTGTTCTCGAGATAAAAGGTCTTGACAGACAGACAGACGGACAACAAAGTGAACCAATAAGGGTTTCGTTTTTCCTTTTGATATACGGAACCCAAAAAATAGCAGTTTCCTTTGCACAGCTAAGCCAGATATGTGATTGGTGATGTTTATGCACATAATTATGTTTGTTGTATGGTTGCACATCCTCGCACATCTTGGGGGAAACGCAGCATATGGGTGCTCACAGAAGCACGAGTGTGAGTAGTAGGTTCAGTTAGGGCTTTTCTGAGCGTGTTCTTCTATTGCTCAAGAATTATGCGAATAAAAGCGTGTAGGGCGTGTCAGGAGCAAAACATAAATAAAGACTTTTTGCCCAATTTAGTAAAACTGTCGGTTAAACGTGGACAGTCCCAGCAGTGAGTCGAGAGAGTTTCGGATTGGATAAATGTACTATATTAGGGAGAATGTTTGTAATTGTGTCATGCAACCTAGATGCTGTGTGACAATTTTGGTGTTCAATAAAGTATAGCCCCATCTAATTATTTGGTCATCCTAAGTTTTTATATTAAACTCTAACTAGAATGTATATCCAAGTGTTTATTCAAATCACGTGTGCAAAACTACAACTAAAGAAAAAAAACCGTGCCGACTTTGTACATAATTTAAAATTCAAGAAGACCTTTAAACAGATATCCTAAATTATTAAAACAAACATTGCCTCAGTTGCGGCTCGCCACAAAGGGTGTACGGCTCGCGCAACTTGCCCGCGTTGATTTATCAATCAATTGCGCGCATCGTTAGTGCGCCGCGGGCCCTGTGCCTTTTGGTCAGCCGCCGATACATGCGGCTTATATACCCCTGGTACATGTCGAGGTACAATGGTATACTGATCAATGGGTTCATAGCAACGTATTTATGCAAACGCTCATGGGCATATGTGTTGCAGTCAAATTAAGTGGTACGAAATGCAAATTGACGAAGACTTGGAATATTTGAACTAAAAATCTTCACCAAGACTTGCTACATGCAGGAAAGGTGGAGATGAGGCTTCTGTTTAGGTGGTAATTAAAAAACATAAATAGATTTAAACCAGACGTGAGTAGCTGTACTTTCAGCTACAATAAGGCCAAACCGGACAAGGTTCGTTTCACATCGTGCATCGTACAGATCTTCAAACTCGAGATTCGATAACAAATGATAATGGCACAATTCTGAGAAGTAGAAAAATGATGATAGGTTGATGTTTGATGTTGATGCAAGCTCTAAAACAAACGCAGAGCATTAGGCGACGGTGATCGCTGACGCTGCGGTCACGCACAACTCACGACCATGATTTATCGATACCCTGCGCGCGCGCCGCTCACTGTTCCTACCTACTATAAATTATTATCGGTAATGATCAATACGAGTGATTTATTATTACGATAAATAAATCGATACGCGCCTGAATAAAATATATATCGATATGATTGAAATCGATGAAAAAATATACGATTTAGCATAGACGGCTTAATGACGATCACATGTTTACTTGACATATGCACAAGTCTGGTTTACGGTAAACTATTAATCATAACTATGCTCGGATAATGTCTGGAGAAGTATGATGACGAGTTATTGCGACAAAAAGAAATGGCCAAGCACGAGTCGGACTCGCGTACCGGGCTCCGCACAAGTTTGTTACAAAAACGGCCATATCTTTTGACTACATACACATAGAGGGTTGACTTTTTTCATAGTACCAAGGGCCCACAGACTTGAGTAGGTAAATAGTTTTAATTTCAACTCTACCTTCACGCGTTTCCGATATGAGGGTCTTTGACATACAGACAGCAAAGTGATCCTATAACAGTTCCGTTTTTTTCCATTTGATGTACGAAACCCTAAAAATGCCTGCAATCCCTTCCAATTCTTCCATGTCTTAGATCTAAGAATAGTGACGAACCGAATGCTGAACTGAGAGTACTAGTGAAATCGTTCCATTACTGATTAATACTAACATAATAGTAAATAAGGTTGAATGAATTAAGATTTAATTTTTAGAGGAAGGCCAATCATTGGAAGTAACTTTGAAAATGTGGTGCAAATACATGACATCTACTCTACATGCCGAGTATTTTTGGAAATCAAAGACATACAATTTATCAACAATGTCGGTTTTTATTAAAAGAAATTGAACAGACTAACAATCGGCAACTCATGCAATTCATTTCACATAGCCGACCTACCATTAAAATTTCCGTACGCAAGATCTTAATTTTTGGCAAAGCTCTTGGTCCACAATCATTCCTATTTGGGGTCCACAAGAACCCACATTGTGACGGAACTCGTTTGTCCGACCGCAGCATTTTAACGATCTGGACGTACGACGCGACAATGAAGCGATTACAGCCCGCACCTCGTTTTTGTGCCGTTTGGGAACAAGCGTGATGGAATTTTAGTTGTTATATTTTCTGATAATAATATTTCAGGATGTTTTTTCTGAAAGTTCAACTTCAACCCGAAGTAAAAGAAGGTCTAGAAAAGTGGACCAAGACAGCCAGACCGACGTCATTTAATATAAGTTGTTTTTTTTCTGCGAAAGAAGGTACAGACGCCTGCAGGTCAAGCTACCCGAAACTGTCAATTTTTCCCAATGAACCTTGAACCTAATTCTTTAGCAATAAAGTCGAAAATCTATCAAAGAAATCTGACAGATTGTAGTAGCTTGATGTGCAGGCGTCTGTACTTTACTTACTTACCGTAGAGAAGAGCAATAGGATATTATGAGAAGTCGCTCGAAATGGCTCTGGCAATATAATCTTACAAAGTTGTGTTAAATAACTGCTAAGTTACATCTTACTATTAAGCTGTTAAATTACCTGGCACCTTGGGAAACCGCTTCAAATAGCTGCCTGGTGGGATTTTCTACCAGAAGAAGTGTCTGTTAGTGTGCCCCTTATGTTATATCAAAAAATATACAACAACTCAAATAAGTAACAACAAATTAGCTTAGTATTGCTCTAACTAATGGCTCTTTTCAAAGCTACTTTCACAGAAAAAGTTTCAACTTATATTAAATGACGTAGGTCTGGCGGTTACAGGATCTCCCTTTCAAATCGTTTCCCATTTCTACACAGATTTTCAACATTCAAATCTTTTCGATACCTTATGTCAATCAAATGCATTTTTAACTATTCCATCACGTTATCGATATTAATATGTAACTTTGTCTTGGCCTAAGGCCCTGACTGTCTTTTCTTAAATATGAATGTTGATTTCAGTTACAACAAAATACAATAGCTTTTATAAATATTCCGAAACGACATGCGCCATTTCGCTGTAAGAAACGCAATAACATAAAGTCCGTGTTTAATTTTCCATGTAACACTACCGACCATGGAGGTTTTTCCACTGAGTGAGCGCAGCGCGGGTCCCAACTTTAAGCAGTAAATAGTGGTTGCCGGGCAACCGTTGCGTTGTTAGTCCGCGGGTCTCCACAACCTCGTAAAATAAATCGTAAGACGGTTGAGATACCATCTACATCCCGTACGTTTCTATGGTAAAAATGCAATGTTTTAATTCCGAGCTTGGCCGGGAAACACTGCGATGCAGCCGACAGATAACCGACCGAGAATATTCCCGACTTTTATTTTTCGAAAACTTCGAGGGACGGCCTTTTTTAGTTCCTAAGTTATGTGGACGGGCGCGGTAGTAAAATTTCATTGGCTATTCGAAAATTCCGAGATGGTGAAGATTCGAGGCTCTGAATGTTGAAATGAAGCCACTGCGTTTCTTTATTGTTTTTTTAATTATCGTTCAAATTGTGATATAAATTATCGTTTTAAGTTATTGTTGTTTCGTTAAGAGAGATAGTTAACGAGTGATATATTCATTTAAAGAAAGCGTCGGTTATTCAGTTAATTCGTTTTGTTACTAAATCAGAACTTCCTTAGCACCAGCAAAAAAGCCAATGTCCATTCTACATATTGGTAGCTTGCTTTAAAAAACACCTAAGCTGTTATGCCAATCTTAATAGACTCAACACTGAGTCAATTCTGACGGCTTAAAGCCAATCGCTGCGGCAACTGCAGAGGAATTTCAACTTTAATTGAATCTATCGCAAAGTCAAAAGTCAAAGTCAGAGCTTAATTAATTGCTGAACACAATATTTAAAATATATTTCTGGATGATATGTCAACGAGTAGTTCATGATGTTCTACCGCTTTGTGTGTGTTGTGTCGCATGTCGCCAGCCGAAAAGCATATTTTTTTTTTAAATAAAACTTTACCCCACACTAGGTATTTCTCCTGTATCGTGGGTGCGTTTACAAACATTTAAACTCACATACACAAACAGCCAGACCCGAAGCAACTACGTGTAGGTTATACAAATATTTGTTCCGTGCGGGGATCGAAGCCGCGACACGCAGCGCAGCAGTCAATCGCTCAGCCACTGCGCCAACGGTGTCGTCGCTTTTATATTATATTGTCTATGTATTTCTGTCGCATTGCATCTACATACCTACTATGTTTTTTTCTCTGCATCAACCTAAAGTTGACTGGTAGAAAATGCCCAAGGCATTACGCCATCGCATAAGGTCCGCCTTTGTACAATGTTTTTTTACATGTGCATGAAGTTTTAATAAATAATATCTACAAGTCTACAACATCAGCCGATCAACAATCTTCAAAATAGCTATGGAACTGCCCAACTGTCACTAAACACTTGTACACGATAAGAGCAGATAGGTGATTACAAGTGATGCTGTGTGTTCTGCTGATGATGTTAATTACAAGGGAACATGACTTGTGATACGCTTGTTACGAGCCGACGATGATCAGACGGTTTTAGTAATTGAAGAGCATGATATCGTTTAAAAACTACAGGGTTTTAAATGGTTCCAAGTGTTCTTTTTATTTTCATAAAAATATTAAATAATTGAAGATCAAATCGAAGAAGAAGAATTGGAAATTAATCATATTGACATTGCCTTGCGACTGAGCATTGTTGGCCCTGGAGCCAAGAGCATCGGAAAATGATGTACTGTATTCTCTATCATTAGTAAACTCTTTTATAATCTTATTTTTATAATAGACTAGCTGCTAAATAGATATTTTTAAAGAAATGTATTCGATTTTGAGTTTATAATCGGAATCAAAATAAATCGAATATTAGGTATGATTTTTCATAGCTCCGAGTGATTTTTAAGAAACCTAACAATAATATCATAATACATTTAGCAATTTTTAATACCTACCCAGACTATTTTTTTATAACGTCTAACTCACTAGGAAATTCTCCTGTATCGTGGGTGCGTTTACAAACATTAAAATTCACATACACAAACAGCCAGACCCGAAACAACTATTTGTAGGCCATGCAAATATTTGTTCCGTGCGAGAATCAAACCCGCGACACGCAGCGCAGCAGTCAATCGCTCAGCCACTGCGCCAACCGTGCAAAATTTAAATTAGTACGTACCTATGCATTTTTTGTAACGCCTGAGTGGATGTAAGTGCAACATTATAATACATAGTAACTATTCATATAATTATATTTAACATATGTAGGTACTTGTATTCTTAACATAAGGCATAGATGGCGGTTGGCGGATGTTATTGGTCGCGTAAAATACTATAAAACGTACATTTTGGCATACCTACGCTAGTCCGTGGTACAGAAGTACTTGCAACTTACATAATAAAATATACAACTAATTATAGTGTACTAGCTTTTGCCCGCGGCTTCGCTCGCGTTAAATTTGGGGTAACACAGTTCCCCTTTCCTGATTTGCAGTTACCTGCTACCTATAGTTTTTGCCCTTGCGTCTTATTTATTGTAATAGCAAAGCTATGTTCTCCCTTTTCTTTCCTCTTTCTCCCTCATTTCTCGCTTTTCACAAAAAATAGCCCATGTCCGTCTCCAGGGTCCCAACTATCGCTGTACCAAAATTCATCAAAATCAGTTTAGCCATTTAGGCGTGAAGACGTAACTAACAAACAAACTCACTTTTGCACACATCAAAAGTATCTAGGGATCAACATATATTTTTGCAATAACTTTTCTCCTGATTGATATTAATTAAAATTTTCTTTAAGGATTCATCAAATAAAGTGTTTTCGTTTGTCACAGTAACGATAAACCAAGTCACCTTTGCATTAATAAAGAAATTTGCCATTTTCCTAATAAAGGGATTTTTGACATTTGAACCACTAACATTAAAGTTCGAAAAAAAGACTGAAATAACAGTTTTCTTTAAAATTGTATTGGGTAACTTAAACAATTAATAATCCGTGTTTCTACCGCGAACACTTACAACACAAGAACATCGGTTTGGCATACTCAAAATGAGTTCATCCAAATCACGCTGTGGAATGGCCGCCCATGTTCGTTGCAACAACAAAAAAAGGTCTTCTTGCGACTGGATACCCTCCATATTCGGCAGAGCTCTTCTCTGTAGCATATCCCATGCATGCTCAATCGGGTTCAAGTCTGGCGCCTGAGCAGGCCAGGGCAGGACATTGATGTTAGCTGCGGCGAGAGTCTGTCTTACAACTCTTGCGGTGTGCGGTCGTGCATTATCATGCATTAACTGAAATAAGGGACCGATTTGCACTTGTAGAGGAACGATGACGTCTGATACAATCGTCTCAGCATAAATTTGAGCGTTGAGGTTGCCTCTGATCCAAATCAACTCAGTTCTTCCGCCGATCCAAATACCCGCCCATACCATGATGGTTCCACCACTATAAGGATGGACTTCCTGGCAGGATTTTAATCGCTGTTGGCGTCCAGGGGTTCTCCAGTGTCGTATACGTCTTGTATCCGGTCTCATACCAAAACGAGACTCATCAGAAAAGCACACGAAACGCCATTGTTCTTCTGCCCAATTTCTGTGTTCAAGAGCCCATTGATATCGAATCCTACGATTGTGCATTGCTATAGGTGGTACCCGTAGCGGTCTTCGGGAATGAAGGTTCACTTCATGCAAGCGGCTTCTGACTGTTTGGTCGCTAATTAAGTTCCCTGAAGAGTGATGAAGCCTCACGGCTAACATCATGGCGGTTATTGTTGGAGCTCTTCGAGTTAAGATTTGAATGTATCGGTCTTGTCTCCGTGTGGTGCAGCGATACCGTCCTCCATGGCGCTCAGCCACGGTACCAGTGCTTCGGTAACGTGTCCAAAGTCAACTGATAACACTCTGACTTGTATTCAGAGCTAAAGCTACAGTACGTTGCCGGGAACCAGCTTCTATCATTCCCACGGCTCTGAGCATTTCTTCCCTGCTTAAATGACGTCGCCGCTCCATAATAACGTTGGTTTTAATCAGTAGTAGGGAAACAGTAGCACTAATAATGTCTTCAATGCGTTGTATGTTTTTATAGGGAAAATATTGACAGCTTATTTTCATCTTTTACTCGAATTTGATTGAGAGTTCCTGATTCAAATTATGAAATGCACCAAAAAGGATCCATATAAATTTATAAACACATAAAAGACAATGAGCAGAAGTGGTCCAAATTTCCACCACTATTGAGGGCTATGTAAGCTTAAAGTCGACTAAATACCATACAATTTTGATTACTAGGTGAAAAAAATATATTCACTCAGAAAAAAGTTATGACTGTTTTAAAAATACGTATTTTTAGTTATTTAACCGTTAATTTTTTTCGCACATAGCCACAATTCAAGCAGTAAAAACATGGTAGCAATGATGACGCATTCCCCCTGTTCTGTAATGCGCTCAAATCGTCTGCAAAGTATACAATGATAACCTTAGCGCACCTACCCATATAAAAATGTAATCGGAACGGTTAAATCTTACAAACAGCCGCCCATCACTCATAACGCATTTGAGCAAGTGATACGAGAAACCCCTTCATTGCAGCAAGAAGTAACCGACCCCAATACTGCAATTGCTATTTTTTTGATGAAGCTTCGGACGGGTGAGTCGAACGAAAGACTTAGCGTACTTTTCAGAATGAGTCACCGAATACTGTGCGCAAATGTTGGGTACAAGATTTCGTACCAAGGCACCTGGGCCTGGATCATATTTCAAGAAATGAAGTAGTTGTGAAAAATCTGACTGTGCCAAATGGTCTTTTTGGAAACCCAGATGCACCCTTACAAGAAAGGTAGGGTGGAGAAAGGATAGGTATTCTTTTAAGGACAGACTCCACACTGTGAGACAGGAATAAATACAACTTGTGTGAAATATTTTTGTGTTTACATTCTTCCCAGTATTACAAATATTTTAAAATAAATACCTATAAGCATTGTAAAGATAGCTTTAGTTTTAGCGTCCTTTCATTTGATTTGATACCCCACATGATAGGGTTTGATTTTTTTGACGTAGCGAGGTACCTACCGCGACCGCCATATTGTTTATATTTTGGCTCATATAGCTTATATCAACCAGAATAACGTATGAATTACAACGAAATGTCATACACCTAAATCAATCGAGTAGTTTAAAAGATATAGTGAAATAATGAAGCGTAAAAAGGTTTTTAAATTGCAAGTTTTCATGGGGTCATAACTTTTTACTGAGTAAATATTTTTGGTTGCGGTCTTCTTATAATGATTCAGAACGCAGTGTTCCATCATATGTCATAGATCTTATTGATGGTGGAAATTTGGACCAAGCTCCATATATTTTTGCCCATTCTTCTTTATTACAAAGCCACATCTCAATCTCAAGAAATCCGCATAAAAATGCTTGATCCCTAGACACTTTTGATGTGTGTATTATAGTAAGGATAAGGATTTCGATATTCTTTATTGCACAGGGCCATTTTGACATTGTTTTTTTAGACTCATAGCAAAAGAGTCGCGCACACATAGTGTCGCACAACTCTAAGTATATTCTGCTCATATTCCCAGCCCATAAACAAGAAACATCAAACGTATCTGACAACAAAAACATGTCTGCAATCCTACTCACAACTCATAACACATTACTTCTCAAGATTAAGATGCACCAACTACTAATAGATTCAACACGACATACGAGTGTTGCCAGTAGGAAAAAAACTGTCGGAGAATAAAAATCCGAGAGTAGTGGAGTAGTTGTTTATACATAATACATGATGGACATGTGTCGTGGTGATTGGCTTGCAGCTTGCAACACCGAGCGGTTGTTTTTGCTGGCAACACAGCGAATTCCTAAATCGCGTCATTTTCTTGTGTCGCGGCATTTTAGATGTTCTGGTGATTGTGAACACCGCTTCATTATTCGGGCCCGATGAATCGATGTTTGTCAATTACGTGGGTTTTTATGGTGTTCAAGATATTCATCGCGTTTGTGAAAAATTCTGAGCCAACTAGATTTCCAAAGGAAGCGATTGTAAAAGTGATCAAATCCGTCTAAATATTTTGAAGTCGTATTTCTATGTTTTATGTTAAAACCTAGTCATCGCTGATATCCTTTGCCACCATCCTCAAGTTAACTTACTTAAATATTTACGTTTTACTTTTGGTCTTTCGTATTTGCCATCCTTCCTATCTTTGGACATCATCAATATTAATTACGCCTAAACAACTGGGCACATCTAAGAGCGTCTAAACTTCTAGTTGATGCCTAATCAAATTCCTTCAAGCTGTGACAAAAACCAGGCATTCATAAGTGGCAAGCATCACGCTGTTCGCGTCGTGGTCACCGACGGCAGACGGTCACGGCAGACAACAAAAACCACTACAGTATCACTATGTAACGAAGTGCAGAAGGCTTGCTTCGAACAAGGTGAAACGTGCAGTCCTTTCACAGATTTATAAACAGCAGCAAACCCAATAACGTCCTTATTGAAAACAAATCTAAAGATCATTGTCTACTGTCATTTGGAAATATTTGTCAATGGCTGAATCCATAAGGTAACGAGATGATGTATTTTGACAGTGCTTGGCTATAATTGAAAGGACTGCAGGTTCACTTAAGAAGACAGAAGTTTAAGGTCGGTCAGTAACACTATATCGAGATTCGCAAGCAAAGGGAGTAGATCAAACTCTGCCTGGCCCTTTCCCAACTGAATTGGGGTAGAATTTCATTATAACTGGATACAGCTGAATTAAATTTATTCAAACAATGGCAGCTTAGTATAACCACACGAAATGTTAGTCATGCCCTCAGGCAGGCAGTGGTATCTGTTACCCTCTGGATCCTATGCAAAATCTTCATTTGTCGAAGGGGTAGGTGAGTTAGGTGCCTTTGAATATCAAAACAAATCCAACATAGGCTGGACTAGTCAAGTGCAAGTCTGACTCGCGCACCGAGGGTTCCGTACAAACTTGCGACATAAACGGCCATATCTTTTGACTGCGTAGATTTAGAGGTTTTTACCATAGTCTTGAGTATATTGTTTTAATTTCCAATCGATACCATCATGCGTTCCCGAGATAAAGGGCCTTGACAGACAGCCAGACGGACATCAAGGTGATCCTTTAAGGTTTCCGGTTTTCCCTTTTGAGTTATGGAAACCGAAAAAGATGACTAGGAGCTCAGAATCACTAGAAGTCTCTGGGTGTATTAAATTATTCTAAGGAATCACTGTTACCGTGCGAACGGTGAGGCTTCTGTCCATAAACTCTTGGGAAGTAAAGAAGGGAAACACAATGGTCCATAAATCATAGGACACTTGTCTCAGCTACCATTGTGTGTAGTCAAGTGATGCCATTAGCGGGCGGCTAATTATATCGTGTCCCTTTAATTGTATAGCCATACTTTTAAACCGAAGTGTTTCATTCAACGGAAGGAAGAGGAATTTGTTCTTGTACTGCATTCGTTTTGTAAGATATGGCGTTGATAGTTGGAATTGTTGTGGAAAAAAACAGAACTAACTACATATTTATTAGTTTTATAATTGGGTAGGTTGGATACGGTTTTATCTAGGTAACTAATGAGATTAGTACCTAATGCTGTCTTTTTGCACCTTACACCTTGTTCTTGGTCGTTAACTACTTTATTTTGGGATAATAATATGAAATGTCAACTTATAAATCTTGGAATTTATCTGTTTGTTTATTGCATTGTACCTACAACACGAGTTTTCGGGATTATCCGATTAGCTTTCGATATTCATGCAGATTGGACACTACTACCTCAGCGTTTAAGCTGTAAACTATATTTATATATGACACAAAATCATTTCATTTAAAGTTTGAACGTGTAATAGCCAGACTTGCAAGTTCCCTCTGTAATTTTGTTGTTGACACAGACCGCATGTATCGTCCCGGCTGCACCCTTCGCAAAATGACTTCTAATAGTAAGACCCCAGCAGTCCGTACCAACCCCAGCAATCGCCAGTCCCTCAGTTACAAAGTCAGTCCGCGTAGGCCCTCATTTGGGGCGCGCCATATAAGGCAGTGTGCGGAGCGACGTCTCGGGGCGCGTCACCTGCGACCGAGCCCTTTTTGTGCGCCCGCGCCGACAGCCGACACACTGCAGATTTACTGCCGGGATGCAGCGAGGATCTGCAGCTACTGGATTAGCCGAAGTGTAAGGTAGGTTTAGTTAGTGAAAATGTTTTAAGATTATAGAGACCATGGAACAGAAAACAGTGGAAGTGAAAAGAAGGTGTCGTAGGCGTGCCAAAATTACGCGCTGTAACGTTTACTTGGGCTCAGTCGGTTTCTAAGATCGCATCGAGTTACTAGCCTCGCGACAATTTTATTTTTCCGCTGCACTAGTGTGGCCGTGGTCGAATAGCACTAAATATCGACCTATGGCGTGGCTGTCAAGTGTCAATATTATGGGAACTTACTGAGAATACCGCCATCTATGGTCGAGTAACGAATTTTACTCGTCAATCAAATATACTTTGACTGAAGCTTATAAATATTTTCTGCAATAAAGCAAAATAAATCCTATCAGTAGAAAGTGAAAAGTTAAAACGACAAATCAAAATAATTATTTATTTGTAGTGATTTCCGTTTCCCTTGTGTGCGTTTCAGTTCCTATAATAAAACTATTGCATTACACATCCAACAAACCGCAACCCCGGACAATATGTGGCTTAAGGTTCTGTTCCGTATGATGTTAATTTATGAATGAAAAACATCCCCATCCACGATAACAGTTAGAGAAAAATAGGATTTCTATTATGTTCCCTGACTTTTGTTTTTGAAACTTTGATGATGAAAATTTTGCGGAACATTTTGGTGAGGTAACAGCTCAGCTACTACGTACCTATGTCAATGTCAAGTTTCCAAAATATAAAGATATGGTATTCTGAATCCGAACCATTCCTAAAAACATTGGAGAATTGGAGGCTTTAATCCATAAACTATGCATACACAACTATTTACATTAAATCAAATGAAGGCACTTCCAGAAAGTGTAATTCCTTCCCGGTGAGTCCACGTGCCGCCTCGCTACGCCGAATAAGGGCTGGGCGAAACAACAGATTTTCTTTATGGCTTATTGTGACATTTTTGTCAAAATTTTAATACGACGAATAAAACTGCTTAACGGTTTATAAATATCAGTTTGTGAATGTGCATTCATTCTTGAGAATTGTGAAGTTGTACAAAGAAATGCTGCTTAACGCATATCGTTCAAGTTTAATTTTAATGCTAAATGAAACTTCAAAGTTACAAGCAAGTTTTTTACTATCGCATATTTATTCCCACAGCTCACTATAATCGCATGATAACTCTACGATTTACATAGATTCCTTGACCAGCATGTTTGACAAAAACAAACATCACCCATCAATAAAGCTACCTACTTAAAACAATTTAAAACTCTCCTCTATAAATAGCCATAAGTAATTGCAGCTATTGCCGAGTCAAATCCATATTTCAACGCGAATTCAATAAGCAAACGCAAGTGATTCACAGCCAACCATAAAAAGAGGCCATAAATCCATAGTTTGTATGAGATCGCGTGATCGCCCAGTATTTAACTTAGGGCGCCATGATAATTACAATCAATAATCGCTTACACGATATATAAACTGAATAGCAACTATTAATCTGATGATTTCGATGTGCTCTGAGCATTTCTTACGCATTCCGATTACCATACAGTCGCTTTATTGTTCAAGTGAAATCCGTTCTTAAAGTTAATACCGCAAAACATGGAATTGTTTGGTATTTTTGTGGGTTTGTGGCGTTTGATTCAATGGAAAGTATCGAGAGCTAACTGTGATAAATAAACTTTAAGTAGCTCAACTGCGGCGCGGAGGAATGAGACGGCGGTATTGGATTGTGTGTGCGAGCGAGAGAGATGGGGTGTTCTTGAAGAGTTAAGGGGGTGAACAAAACAAACACTGGGCGGCAATTACAAGCGCCCGCGGTGTGCGCGTCGCCGACGACACGCGCCGCCCGCCTGCGCCGAATATACACCAAAATAACATTAATATTTTTTTTTTTATATAAAAAATCCCTTCGTGTGGACAATCAACGGAAACCGGACGAACTGTTCATAATGTAAAATTTATAAAATATAGGTATATGCAAACAACAATAGGTACACCTACTTATTTAACTTTCGTTTACAGTCGAGGCAACTCGTACAAACTTCAACATTTTGTCTAGAGAAAGATGGTTCTTTACATAATGATAATGGCACCATCGGTTAATCCATACCAATCATTAATTTGATAAATAACTCAGAGTATTATTGTATCTGCTAAAAATAAAAGGTGGAGTAGTTCCGAGCATTACTCACTGATGTATTAGGAGTACAGCGCGGGTCAGAGGTGAGCATTAATATTCAATGAGGCTAATATCTAACATGAGTGACCGATCGACTGGCTCCCAGTGTTGGACATACGTGGGACTAGTATCTAGTTAATAAATTAGGTCCTTACGCTTTAATGGTTGTATGATCTAGAACTCTGGTGTTGCTATATTATTTCAAGATTAGCAAGAAACTGACCTAGAAATTACGATAATCTTACAAATATTATAAATGCGAATGTTTGTGATGAATGATGGATGGATGTATGGATGTTTGTTACTCTTTCACGTCAAAACCGCTGAACGGATCTTGATGAAATTTGGCGCAGAGGAAGATTATGATCTGGAATAACACATAGGATACTTTTTTTTTTAATATCACGCGGGCGAAGCCGCGGCCGACAGTTAGTAGGGTATGGATGGAATTGTCCTAGAGTTTCACAGACCGAATTGTTTTGCAAAAGCGTAATCTTCTGTCATGCAAAAAGCGTACAATCGATAAAAAGGTAAATTTTAAGTGAGACCCTCTCAAGATGCTAAAACCAATAAGTAAGCTGTTCTAGAATTCCAGTTCAGTGCATTTTATATTTTTGACCAACGAAAAATAACCAAGGCTCTCAAAAAATAACAGCTCGTCCTGTTCTCCAATTAGTAGCGCGAAGTGTCGTAATAAAAAATAGTAATGAGGTTGAACTTAAAAACAATACCCACGATTTGCGAGGCCAACAGCCGGGTAGCGCTGTTTAAGGCATTAATCGTCGCCTGCGAGCGGATTCCGCGAAAACAACCGATATCGCACGAGCCATCTCGCCGGGACACGGAGCAACCACGCCAAAAACGTTTAATTAATTATAACACCGCGTGAGTAAAATGGTCACGTAGGCTGACGGTGGGAAGGGGGGGGGGGCAGGATTCCGAAAGCAAAAGAGATTATTAAGTATCTCGATACTTAAGTATCGGCTTAGCAACTACATAAAATTTCATCATTATAACATCATACCAAACCAAAAAAAATATAAAGGCTCATGAAAACTGGACTAGGAAAGTCCAAGTCAAAATAGTCATCATATGAATTAATATGTAATAATTGGCAAGCTAATTCAATCTGCGTTTAATGTAAATTATGGAGGTCTGATTCGAGTAAACATGACCTCTGTCTGTGATGGATAAAACGTAGCATGTCATCAATCCTACGCCTCTCGTTTTCCACAAACTCTAAACCATGAAGATAATCGACGATTCGGAACGATAGTTAAATTCATTATTCGACGGCATCCCGATTAACTTTTTGCGAACCATTCATTAGAAGCTTCACGTAGAACCGAACGCCGATTCACATTCAGACAACATTTACGTGTGCACTTATCGAGTTCCCACGGCTTGAGCTAGCTAGTTTTTATCAAACAATGCTTTCACACATGTAATATAATCAGCGAATGTGTAATAGGGCATCGGGATATTACGAACACGTTTCGGGTTCGTTCGTGACATTCCGATACGGTTTGATTGGCTTCGATTCGATATAAATCCGCAGTTTCACGTCAGATGGAGCTAGTATGTTAGCGGATATCGACGGATGCACAGTTGTTTACACTTTCTGCATAGGTAATGTCAGCAGCCTGCACGTTATGTTGCCCTGGTATGGCATTAGTTATTATTTGATCCGCCTTTTGTTTTCTAGGAGAAGTTATTGTCTACCAGGAGGCTTACCATCAACTGTTATTGCGATTCAATTGATGGCCTAAAATAAACTGTTTTGCTATTTCATACCACAATATCCTTAATATGATCCAGTTTAGGCAACGCCTTATCAAGTCGACAATTGCTTCGAAACTGTTTTCGTTCATTCATTTTTCATACCATGACGTGACCTATCAACCTGAAAAGGATAGCTTATGTGTCAAAGTAACTAATTCAAAAAAAGTTGCTATTTCTTGGCGTGAAATGAGTCGTTTTGTTAATAACTTTATAAAAATTGTGATAATATACGTAATTCAAGGTATTTCAGCCATTATTCGTATTACTTATTAATATAACTTCAAATAATACTAATAAAATTAAGTAAAGAACTCTATTTATCTATTTATTTTAGTTAGTAGAATAGTTGTTGACTGCAATTGAATGCAATTAGTGTGCAGGCATTAAATCAATTAATATACTGATTTTTTTACGGATTCTTGTCATAAAAAATAATTATGTAAGATCAACTTTTTGTTCAACTACGTATAACAGAACGTCATTTGTCATCGACAGGTTACTTAGTCTGTGGAGGTGCGTTCCTAACTCGTCTTAATCAATTTATTTTAACAACAACACTAAGCAAACCTTTTATATTTCTTAATTAAATAATTATATAAACTACTATTATTTAATGAGTAATAAATATGGCGTAATGGTATATCATTTGAAGCTAGAAAACGTAATTTGAAAATGTTTTTGTTGTAATTTTTATACAGATTAAGCTTCGAAACGCAACGCATATGGTGCGAGTAAAAGAGACAGACTTATGCAACGTCTGTATAGCGTCATCTCTTTCTCACACCGCGGACCACAGACAAATTTCGATCTTTCATTCAGTCCGTGAAGATTCAAACTCCTGTCAGCTAAAGGCACTTCATGGTACGAATCTGCGCGATTTAGTTTAGGTACTTATACTGGATTACATCGGAAGTGAATGGTTAACTAAAAGTTGATGGTAGGCCTACAGAGCTGTATATCTATTTAAAAACATTATGCATTTATGGAATTTTATCGGAGTTTTCCCACCTGGAGTTATGCTATTAAATCAATCAGATGTTTAATTAATCGCATTCCTATGATCATTGTAAGGCGTCCCGCACACGAGGGGTTCCTGGCTGGCTGGCTGGGCAAGCTGGGCACGGGCTGCTCGCACACGACGTCTCACGCAAAAACTATAATTATGAAGATGCACGTTCATTTGTTTCTTATTAATTACCACTTCCTGTTAAGGGGTAGGTAGTGCAAGTGAAAGGTGTTGATTTATTTTTTGTGTTTACTTCTGTGTTTCTTTGTAATTGCATTCTGAAAAGCAGACAATAACACAAAAGCTTACAGAAAAATTTATTATATTTTAATTTCTTTTTTTTAATTAGGCTCATATTAACTATTTTTACTTTAGGTAATGTTTTATATAAAAATAATTAATACTTAAGCTGTTCTATAAAGACTTGCCAATATCATCAATCTTGCCCTTAACAGAGCCGTTACAAAAATATGTGATTTCTCATCATTGTGTAAAATTAATTAATCACTATAATTATGTTTCTTGTCGACAGATGTGTTATTATTTCATCATAAAACTATTTCATTAATTAGTAGTCGTAACTAATAAGTTTGAATTTAGATATTTTTTACAGTATGACTTTGTGATTAAAACAAACTTCGGCCATCTGTAATGATTGTTTATTTCATTATATAATTCATTCAAATCAATCAATGCAGTTTGGTAAATTGAATACTTCAATTATGGACAATGAGCTAGGCCTTAGTTACAATTAATTGGCTTCATTAAATGACGTCTATACGAAGCTTAGCTTGATTTATAATAAACACACTTTATTAGCTTAGCTTCACAAGTAGCTAATTGAATAGTTAACTATGTAAACAAGCTTAGAGGTTAAATTTGACCTAAACCAATGCATTGGTTATCTAGGTCACGTCAGATCGCAATCTTTCAAATTATTAGCAACAAAACCTCTAAAATATTAGCACAAAATAAAACAAATTCAACTAATAACAACATACAAAAAACATACATAAGTTTATAAATAATTACCAGTATAATAAAAATCTATACCGCTCTTTTTTATAAACTTTATGTACCTATGGTATAAACATCCTATTTCAAAGGAGAGTTACTCCAAATATATTTTATTCAATTATATAAGACCAAAATTCTATTTCATTCGACTGTAATAAAATAGGGGTAGGATATTAAATTACCATAAATTAAAATGCCGAAAAACAAAAGCGGAACAAACGCGAATGCACCAGGCAAGCATAAAACAAAGGGGTTCGGATGGTGGCATAAATCAAAATGCGACCGTTTGTGAGGAGGAAGCGGTCAATCATCCCCCTTCTTATAAAACACACAATGTGCTATGCAGTGCTAGTTGCAGGGTCCGGTTGGGTTATGAAGTAAGCGGGAAATAGAACCAAGTTATTAAATCTTACAATATTATCTATAATTAAATGCGAAAGTTTGGATTGATCGCCAGAACGACTGAACAGATTTGGATGAAAAACTGACGAAATTGCCAGTTAAAAGCTTTTGTATGCAAATTGTTATTGGGCTCGCCAACAAAAAAAAAAATCGCAAGGCTCTGAATTTCTGTGAAATCGATAGAATCGTATGATTTCTGGAAACGCTAACCCAGACTGGGTCCTTTTGGACCTTTCCTTTTAATAAGTTATTTGCCGCAATAAAACCGATAAGTATTCATACTTACAAAGTAAAAAACTTATCTCTTAACGATACAGCCACATATCGCAAGTCGTAACATAAAAACGCCGTATCTCCCCGCTAATCGAATGGCCCTATTTGACATTATTATGGTACGCCACAATGACATACAAAACACCTTTTGCGGCTAAAAAAAATGTTCTTTCTTAAATAAACGTTTGATTAGTATTAATAAGGAAAACCTTTTATTTTACTCCAACGAGCTGGCCAGACACACACGTTTTGCAGTAAGCCTCAAGTTTCCAATGTACAAATAAGGTAATATGATAATTTTCATTAGACTTTGTTGCAAAACTACATCCAATGCGGCTCACACAGTAAGGGCAAAAGGGTTAATGAATACAATGATAATAACCTACGTTATACTCATGCAAATTGACTTCGTGCCCCTTAAAAGGATATTCTATTTAAATGTTACCTTTACTTTAAAACAAATACGTAATAAATTTAGTTTCAATTCAATTACATGGCTTGGAAAAGTACCAGGATGTTATATGGAGTGAGGAGTTGTTAAAATCGCATCAAGCGTCAGTTCACTGGGAGCACTTAGACTAATCGACTTTTTGAAAATGTTCTACCTCCTAACGAGCTTAGTGCTCCCATCCCATCTGTAATTATACATATTTGAACAAGTGATATCATTAATGAACATTATGAGGTAAACTGCCTAACGACTTGTTTGTATTTAATCAAGTAAATTAGAAAATAACAACATTTTATTAAAAGGGTGGACATACTCAGTTTCCATAATATAGTACAGACATGGCGAAAGCGCTTCGCTTTGCGGAACATGCAAAACTAATATTATCCATATGATACGAAATGGATGCTACAAGCCTACAAGACCTACATCCTTATACACAAAGGCTATCAGAATCTCTTCCAAATCCTAACTTAGGCTATCCTTGAACGCTTACATAATCATCATTTAACGGCTGACTAACAGGCCTCTTGCTTGCTTGGGAGTTAGCCCAAATCCACCACGCGGGCCGAGTTTTGTTGGTTGTCGAGGTTGGTTGCCTGAACACATAATTATCCTCCAATTTCTAAATATGCAATATGTAGGTACCTACTTATGACGTGGTTTTCTACCTATATGTAAATACCAGAGTGACATAAGGACTAAGGACGCAGACGCAGGCACAGTCGGCTCATTAGCAACGTTATCAAGCGGGCGCGCGGGCCGCGGGCGCAGCTCATAAAATTATGCCGATGCATTAGTATAAGGACGGGCTTCTATGGAGATGTGGAGTTTGAACAATTATTATTTAGGTGGAAGAAAAACTAAGCAGCCAAAATCACTGTTGCGCATTCTGATTTGCACTAATAACTAACTAACTAAGGAATGAGATATTAAATAAAAGTGAGAACACAGACGGGCTTTTCGATGGTGTGAGTGACAGATAGACTTAAAAAAGAAACTGCTAAGTATTACACGCTAACTGCTCGCCCTTTTTACGCTCTAGCAAAAGACAGTCTGAATTCTGAGCAACAGAAAAGCATGGAAAAATAAGATTCCGTGAGCAATAGATATGGTATGATGTTCGGTAAACTTAAATAGGTGTTTTCAAAAGCTTTCGAATACCTAAGAGCAAAGATTCGAAAAGAATTCAATTCTAAGCAACTATACTCAATTACACAAGACACAACACAAGTCTTTAAATCTAGCTTCATTATGTATGAGTAATCTTTTCACATTCCAATTTTAACTTTTGAAACTTGTCAGGCATGTAAACCCAGCACAGTACAATCGCATACAGCGTTGCACCGGATGGATGTATGCTTTTAGCGAGGCCGCGATACCGCCGGCTTTCGGCGACATCACTCGATAACCACGACTTACGGCCGCGACACCAACAGCGGATATATTCCAACCATTGCGCGATAAAAACCCGGCTCAGAGCAAATATCACGTTTTTATCGGCGACTGTACTTGTTTATTTGCACTCCACGTTTTTTTCCCTTATAATGTGGGTATTATTTCACTCAGAGGATCGTCCAAAAGCCGGCGCCGTTTGTAAACTACTACAGCAATAATTTAAACATTTAATAAACCTTTCAGGATAAACCTTTTATGGGGCTCAATGTTAAGAAAATGCTTATTCGATAGTTTATGTAATTAAAATGTTTTATGAAAGTAAATAGAGTTCGAAATGAAATTATAAGATATAATTATAGCAATAAATTCAATTGGCATATTTGAGTTTAAGAAACGGTTATTTCGGAGTGCGTTGAAGTTTAATGACAAAAATATCTCGGCTGGTAAGATAATATAATATGATACAAGTGTCGTCGTACTATTACTTTCAAAAGTACTACTGATTATCAGAATCCGAAAACCTTTTACTTGGATCATTCCTCAAACCACATTTAAAACTTAATTCAACATCATCCAAAATCCACTCTCATTAAAAAAATCAGCAGCTTTAAAAAAGTACTCCAAATTTCAGTAAAACCTTTCCCCTTCAACTGCCACGCACGGTCGGTACCACTACTCCCAAAAATAATATCGTGCTGGGCGAATTTCGGTCACAGTGGCCAAACAAAGCGGAGATTACAGTGGGGCACCTATCTGGCGGCTAACCGATCTATCCAAATGTACAGAGTTTTGAGATTTTTCTAACAGAAAAACCCAATAACACTTTGCCCAGCCTAGGAATCGAAAAGCGGAGAGCCCAGCTCAGCTCAGCAGTCGTGCTTGCGACATTGAGACCCACGGGGCAGTTAAAACAATAAAGCATGTATTACGGCTCGCCTGCGGCCGGCAATATTCTCGTCTGATTTATTGAGCTTTGCTTTTGTTTACTCAGCCTCATTGGCGCACTGTGTAATTAATATCAACGTTTATTTGTTCGATGCGCAAGAGTCGATCGTGAGGGGTAATGTAATAGACGCTGCGAGGTTCGTGTGGTGAGGGGTTTTATGAGGAATAGTTATGTTTGTGAAGGTGAGCTAAAGTATAATTGCAGAAAATTTGTTAGAATTAATTTTAGAGTAGACACAGTCTGCGGACAGTCGTGGCAACTTTTTTCTTTATATTTTTTATTCGATCCACCGCCAGTCGACACTAGAAATCTGCAAGATAGCAAGACCTAAAAGATATATAGCAGACTAGACCAGAGTCGATAATTTTTAAAATCCAAAGAAAATCCAAAATTGTAGATGATCCAGAATCCAAATATTGTAGATGTCTTATTAAATATTAATTTTATTAACTTATTTGTTTGTTAATTATAGTAGTATATTTTGATTTCCAATTTTTTATCAATGTAGCATGTAATCTAACGTTTTTCGAGTAATTAAAGTGTAAATTTTAATAAATAGCTTAAAATTATTTATAATAATAAAAAAAATCGAATTAGATTTTTTGCATTTTCTGAGAAGATTTACTATTGTAACATATATATTTTTTAACACCATGGGAAAGTAGAGATTTCAACGAACAGAAAACATACCAACTTTTTGAAAAAAGCTGATATTTTGACGTCAGAATTTTCGATTGAAAATAAGGCTGTTTTTTCGATATTAATTCAATATAAGGTGAAAAAATAAATGTTTTTAATCAAATAAATTACAGCGTATTTGGGACATAAAAAAGTAAGTTTTCACCAAATTTCGTTATAAAAAAACAATTTTTGTAAAAGATAAAAATAAAAAACCAAAAACTTGGTTTTTTGAATTTTTCACATAAACTTTGAGGTTATGTGAAAAAAGTGTGAATGCAAAAGTTTTAGATCTTTTTATTACCTACAACTTTGCCGTTTGACTTTTTTCGATAGGACTTTTAGTTTTGCCGGAAATCGAGAAAAACCGTTTTTTACCCTTAAACCATCCCCTTCCCGACCTCAGATCCCCCGTAATTTATTTTTCCTTTCATTTTTATAATATTCCCCTCCTTTTCTAATGGGTTTCATCCTACTATTATTTTTTTTCACTTTGTATTCTTTTTAAAGGCTTCTACCCCGGTCTAGACGTTCTAATTTGTGGTTCTAATTTTTCAACCATCGAGCATTCAGCTGTCAAATGATATGTATGAGCAGGATGAATTAGGACCCTTTACATAACGTTTGCGAACCCAAAAGGTTCCAGGACCCACCCTGATTGACACTGTGACACTTACCTAGCTGTTGTCAACCAAACATGGTTGGTTCGACCAACCTTACGTCCGGTCACGTTGGGCAGTAATATATTCTGATGGGCGCTCAAGGGTTAATCGTTTGATGCATCATCAAGCTGCCCTTTTCAAACAACAACATCTGAAGATCAAAATCCCGTTGTACGATTACCGCCCACCTCGCGATCCATCACCGCATCCTTAGCTCGGCAATTAATATCAATGTATACCGTACTCTGACGAACTGGCGAATATCGCGATAGTTGGGAGTTGGGAACTTGAGAAGCGAGTCAACAACCTGCGCACACGTCACCCCGCTCGTTTGCCCATCACTCAGAATGTTTATTTTTCAATTTAACCCGTCAGTGGCGCGGCCGTGCGGGCCCCGCTGAGTTAGGGCCGCCACACACCACGCCGACAGATTACCGCGCGCACAGCGCCGCCTACCGGCTCCGCCCGCAACTACACCACTTGCCCCACTTGCTATTAATTGCTGGTTGTGGTTATTAGTTGATTAGTACGTTGGGTTATTTATTAGATTTGTGTTAATGTTAATATGTTGTTTGAACATCAATTTTAAAACAACGATTATGGTTTATACGATATTAATCTTATTTTATTATTGTTTAGATTGTTTTCTTGACAGCTGATGTTTATAAGAGAGAAGTGTATAATTATAAATGTTGATTGTACGTTCACTATTTGCTTAATACTAGCTGATTTTTATTATTAACTATACTGTTAACCCTATACTGCCCACCGTAGCACAAAAGCAGTCGATAAATCAGCAGGAACATGAACTATGCATCTACTATTTCTATCAGTCAACCTCGATTTACTCACCTGCCAAATAACTTACACAAAGAAAGTTAACCATCAATTCAAAGCAAATAAAATACACAACATTACAAATAAAATGTTAGTGCTAACGTGACCACTGGGCACTGGGCAGCCCTACAAACAACCCGTGGCATACAGGCGTCGAGACCTACAATTAGGGCTGGCCAACACGACCACGACCAAACGCCGCTAATACGCACTCCACCGACTAGTTACACACACGCCAGTCTTATTGACATACAACATGCGCGAAAATGTTCCTTTGCCATATCGGAACATGGCCTTAAAAACCGCAGACAGAACTTTGAGGGTTAAACATCACTATGATGCTTTACAACTGTATTAGTGCCATCAATTTTAGCGAAAACTACTCTTATGAAACTAGAAATAAGGGTGACGGAGAGAGTATGTTAAACTTGGTATGTCAGGTATGGGAAAATTGTTCTTTATTGTTTATTGGCTCAACCATTCATCAATGAGTTATTACACCGTGAGTTGAGTAAAAATATTGGGTGAAAATTGATTTTTCTCAAGACGGATTGCACGAGACGTGCTTAAATCATCAGGTTCTTGGTTAAAATACACGAGTGTATGTGTTATGGAGTTAATTACAATTGATAGGAGCAAATTCTCAAAAATTGAAAATTGTGGAGAATAGACTAAGCAGCTTGAAAGCTAAGACACTGATATTTGTTCAAGGTAATTGTAATATACGAGTTCTATGTAAAAAAAATCTAGATATTCAGACTATCATAACTAGTTTTACTTGTGTTCTATCTTCCTTTTTTACGATGACTGAGCGGGAAGAGTGAAAGGCAGATCAGGTACCCTTCATAACGAGTCACTTTCTGTCAACATCGGATCCCCTGGTACATCATTCTATACGAGTCACACCTCCTCAATAAAGTAGAGCTCGGATGATGGGTGTGGACCACACGTGTGCCGTGCGCCAAGTACCAGGACCACACAGGCGGGAGGCGGTAGCTACCACTCTGTGGTTAACGTAGCAGAGGACGGCCCTAGGCGATGGCTACGGTGGACTGCTGGTGTGGGTCGTTCTTAGATGGGGAGCTTTTATTGGGTCGAATTTACTTTTCTACAGAAATCAAGCTGCTTCTTAGAAATCAAGCAATGTATTATGTTGGCTATCGGGCTAATGTTCACAACTCCACGTAAAATACCAACGTATTCTGTGATGGCTTAAATGAATTTGATATGAGAACTGATTTCGACATTTTAAACTTGATAGAAAAGTACCAAACTATCATTGAATTGCTCTAAAATGCCACCAGAATATTGGAAAATAAACACCATATTAGAGTAGTATAATAAGGAATATGTGTATGATTCAAAAACTGCAAATTTTTTTTATGTGTACTTGTTCTTTCAGGTTTATGTGTACTTCTTTTTTCTTTTAGGTTTACGAACATATTAATATTTATTAATACAATTTAGTTTTGATTAAGAAAAAAATGTTTACATTCAAATTTGTCGGAACGAATTGTGACGTCACAGTCTATAATAATGTCAGCTAATCCATAGTTGTGGAATGCTTGCAATAACAGTTTTTACACAAGGGCACTATACAGTACTGAAAAACCGGTTTATTGTCTTGTTGCATTATTTGATTGAAGTGAAACTCAAATTATTAATAGATTACAGTTCAAAACACTTCTGCAGCTATTCACTAGTTGTTCGTTGTTATAGACTTTGACGTCACGACAAGTGCACCAAAAGAGCAGTCGTTTAAAAGCTGTTATTGGCTTACGTATTGAAACATTTTTTCATAATCATATTTTTTTTGGTGATAGTACATATTTTTTATAATATACAACATTATTTTTAGTATATGCGAAACCTGAATATAGTTTGTTCAGAATAAGTAACTGAATCGATTCCAATAGTTTTTACACCATGTTATATTTTGTCCCAAAAATATTAATAATAGGTTACGAGTTGGACACTTAGTAGGTATACGAAATCATACGGCGCGCAACAAGGTCACGGCAGGTCAAAGCGTGCGGTGCCGCTTGTCCCGCGCGGTGACACTGGTTTTGTACGGACATCCAGGTGAAATAACAAGCTTATAACTTTCTGATTTTTCATGATAAAGTTCTGAAATTTTGTACATAGATTCTTCACATAAAAAGACTAGACACGTGTTTCGGGTTTCGCATAAAGTAAAACTAATGTTGTATACAATGATGTAAATTATAAAAAAAAATACATGCATATTCCCTATTGTGTATCCCTAACTCTTTAATCTTTCTCAAGAAATTAATTCCCAAACCAGATTCGCCCTAGCCAGTAACAAACCTTGCGTCGCAAGCAATCATTTTCACAAGATATACGAGTTTCTGACGCGATGATCGCGATTACAGTGATTATATAGCTCCAATGCGTGCTGGACTGCTGGTACAACGGCATATTAAACCAAGCGCTCTTTATTGAAAAATTAATTCACTTCACTTACATCGCTGACATTTTTATAGGTAATTAATAGCAAGGCTACGGTACTTGTTTCGCTTGATGGTTTATTTCTGTGCGCTTTCATTCCAGCCTGATACTTAAACTTTAGAATGCCTATTATAAATTAACCCTAGCGTTTAACCTTAGAAGTCCATTACTGTTGAATGTTTGATACAATCTTTTAGATACTACAATCAAACAGAATGAGACCCATGCAGACAACGTAGGTACTTAACAGAAGAACATCTGTCTATCATCCCAATAACATTCACCCTCGTACTAGTCAAGTTATTGCTAAACCAAAGGTATTCATCACTGTGTATATTTGTGATCACCAAGCGTATTGCAGAGAGGTTGACTGTAAGTATCAAAATCTGGGCTTCAATTCACGTCCATGGGTTCGTGCCCAAATATTACGTGACGATGCATAATCAAGGTTTACTGCAACTTACGGAATTTGGGTTATGGAGCTTTTCGAAGCCATCATGTTTATTGTTAGTTTAATCATCGGGCGATACATGAGCAATTTGACGATGGTATGGCGAGATAACACAAGTTGTAGTTGTGACGGAATCCAGCAGATGCGTTTCTAGTGTTATTTGTTTCATGACCACCGATAAAATTAAGGCAACCATCGTAAGGTAACTGTTATGTGTAGCCAAAAAGTCGAGGACATGTGGCATCACGGTGTGGTGTGGTTTGACGGGCCTGTTGGTCTAGTGGTTAGTGGCCCTGACTGCTAAACCGGAGGTCGTGGGTTCGATTCCCACCCAGGACAAACTTTGTGTGATGAGCATGATAGTTTGTTCTGTGTCTGGGTGTGATTTATCTATAATATGTATGTATTTATAAATTATATAAGTATGTATATCAGTTGTCTGGTTACCATAACACAAGCTCTGCTTAGCTTGGGATCAGATGACCGTGTGTGAGTTGTCCCAAGATATTTATTTATTTATTTTATTTATTTATTTATCAACCACCCTGTTATGGGACGCATGGTGGAACAACCTACTTCATCTGACCATGATAGCATAGCATGGTCAGATGAAGTAGCTCATTGCTATTAGACAGACGAAACTAATTCATATAAAACAAACTCAAAACATTACCAACTACAACGCGATCTTATACAAGTGCATGATCAACTTTGTAATGTTCCAAAAATATCTCTTCACAATCTTTAACACAATTCAACAATAAATCCATAAAATCCTTTGTGGTGACAGAATGGGGCATCAACATCGCTGTTTACGAAATAAAACGTTATTTAAAATATCTTTAGCGAAAATTAAGACCACTGTATAGTAGGTAATTAAAACTATAAATATAAAGAGAGAGTCACAAGACCATTTAAAAGCAAAATGTCGCTTGCCAAGGAATGTTAAAACAATATTGTGTCAGTGTTAATTACTTGTTTGTGGTAAACCCGCAATTATTGCTCACTACGAGGAGAAATCATTGTTTGTTTGTCTGTCTGTAGATTTGGTATCATGACCAAGGTGGCAATTGCTTTGATTATTTCTTCAAAACTACTGAAAGGTTACTTGTTATTCTTAAATTATAACATCTTTTTTCGTATTTCCTAGCCTGGAGTAAAATTTTAGGTACGTCTAAATTCCCTTATGAAACCTGCATTTCTTTTAGAGACCAAACTCGTTCAGGCTCGCTCAAATATTCCAGTGGATTTGTTCGTCTGTCATATCCAATTCCTCTCATTTAACTCAAGACCTCCCCTTGCATTCCTGATGCCTATGCCAACGAAACGCTTACGTTTTCGTGGGTATACTTTCGGTCTTCTATTAGTCTTTATTACTTCTTATTCTTTAGTCTTTTATACCTACCTTGAGTGATATATATCTTCCTTCAATATTTTCTCCTGTAATATTCTCCATTTAGGCATTTAACTTTATCATGTTTTCAATTAAAAGAACAGTAAGTACTAAAACAGCTGCTTCTCATGACACCCGTTGCAATGTTCTATCTCTTCAAATTGCTTACAGCGTATCATTATTAGCAAGATTTTAATTACGATAGCTTTAAGTAGCTTTATATTAACACTTTCAGTAACTTGTTTTTGGCATAACACTTATCTTTGTTAATTTTAATAGGATCATTAATACCTTAGTAACGCCTATTTCTATCCTTGTTTGGTTCACCGTAATTATTAAAGAGTTCGGAATTAGACTGAAGACCTCTCAAGATCTCCCATAACTTTTCTATATTCTTACGCGTTTGTCTTTGAACTAACTTCTTTAGCCTATTTTTTTGCACCAACATCAATCACTGGTATGTTTCAAACAGTGCCAAGTTAAAAGCCACTTCCTTGTTATGCTACGCTGCTCTATTATTTGTCAATATGTGTCAATGCAGCCGCTGTGTCCGTAATCTTCTAGATGGCATCATCATCATTTTTGTAAATCTTATCGAGGAGTTCTTACCCCCAATCTTTCACAGTCATATCTTTATTGGCATTCCATAATGTGCATATGTGTTATTCTTTGCAAGCAACTCCGTGAGCCTAACCATTACTTATTTGGACATACAAGTAAAAAAGTAGTCCTGTCACTCCGTACAAAGTTGTTTGCAGTTACAACTCATTTGTACGAGACCTAAATTATTTGTTTACTTGTTCAGTCGGAATTATAACCTCGTTTCAACACATTTAAGCGAATTTTGGTCGTTTCTCAAGATTTATTCGTATTTTCTCAGAATCAACAGAAATGTAACGTTAAACACTCTTGCATTTTATTAGCAGTAGGTTTTTAAACTGCAGTAAAAGAAGTCAAGGAACTGTATTTTAAGGCAATGTAGGTACTTAAGATTACAAGGACTTAAAACTAAACTTACCTGACTGCGAGAAGCCCGAGATTTTTCCGAGGAATTGTTATGAAATCGGATGACTTACCTGCAAAAGAAAAAAAAACATCATTAAATATGCGTTTCAGGGTTCTAGAAAGTTCGCTGAAATAAGTATTGTTCCTAACACACCTGATTCGTTAAATGGTTCAATAGCTAAAGTTTTTATTACAAACAAACGTGCTGAGCTGAATAAATCCGTGTTAAATGGTTCAATAGCTAAAGTTTTTATTACAAACAAACGTGCTGAGCTGAATAAATCCGTGTCAATCATAAAGAACGTCGAACAGTTATATCCTTTTAGTGTTGATGGTAACAAAGTCGTGTCTCAAGCAAATATCCGCGGAAACTGTTGTTAGTCGCCATAACCGAGAACTATGCGAGAATGTCGTGACTCCAACCTATTGCCGACGCAGTACGGACCTTACACACGCACGCTCAAGAAAAACTTACCAAAAACACACGTGTTACTCATCAATTAAAATCAAATTAACAATTTGCCTGTCAAAGGCAATTTTCATTGTCCAAACTAAAATAGATGCACGTATTTTTAAATCAAGTGATTTTATACTTTGTTTTGAAGAAAGTAAGATGTAAATTCTATCGTTAGTGAGTCAGTAGTTTTATAAAGATGAGTGGCTACGCGAACAAATTGTGTTGGACACTGGCCGCCTAAGCCTTATTGTTTTTTAATGGCTCGTCCCGCCCCCGTCGAGCCTTCACCATCGATCATCCTCCTTGAACATCCACTTCTGACGTTTTTTCTTAAAGTTGTTCAAACAAAAAAGATCCGAATTCCCCGCGGCGTTCACTGACATTCCTTAGAAAGTTAAAACAACATATAAATTAATAAACGATCGTAAGGGTTAATGTTGTTGGTATACTTGGGATAGCGTTGATTCGAGGACGATTAAAACACGATTTCGAGTTGATAAGCGTGCTTAAAAAGATTCCACTTTTAGTTCTGAGTATCAAACTGATCGAAATGGTTAAATACGGGATAATCTACTTGTACGATAGTTGTTCTTGTAACTGTGTATCGTATAGCTTTTAAAGGCTTGACCTATATATATAAATATATAAAAGTCTATTTAAAACTTTGCGATATAATCATAATCATTGTTACATCAGGTAAGTTTTAGGAGGGGGTTAATTTTTTTTTATCGATAAGCACAATTTAAAACAAACCAATATTTTGTCATCCCTCATTTAACAAGTACAAAGGTGACCTATTCAATATTCCACCCAGTGCAAGCGTCCCATAAGCTTGCTATCAGTAGTACAATCGCGGACGATTCGATCGACCCATCTGCCGTCAATACCACCAACACATACGTCATGGGCTCCTGGTAATAATTTACGGGCTCTTTAATAGGAGCCTATGTAAATGAGTGTCACCCTAATGAGACACGGGACATTCAGTGGGGTTTTTGAAGGGGTATCTAAATGAGTGAATGTATTATGGGCAGATAAGTGAGGTGCCTCAATATAGTTATTGCAGTTGGTTGTAAGTATTACGACTTTGCCTTTGATCGAGTTCACCTTTGGATAGGTCTCAAACGGGTACAGCAGAAAAAAAACTTCAAAGTGAACACAATATGGTTCAGTTCTGAAACAACCTAAATTCTATTTTCTATGAATATCTAATAATGTTCTAAGCTCTAGAAAAGGTCTAGACATAGTAATATTCTATCAGCGTTAACATCATCTGCCTTCATTTCCCAAATTAATTGCGGCCGGCTTTCAATCTTACCGGTTGCAGCTGTATACCAGTATTTTACATGAAGCAACTGCCTATCTTACCTTCCCATCTCTATCAGCGATGACAATGCTAGGAAAGTAAAACATATATTGTATTGACCTTAACCACTGTCAAATTTTGTCATTCCCGTTGAAAGTGTTTGCATGAATACGAACCGCTTAGAAGATGATATCCAATTGTCTAGTCCTTCATGTCCTTCCAACCAGCAAAGTTACTAATAAAATCAACACAACTTATATGTTAGCGATCAGCTGACGAGCAGAGGTCAGGTAGGGCTCCCACCCAGAGCACGCACGCACGACAGAACGTGCGCACTCAATAGACAAGCACAGAAGATTCACTTCAAAAAGCTTGAGAATTCACACTGTACATTCGTTTAAGAGGACTCCAGTTACTCCAACTTCCGTACAAACTTGCGACATAAACGGCCATTTCTTTTGACTGCCTAGGAAACAGACTTGAGTATATCGTTCTAATTTCAATGCGATACCTCCAAGTGTTCCCGAGATAAAGGCTCTTGAAATGTCTGTCGACAGACAGACAGACGAACAACAAGGTGATTCTATAAGGTTCCGCGTTTTCGTTTTGAGGTACGAAATCCTAAAAATAGGCCAGACATTATTATAATACTACAATGAGATGGTATTTAGAGGGCAAAATTGTAATTTTTTTCATTCATTTAATCGTTTGTATAACGCGACGTTCGTAGTGCTTTAAATCTACTACATTTCACGTAACGGGTGAAGTTTACGACGAAGTCAGTGATGCTGAAAACTAATTGACTATTTGTTTTTTGGATTACGTGAAGTACTTTACTGATTAATTAATATTGACAAGTAAGTTTTTTTTTCCATTTCATTTTAAAGTATGAAAAATACACAGTATAAACGAACGTGAAATATATTTTTTTCTAAATTTAAATGTATTTTACAGGAAAGATATAGTTGCGAAAAACACAAAATGTAATATGTGTAATATGTTTCC
Organism: Ochropleura plecta; assembly: GCA_905475445.1. Classification (NCBI taxonomy): domain Eukaryota; kingdom Metazoa; phylum Arthropoda; class Insecta; order Lepidoptera; family Noctuidae; genus Ochropleura; species Ochropleura plecta. The sequence goes on from FR997722.1 coordinate 23,905,548, forward strand.
AAATTTTCAACGATATTGACGATCCAGAATTGGAATGGAATTAAATAGTTATGCAGCGTTAGCAAGCCACTTGACAGTTTAGAACGTGCGACGCACTTGGTAATTCAGGAAGTGCGACTTATCAGAATTCCTAGAGCCTCACTTCCCATAAGCGAAGAATTCCCCATTGGATCACTGGAAGCGTTACAATAAAAAACGAAACTTACAAAAGAACACTAACTAACGAGATCCGAGCAAAGTTTTATTATTGTTGTATGGCGGCCATTAAAATGGCGCCTGTCGAGCTTTTATTGATCCGTGAATGGTCGACGAATGGCCCAAGACATCAGTTACGACCAATTTAACTGATATCAATTAGCGATGTTTGATATATTTGAAAGGTCATAAATTACTTTTCAATTTGCGTGAAATCCATATAGTATTTGTTATTGACACCTAAAGAATGAGGCCATGACAAGAGGAGAGGACACAAGAGGACAGCAAGAGGTTTATTTAAGAAAAAAACTTTGCCCCACACTAGGAAATTCTCCTGTATTGTGGGTACGTTTACAAACATTAAAACTCATATACACAAAAAGCTAGACCCGAAACAACTAACTCTAGGTCATACAATTATTTGATCCGTGTGGGGTTCGAACCCGTGACACCCAGCGCAGCAGTCGATCGCTCAGCCACTGCGCCAACCGTGAGTCTTAGGATTAGGATTTCCAGTACTTCACTATTATAAATTAATTGATTACGGTTTAAACTACACTTGACTAAAGGGGGTCGGAATTGCGATGAATGTAGGAATGTTAAACAATTACTGTCCAAGGGCTTCCACTGCACTACTGACTTTGGTATTTTTTTTTAATGAAATAAGTTACATATTTACACGGTTCAAAGTTACAAGATATGTTTTATTTGTTTGTCATTAATCGCGCTGCGCTCACGCACGCTGTATGATTGACGCACGCCGCCGCCCGCGCAACGTTTTACATATAAATTACCAATTACAGACCCCTCACAGATTTCACAGAGTAGCAGAGGTGGCATTTTTACGATATTTATAATGTGTATTTATTCATACATGTTTGTTTTAGGAATACCTATTAAATTTAGATATTTTTGTAGGCGTAGATAATGAAGACCGGATTTTTAATCGACGTGGATTGCATTGTTTTGTATATTTTATCGATAAACTACCATCGATTGCCTAATTGGGCTCACACGCTCAGTGAAGGGAATGTATCGACCAATCAGAGATGTATTCAAATCTGACATAATTTATATAAAATCTGATGACAGTTATACAATAAGTAGGTACGGTAATTCTGGGAATCAATGCCATGTAATAAAATGACTTAAATCGCACAAGATAGAGTTATTTGGAAGAAGGAAGGGGGAGGCCCTTGCCCAGCATTGGGACATCTGACGAGCTCGTAAACCAAATGTTTTCAACTTATACTATGCGGTACAATAGTTTTTTAGTAGAAGTTAAAGTAATAAGGTTGTTATTACAAGAAATATCTGGATATATCCGTTTGATAAATTCAGCAGGGCCAAGCAAACACAAATACACATGGAAGAATCGATACAGCATAAATCAGTGGTAATCTAAAGATTGTGAAGCCGCCTCCACAGTAACAGTAGCCACTTCTAATAATGAGTAATGAGCTAGAAAGAATGCAGGATAACAACTGACGGGCAATTGATGGGAAGCATACCGCCGCGCCGCTTCTGCCCGCCTGGTAACATTGTGCATTAAATAGACACCGCTCATTAAACCCGGTGATTGATTTTGTGGCAAAACCAATACAGTAGTCGCTACCGGTACGATTAGTAATTAAAATACGTCTCAAAGACTGAGATAGGCAGACAAGTTGCGCGGACGAATAGTCCGTTCTAATGAGTTGACATTGATAAATCACTACCGAATTGTGAATTAGCATAAGATTCGAATCAGTTTTAAGATCAAGATTCATTCATATCGGAATTTACGAACTGCTTTGCAAAGCTTTTTGAATTTAGATTGTTTATTATAATCTGACACGACACGATAGAATCGAAAAGATAAATTGCAAAACGTGTAGCTAGAGAAACTAAACGGCTCGACTACGTAATATGGTGGTATTTCATTTTAATGCTCTTAACAACAGCTAATCTTTCAATCAGATACCAATCATAGGATAGCAGGTATGGTGAGTAGGCAAGCAGGGCCCACCCGGCGCGAGGCCGCGGGCACGCACGCGCTCTTGCCAAATTGCCTAACTGATGCAAAATACCCCCTTGAGGTTACAAGGCCTCTAACGGTTCCTTTCATGATAGAGCCTCTTATCTCAAACACTTCCTGACAATCATAGCGAAATGTTGCCAACGGTTGGCATTCATTTATATATGTTATCTGCACTACAAGCTGTCTCATTTTCATAATGGTAACACGGACAATGTTCTGTGAATTCAAACATAACGATAGCTTTATTTCCACGTGCAACGAAATTGATTGTGAGAACATTACGCACGTAAGAATGTCACACCAGCACATAGTACCAGTTCCCATATTCCAGCCACAATTTCCTGGAACATTTAGCATTACACTTATAATATCGTATTGCTTTCCTATCACGTTCAAAGATGACTTTATTTTGATATTGCACGCTTGTACTTTATTACCCATTGTGTTTTTTATTCACACTCCTACGTGCCTCAATGTCGGCGCCTGAAGTTTGTACGTATTTCACTAATACACGTTACATTGTCGTTCGGAGGTGTATGAACTGTGAGAGTACGCTTTGAATGAGTATCACCCGCACTGACGACCTGACGATGGCCTGACGTTGTGACTTGTGACAGGTTGGTGGCTTCGGACGTCGAGCTAACATAAATCTTTAAAGAAGCCTGCTCATGCTCTATTCTTTACCCAGACTAAAGGGGTGCAATGCAAAGTTTCCTTTTAAAACAGTCGTTAGTTTAGTCAGTTTAGTCGGGCCTGTTGGTCTAGTGGTTAGTGGTCCTGACTGCTAAGCCGGAGGTCGTGGGTTCGATTCCCACCCAGGACAAACTTTGTGTGATGAGAATGATTGTTTGTTCTGTGTCTGGGTGTGATTTATCTATAATATGTATGTATTTATAAATTATATAAGTATGTATATCAGTTGTCTGGTTACCATAACACAAGCTCTGCTTAGCTTGGGATCAGATGACCGTGTGTGAGTTGTCCCAAGATATTTATTATTTATTTATTTTATTTATTAAACATAGATATGTATTTGTAATGATGAATAATATCTTGTCTAGATGGCGAAATGTAATTTTGACACGAGGCAAGCCATTTTGCAATAACAAAATATCACAGCGTGAAAATGTTCGATGTAACCATACTTCCCCGATTCAATTTTATAAAATTATCAGAAGTGTCACGGAGCAGGCCATAACGATTCTGTTTTACTGAGCTAGCGTGTCCCACTCGAATAATGTACAGAAGATAGGCGCTTTTTGTTTTGCTAAACGGGCAAAGTTACTCGCGTGCCGTCGACGTTCCTGCGGTCGCCATATTTTTATCCTTGCTTTGTGTCAGTACACTAACCGATTGTGTAACCTTGGGAACGATAAGGTCATCAGGCTAAAATACCATAATTTATCATGAAATGACAGCGACACAATCCTACAGACCATTAAGCAAATCTCTTCAATTTATATGTCAACGAACTTAAGAGTTTAATTCATAAATATTCAGAATCAGTTAAAAATATTAGGCATTAGTGTTGAACATTGTTTGAATTAATGTGACATCCAATAAATATTTCGAAACACACCAATGCATGTTTCGAAAATATTATTACCAGCGAACACAAATTAGGAAACGAAATCCCAGGAGACATATTTAGCCAATCCATTTCCTAGCGTAACCAGGAACATATGAGGAGATTTTTTCGAATTGTTTTTCAGTGTAGTATCAATTAGGAAACGTTCTGTGAGATCCGCCTCGACGTTAGCGCTTCGTTGGCGGCAATTATAGCTGCGATGGCGCCCGCGGGACACCGCCGGATGCCCGGAATGTCTGAACTCCTGGCGCGGTATGCGACCCTGGTAATTATTCTCGGGTGATGCACGGTCTATTGCTCCTGGTGACTAATTAAAAACAATTTCCGTGATTTATTAATTGGTGGTCCATTATTTATGAGTCACCCCAAATAAACCACGTGTTATAATGATATTTCAAAAAGATTTTAAAGAAATTTATTCAATTCAAAATTTATTCAATTTATTCAATTTTGACGACACGGTTGGTGCAGTGGCAGAGCGATCGACTGCTGCGCTGCGTGTCGCGGGTTCGATCCCCGCACGGAACAAATATTTGTATGGCCTACAAATAGTTGTTCCGGGTCTGGCTGTTTGTGTATGTGAGATTGAATGTTTGTAAACGCACCCATGATACAGGAGAAATTCCTAGTGTGGGGCAACGTATTTAAAAAAAAAATGATTTGTGTGAGGACAACTCAATTTAATTCCTAACCTAGATGGACCAAGAATCTATTTAAAAAAAATATATTTTTTTTGTTTTACCTTGCATAGTCATATTTTTCAAAGGCGTCTTACCACTACAACCTACCACGATTAATCAAGTTTCCGTTCCGTAAATACGTAAATATTTGTTTGACGAGGCGGAGATATTAATTAATGCTAACTTACCTGTGCTAAGTACTTGGTTTATCTCTAACAGCAAGGTAAGTAAATGAAAAATAAATAGATGTATGTTATTTAAGAATTTTCTCATCCAAAGTAAATAAAAAATGATCTAAGCACGCACAATATCAAGTAACAAGATACTGTCCCTTACAATTGAACATGAAGTTCATAGGAACGTAAGATATTTCATATAGTAACGACTAGTGATGAGCAACGCTATCTATCGATAAATCGGAGACGCGCAGCGGGAGCAGGCTTATCGACTCGACATCTGGCGCCTAAATTCTTACATGCAACGTACACCGGTTGTAAATAAGCCAGGAATCGCCACTGACAGACAGACCAACTGAACAATATACGACTGTAGCTATGCTAGTATGGATATGGCGAGACCAATTTATAATCAATAAACGGTTTATAATAAATCACACGTAAAAACGATTAATAAATCAACGAAGTGTCTGAGCCAATTCAAATGAGCATGGAGTTTACTATTCCTAAGTTTTATAAATTGAATAATGAATTCGTATCTTTTTGTAAAATATTAAAAGTAGATACAAGCGATGTAAGGATTAAGAAACACGAAGCCCATCGTCTAGCTAGCCTGTTCCTAACTGTGTTGGGATCGGCTTCCAGTCTAACCGGATGTGGCTGAATACTAGTATATTTACATGGGACGACTGATCTGTTACTATTTAGCTACGAACTTCTCGATTAAGAAACAAGGAACCGTTGCACATTATTATTTGCAACAGCGTGATCTATAAAGTATTAACGTCAGCTAAACCTTATCAGCTCTCATAATCAAACATGAAATAGAATGTTGGAACGACAGGTAGACACCGAGATACAAACCTGCACTAACACGCACACTCTAAATATCAACTCTATATACTTCGCAACAAGACTCAATATACTTTAGATATTGAAATAATAAATTTGAGGAGTATCATGACACATGTCAGTTTGGCTGGGAGCTGTCAGAGCGGAGTAATATATTTATTTATGTGCTGCCGCGGCTGCCGTGTTGCCTCTGTCAATGTTGACGTGAGAACGGAACAGCTTCCTCAGAGCCTATGAGGTGCTGGTACTTTCGACTTATCGGAAATATGATAATAAATCATTGTTGAGACTGTATGGTCTAATACGAAATTTTACGTGAAAGGAAATTGCAACAGAATGAATTAAAATAAACCAATTTTTAAAGGTTATTCAACCATCACGCCATGGCTCTCATTACGGTGTTACTTGCCGCTCCGCTAAATGTATAAAAAATAGTTATTGCGAACAATTACACTCTGAAATCAGGACTTAGTAACCTTCCATCTGAAACTGGTCTAGTTCAATATTGTTACTTTTTTATATGAATGAGGTTAGAAGAAAATCGTTCCTTTTATTAACTTTCTCATTTTCGTATTACTAACTAATGTGCATACGAGGCCACTGCATGCCTATGTCATTGCAAATTAAACGTTGCCCTTATTTGCTAAATTAATGAAAGTAGATATTGTATAAAAAGACACAATTCCGTGTTCCCCTTTTTATAACAGGTACTATTACCTAACAGATAATGTGTTTACAAGTGATCGATTAATATAAGTTTTATTTTTAACCGACTTCAAAAAGGAGGAGGTTCTCAATTCAGCCGGTATGTTTTTTTCTTAAATTAAATTAAATAAAAACATTTTAGCTTGTGTCCATTGCACGTCATACTTAAATAATGATAATCACAACAAAACAATAAATTAGTTTTTTTTTTACACAAGATCTTAGACAAAATGACTCACCATATTTTTCCATTGCCACCCAGAACACAATTTCAATTTACAAAAAAAAGTGAACTAAAAAGCAGCCATTAATTTATCAAAAGTTTAATTATGAAATATGCACCAATAAATCGTTGTCGTTTGTACGAACGACAGGCATAGCCGGGATTCCGACTGAGTGCGTATGTTCTGTCCCTCTCGCACCGACTATAAACACGACACGGTTAATTAAAACGGTATATTAGCATAAACAAATAAAATGCCCCATTACGAATTCAATTTACAATCTTTGAAATCGGTTAAATTAGTCGCAGTAAATAATATCTCGGATACAGTTTCGATAATAGCGTTGGGGTGCAAGGCACGAGCGGAGCAGGTTCCAGCATCTCATACCCTTGTACTGTACACGTACAGGACATCTTAGTCATATTTTCTATGTATAATGTTAATGCAGCGGACGCCGCGGTGGAGGGTGTTTTTTTTAAATATTTATAGTAAACTAGCTTTTGCCCGCGGCTTCACTCGCGTTAAATTCGGGGTAATACAGTTCCCCTTTCCTGATTTGCAGGCACCTGCTACCTACTAGTTTTTGCCCTTGAGTTGCGCCTTATTGATTGTATTAGCAAAACTAAGTATTCCCTTTTCTCTCTCTTAGCACACTTTTTGAAAAAAAAATAGCCTTTGTCCGTCTCCAGGGTCCCAACTATCTCTGTGCCAAAATCGGTTTAGCCATTAAAGGCGTGAAGACGTAACAAACAAAAAACTCACTTTCGCTTTTATAATATTAGGATTGTTAATACTAATTCAATTTTTTTTTTTTGGATGAGGCCGTTGATTTGTTATGATAAACATAACAAATCCAAAAAAAATAATTAGAATTAGTAATAAACAATCCCAATATCGTCACTTTTCGTAGGTCGTGTATGACAGTGGGTAAGGCGAATGGAAAATGTAACCTAGATAGAGAAACTGAAAACAATTAACTCATCCAAACCGCGTACTTCAAATCGTAGCTGAACCCACCACAGCTTATAAATTAAAGCCGATAACATGTGGCCAAGCAGTGGATCGATGCCTTCATTTAAATTTGGTGCGTTGAATATGGTAAATAGTGCAAATTATTAATTATACGCTTATTTTATACAATTAACGTTGTATATGATTGATTCACTACCGTTCTCGTGCATAATTTAACATTTTATGTGGTGCAATGAATTCCAAATATAGTTTTTACCGGTTTTTATCATTTAAGTATATGGTCAAATATTTAATTAGGACTTAGTTTTCATATAATTATTGCATAGCAGTGCTTGGTATAGAAACTTTACTTTAAGATTAAAAGATGCAGCATCAGGTAGTAGGACAAACTAATTCAGGAAGGTGGCAGCTAATGCACGGTTGCAGAGTGACTTGACATTTGGAAGATCCCTGGACTGCTATAGGCAGTTGTTGTGTTGTAAAAATTGCATCATGAGCAGGTTTTTATTTCAATGTATAGTGCTGTTTCAACAGGTACAGCTTACCACCAGGTGATGTACCGTCAATCACAATCCCAACTAGGCATTAACAGTAATTACACGATGCGTCCGTATCAAACGCCTGTGCAGGTATGCTGCCCCGTCCCCCGAGACTGCGCGTGCGCACGCGGCGCGCGGCGGGGCGCCATTGTCCCGCTGTCAGGCACGCCCGGCGCCCCACACAACGACCCGGTAGGCACGACCAGCCTGGTTTGATATCGATAGTGCTTACGATACTATTGGAAAATGAGCCCGCTTACGGCATAGAACCGGCAAGATGCCATCGAAAAAGCTGTTGGAGGCAGCATGTACCGAGCGGTCTGCATTGCAGAAAACTTAAACTGACGTGTAGCTTGCAGACAAGTTGTCTGTGGTTGTGATCACGATTGAAGGAACGACGAAGAATATCAGCCAGGATTAGGAATGAATCGATAGCAATATGGTGGCTTGGCGACACGGTTGGCGTAGTGGTTAAGCGTTTGAATGCTACGGTACGTCTCGCGGGTTTGATCCCCGCAAGTAACAAATCTTTGTATGACCTACAGGTACTTGTTTCGGGTTTGACTGTTTGTGTAAGTATTTTATTTTATTTGATAATTATACACACAGTAGACAAGACAGGGAAAAAACATATAGAGTACAATAGTACTGAAATTTCTGCCAGCAGACCTGCCCGAAACGTAGACTGTGAGTGCCATAACCTATTTTAACTTACAAATATAAGTAAATATTAAAAGATGGATGGATTGTGTAAGGAATGATATGAATGAGAAACAAGTAAATGATGCCGTGACCTCTCTGATAGGGCAGAATGGAAGAAGAAAACGTGTTGCGCCGACCCCAAATAGAATGGGACAAGGGCAGGAAAATGATGATGATAAGTAAATATTAATAAATACTTGTATGTGAGTTTAAATGTTTGTAAAGGCACCCACGGTACCGGAGAAATTCTTATTGTGGGACAGCGTTTTTTTTTAAAGAAAGAAAAATACAAAAAAATACAATACACGTCTTGTCGCCTATAGGGCGTACTGCGGATATTTTCATGGCATTCATTCATTGACTTATTTTATGTCAAATTGGTACTTGGCTTTAAAATCGTAAGGTCCTGCGCGGTTGTTACAGCGTCAAAAAAAGGCTTTTAAAAAAACAAAACATCTCTATGAACGTTCAATAACGGCACTGCATAATAAATAAAACAAACATTCCATAGTGCTGACGTACGCATAATTAACATGTAATCATAAAATCACCTATTTTACTGGTCATGTCAGCGAGTACGTTATTAGTTGTAATTATATGTAAATTAACGAACAATAAATATTAATATGAAAATTATGAAATTATCGACAGCGGGCAGCACTATCGTGGCGCCTGTTCGACAGCACGCCGCGGGGACGCATTGTCCGCGCGTCTAAGTGCCTCATATTTGGTTACCCAACTATATTACACGGCTATACGCTATATCGATATCTCACCCAAAACAAATAATGAACATCCTTAGTCCTCACCCCGGCAACTAACTTTCAACTTTAGGTTTTTACACGAGGGTACATTTTTGAGTGTATACAAATTAGGTGATTATGCCAGTTCGCTTTGAAACATAAAACGATATAATTTTCATTTTACTACTCCTTGAATACACAAGAGGTTTAATAAATAACGAAACAAAGCTCTCACGTCGCACCTTATTTGAAGGCAGTTTTGTCAAGCGATTGTCTCAGCTTCACAAATAATTTATATTATTGTTTAATAGATTTAGGAGAAAAAGATATACTTTTATAGCGGTTGGAGAGACGATTTATCGCGTGCTTTTAGTTAATAAGTTATAAAGTTAATTTATATTATAATTATTGTAACTTGTTTAGATAAGTCATTAAATCAATTTTATGTTTTGTTTGTATGCATAAGGTTGGTGAAATGTAGAAAAACTAGGATTAAATTAGCAATAAACTTTAGTTTTTTGACATAAAGTACTTGTGAGAAAGCATATCATGTAAACCAGCGGGATGTGGAGGTCAGATAAGCAGTCTCGCCGACTAAAATACTAATGTTCAACTGTATTTATTTAGACTGGAAGCCGATCCCAAAATAGCAGAAAAAGACTAGGCAGGTGATGAATTTTGAGAAAGCTACCTAAAATATCGAGTATCATACACGAAAGTGATACCGCGGCCCCGGAACGTAAAGGGCAATTCTTTGCCCCACACTAGGAATTTCTCCTGTATCGTGGGTGCGTTTATAAACATTTAAACTGACATACAAAAACAGCCAGACCCGCAACAACTATCTGTAGGCCATACAAATATATGTTCCGTGTGGGAATCGAACCCGTGACACGCAGCGCAGCAGTCGATCGCTCAGCCACTGCGCCAACCGTGTCGTCATAATGACGACGCAATAGAAGGCACATGGGTGGGTTTTAGTCAGCGTGTAATAAAAAGGGCATAGTCATATTAAAGGGTGTGCTACAGACCACCATATCGAAGAACTTTTGTCCATGAGACCCACATCGTTATCGCGGAAGAACTATCAGTTACGCCATATGCTTATTACATACCCAACCCAAATTTTCGCCCTTTTTTAGCATTTTGCAGGTCAATGTCAGGGCATTAATAATAAAGAGGGTTGTATTGACGATCTTAATTATTATAATTTTGTAAATACAATGCTACGGTCATGAATCATAATTTGTTTACAAATAACTGGCCACTAGCCTGCAAATTTCGAAAAATGTATTTACCTGTCTTATAATTTAAATTTCAAAACATTCTTAAAGAATTTTGACGCAAAATCATTATGAATAGCTATCAAAGTTCTTTACGCATACTTAATGTGTCCGAAATACAGTGGAAAACATAACCTTTCTTAATTTGTTGATATTGCAAACTAACTAATTTCCTATATCACTTCCAACTCGCCGATAACTTTTCAGAATGGACTACACTCGTATTGGATCAATAAACATTATCTATAACAAACACCAAATAATTGTTGTAAACAAGTCGCGAACATTATTCAGAACGTTTTATTATTTGTAATTGGAAGGATCGAGTAACAAGCTGTCTTTTATCGTGTAATGTAATACTTAAAGCCTGTATCAATTACTTTTAAATGAATGACAAAGTTGAACTTTGCGATTATGCTGACCAAACCTTCTTTGCTGCTTATAAATTCAAGGGTTACCGTCAGAAATATCATCAGCTGCTTGGCCTTTTTAACGATGTTGGGGTCAGCTTCCAGTCTTACCGGGTTCCGCTGAATACCAGTATTTATATCCAGAGCAACTGCCTATCTGACCTTCACAATTCATTTAATACTGAGTAATATGATACTCTTGGTAAGACTGGATTGTGGGACTTTCGAGCCACTGACTTCCTGTAACGCATGACAAAGAGAAATCAACGAAATAACCTAGGAAATACGCGGCTTAAACTGAAGATTGACCTACGTAAAGTAGAAAATAAATCAAATTTAAACTCCAACTCGCCAGTACGAAAACGCTTAACCATTTCGCTTTTGCGGTTCACTCACTACGCTGAATAAGTCCACAACTGCTTTATTGTGCACTGTTTACCGTCACCTTAGTCAGGATCACAATATCATTCTTGCAAATCGACCGCAGAAACCGAGTGGGGAAAAGGCTAGACTGACGCGGCAAATATAGAAATTGCAAAAAGACGGTTGACTAGACCTCCGTTCAAATACACAAAATCTCCTAAAACATATTTTCTAAATCCATTATAACGAGGAACTTACCTCAGGGTCAATCTTCTTATACTCGGGGTCCTCTTCATCTACCTCGAAATACAGCTCCGTGGAGGTCAGCGACACGGTACCCGGAGCCACCAGCCCTGGAGCCACTAGCCGCGCCTTCGTGCTTATGTTCACCGGACCTACGGAGTACCAGGAGTCAATGATGATAGAGGGTCTAGCCAAAATAACGTTCTATCACCATTATTGATGACAGACTAGTCAAAAATTAATGGGACTGACATGCTTCTAAAGAAAATATACTTTGAAAGCGAGTTCCACTTTTTAAGGCTTCACCTGAGCCTTAAAAAGTGGAATCATTTCAAGTTCGCCTCAAAGTGAAATCATTTCAAGTTGATTCGTCAAATGGATGTATGATTAAAATATGTCATCTTTGTGTGTGATAGTGAGTATATACTGAACCAATTCATTATTCAGTATAAATCTTTTTGTCCGATAGAGTGGTTTATTCGGAGAAGTACAGCGGTTTTATTTATAAAACGCCTGATGTAACTATGAATGCAACGCACACAACGCACGCTGCTCAAGTATTTTGATCAGGCGTTGAAGGCAAGTTGGAATCAGGAGTCATGGAGGGTCGAAATGATTATATTAAAATTCCATTAAATTAAATAAATACTTTCTAAACATTGAAAGGGAAATTCTTTTTCTTTAAAGTTATGTTTTCAATTAAATTAATCCGATGATATGGGCTATTTTAGTTTGATTCGATACCAGGAGCCCATAAAATGAAGTAGTTCGCCCTAACCAACCCCATCGTGTAATCGTTTGGCATACCAGTTAGGTCGGCATCGATTTCTCTGTCATCTACCAGGAGCTCAGCGTCGTCAAGGAGCTCTGCGGCCGCGGTCGTGGGCAACTGCGCCCCTCGCCCCGCACCGCCCGCTGCTATCCTAGAGTGTAGTTCTTCCGTAGCCTGCGATTGGAGAATGCGTGCATTGAAATGATTTGATTGTTACAGAGCGACAAAGAGAGCATCTATTGCCATCTCTTACCGTAGATTAGCTTAGAAATTAAGTTGTTAAATACCAGAAGGAGGAGAGAAAGAGAAATATTATTCTTTTTTATATTTTTCTGTTAATGATTCACAAGTGCAAAGACTTTCCCAATATAGTTTTAGACTTATGCTGTGATCGGTTTGGCAATTTTACCAAGCTCACATCCAATATAAAGAGCTTCAGGCTACCTGTAGGATGGCGTCATGATGGTGCGTGCTTGGGTGTGGCCTGGCTAACGCAGCGGCCACGTGTCTTCTCCCTCTCGCATCGGGGACTAGTCTTCGACGTCGACGCGCGTCATCTTCCCAAGAGTCTAGTTTCCAGAATTGACTGCCACTACTGAATAACACAGAAAATTCGAAATTAAAACAGGTTGATCCGTGGTATGTGCACATACAAATAAGTCCTTCATGATAGAATCTTTTGTATTTTTATAATTATCAACATTTCAATTAGAAAAATCTAAAGAGTGACAAGACAGTAACAAGTCTAATATAGGAATTGCGTTGATTTGGATTTTGTGTTGCAATTGGATATCCTACCGCTTATGTTCACCTAGTACAGTTAGCAAAAATGTAAGCAATAAAGCGATCGTTATATAGCCCCCCGGCAAAAATTGAATTGATGTTAATGTTAATTCGAAGAATAATAACGGGTTGGACAAATATAATACAAGGTTGTTAAAATCGGAAAACATGTCGCCATCTTTCCACATAATTCGCGTAGTGTTCCCCTGTAAGCTACGCTACGTACGGCGCTTGTGGCGTGGCGTGGTCGGCGGCGTGGCGCAGCTTGTCGAGCAGACGCGCGGCGGCGGCGTGGTCGCGGCGTCGCGCGGCGGCTATGAGACGCTCGCGTAGTGTTCCCCTGTAAGCTACGCTACGTACGGCGCTTGTGGCGTGGCGTGGTCGGCGGCGTGGCGCAGCTTGTCGAGCAGACGCGCGGCGGCGGCGTGGTCGCGGCGTCGCGCGGCGGCTATGAGACGCTCGCGTAGTGTTCCCCTGTAAGCTACGCTACGTACGGCGCTTGTGGCGTGGCGTGGTCGGCGGCGTGGCGCAGCTTGTCGAGCAGACGCGCGGCGGCGGCGTGGTCGCGGCGTCGCGCGGCGGCTATGAGACGCTCGCGTAGTGTTCCCCTGTAAGCTACGCTACGTACGGCGCTTGTGGCGTGGCGTGGTCGGCGGCGTGGCGCAGCTTGTCGAGCAGACGCGCGGCGGCGGCGTGGTCGCGGCGTCGCGCGGCGGCTATGAGACGCTCGCGTAGTGTTCCCCTGTAAGCTACGCTACGTACGGCGCTTGTGGCGTGGCGTGGTCGGCGGCGTGGCGCAGCTTGTCGAGCAGACGCGCGGCGGCGGCGTGGTCGCGGCGTCGCGCGGCGGCTATGAGACGCTCGCGTAGTGTTCCCCTGTAAGCTACGCTACGTACGGCGCTTGTGGCGTGGCGTGGTCGGCGGCGTGGCGCAGCTTGTCGAGCAGACGCGCGGCGGCGGCGTGGTCGCGGCGTCGCGCGGCGGCTATGAGACGCTCGCGTAGTGTTCCCCTGTAAGCTACGCTACGTACGGCGCTTGTGGCGTGGCGTGGTCGGCGGCGTGGCGCAGCTTGTCGAGCAGACGCGCGGCGGCGGCGTGGTCGCGGCGTCGCGCGGCGGCTATGAGACGCTCGCGTAGTGTTCCCCTGTAAGCTACGCTACGTACGGCGCTTGTGGCGTGGCGTGGTCGGCGGCGTGGCGCAGCTTGTCGAGCAGACGCGCGGCGGCGGCGTGGTCGCGGCGTCGCGCGGCGGCTATGAGACGCTCGCGTAGTGTTCCCCTGTAAGCTACGCTACGTACGGCGCTTGTGGCGTGGCGTGGTCGGCGGCGTGGCGCAGCTTGTCGAGCAGACGCGCGGCGGCGGCGTGGTCGCGGCGTCGCGCGGCGGCTATGAGACGCTCGCGTAGTGTTCCCCTGTAAGCTACGCTACGTACGGCGCTTGTGGCGTGGCGTGGTCGGCGGCGTGGCGCAGCTTGTCGAGCAGACGCGCGGCGGCGGCGTGGTCGCGGCGTCGCGCGGCGGCTATGAGACGCTCGCGTAGTGTTCCCCTGTAAGCTACGCTACGTACGGCGCTTGTGGCGTGGCGTGGTCGGCGGCGTGGCGCAGCTTGTCGAGCAGACGCGCGGCGGCGGCGTGGTCGCGGCGTCGCGCGGCGGCTATGAGACGCTCGCACGTGCGCTCTTCCTCCGCTCGCTCGGCGCTACTCGTTGCGCATAAACACTACACGAACGAATCACTACTTAACAACAAGTCTGTGTAATCATTACAATAACCTGTTTAAAAAAAAAATACAAATTCTTTTATTTTAAGTTCCTTATCTAGTCCAGTCCATTTATACATTCGAATCTACATACATTTACAACAGGCTGAAAAATTCAAGGCCAAAAGTGAAAAAAAAAAGAATTTTCCGCGATTTTCAGCAAAACGGTAAGTTTTATCATAAAAATACTTCAGACATAAATTGGAGATCATAAAATTATTAATAAAAACTAGATAAATAGTTTTTTCCTACGATCCACCGTTTCTGAGATATAACGATTAAAACATTTTTTTGTCATATTTTATTGTCATAATATGCACAAGTTTCCACGCCACCTATGAGGTTGTGTACTTGGCGCGTTTTTTTTTTAACGTGGTTTCTGGGATTTCATTATTTAAATCTTCAAACATGCGATCTGGTGGAGGATAGGTTTCAACATGTCCTCATTATCAAACATTGCGGTTTGAACATCTTCGCGAATTATAGCTGCAGCTGCGCCTAGTACTCTGATTTGTTCCTCTTCTTTTTTCATACCAGGTTTGAACATTTTATAATTAGTTTAAAGTGAACAGTCATCACTTTATTCAATGTAAGTAAATATTTCCTCCATGGTCAGATCCGGAGCTTCATCTTTAGGACTAACGACTTTAGCTCCACTGGAAGGTTTCAATAAAGAAACATATTAATCATATTCTAATTCGATTCGAGCAAGAATAGCTTTTACATGCATAATAAGATGATTACAACTTTTACAATATTTTTTATTGTTATATCTCAGAAACCGTGGATCGTAGGAAAAACTATTATCTAGTTTTTATAGATAATTTTATGATCTTCAATTTTTGACAGAAATATTTTTATGATAAACTTACCGTTTTGCTGAAAATCGCGAAAAACTATTTTTTTTCACCTTTGTCCTTGAATTTTTTTTCCATGCAGGGGAATGTTTATTTATAATTATGTATTGAACAATTTCACCAATTTTCAGCTTGTTGTAAATTCATGTAGCTTCACTCTTATTTTTTGTTCTAATTTGACCGGACTAAACAGAAAACATATATTTGCACAGTTACTAATAAAATAATCATTAAAAAAACAAAATCCTACCTCAAAATCGGCATGTTTCAGTACATCATCGGCCCTCATTCTATTCAATATGAACTCTGCCTCATTAGCGACCCTGACGATATGATCCCTCATCGCATGCGATAGTAGCCGACCCTCATTGATCAGCTCGATGAACGCCAAGCCCGCATGCTTCTGTAACGAGTTCTGCCACTCTTGCGAGCAGAGTAACATCACCAGTTCTACTACTGAAGTACTGGATTTGAAGGTTTGAAGACCTGGGAGGAGTAAAAGTAGAAGATTAATTTTATTTCATTAAGTTGTGGCAATGCGACTACGCCAATGAAACTATCCCAAAGCATCTACTCTAAAACCAGGAGCATTTCTTCTAATAAGAAAGAGCTGTTTGTTAGAACCATATTCAAAGCCCAATACCGTCGCGTCAGTGCTAGCTATAACTAAAGCGAACTAATGTATCACAATCACAATTTTTCCTTATTTGTTATCACCAGCTTTTATATTATATGCATGTTAATGTAAATAACTTTATTTTAATTGTTTGTGTGGTATTAGCAGTAGGTGCACCGTTGACTACCCGCCGTTACATTTTTATATTCGTACAGTCCATCCAAAGGTTTTCTGGAAGATACTGCTATCAGCAGCATTTGTAGACCACATTACAAAACGTAGCAGGTAAGTAATTTCAAGCTGATTGTGTTAATCTTCACCTTAGTCATATGTTGGTTTTTTACCTTTTCTAAAGCAAAGCAAATCCCTCCGTTAAGTAAAGAATAAAAGCATGATAAGCGCACTACCATGCCTAATACCGGTATACCTTTACCCTCCATTAGCAGCTCCTGTCCGTGGCTGCCTACCAGGGTCTTAGAGAGGAAAGGAGCAAAGTCCAGCATGATCTCTCTAAGCAACGGACAGACTGGCCCGAGGGCTGTCTCCAACTTGTGCGTGAGGGAGGCTTCGCGGGAAACTCCGTCCGCAGACATTGTGGTGTTCATTGCACTGAGACCCGCTAGAGTCTCGTTGTCCTGTGAAGAAGGATATTTTATTAAAAGCTGAGATACAAGAAATGTATTTAAAATCAAATCGAATTGAGATCTTGTGATAACTTTCACATAGGTAACCCATCCCTGTTCAATTTTACTCGGCAAGCTTAATAAATAAAAAAAATAATTGAGTTGAACATAGAATTGAGTTGGAACATTTATCTTCGCCTCGTTTCCAGTTAGAACATGCCAGTTGCTATTAGAAGGAATGTGTGTCAAGTAGAACACGTATAACTTACTGGATGTAAATGTCTCTGCGCTGCTTGTAGGTTTCTGTTCTGATGCCTCTGTGTAAGGTGATGGTGCGACTCTGAGTTCCGCATGTGAATTTGTTTGTCTATATCTGAAATGAAAAATATTAACATTTAATATAGAATCTATACTAATATTATAAAGAGGAAAGAGTTGTATATTTGTATGTAACGAAAAAACTCAAAAACTACTGGACCGATTTCAAATAATCAGTTTTTTTTTTAAATAGCAAAATAATTTCATTTATTTTTTCACTGAATAACATAGGCTATATATACATCACACTACTACCCACGGGAGCGGGGCAGCAACCAAAGACGCGGGTGAAACCGCGCAGTACAGCTAGTCATCGATAAAGAAAACACGACACACTTACCTTCATGTATATTTCCTTCATGGTCGCGTGTCCTGCCGGTGATGGTGGCCGGTCCACGCTCTCCGTCTTCATTCAGGTTCACATCAGTCCATGATTCGTCATTGCTCACCTAGACATAACGAAACATTGAATACAACTTGTTTTCTCCAAAATATTTATTAAATTGCTGTAAAAAAACGATCTAGATCATTGTTTATCTGTGTAAGATATTAGTCAGTATTTTATAGCTTCTCTAGTTAGGATATTTAAGTCTATACTTACCGGATGCTTATTATCATCGAGCGCGATCTCGCTGGACGTCTCCGGGTCGTTGTTGGTGGTCTCGTTGGAGTTGAGGTGGAACGAGCCGGCGTCCTCGATGGAGTCCACGCTCTGCAGACACACACGAGTCATACACACACCCTCACCACACGTCGGACAAACTCCTAACACGACTAAACTGTTCTAGACATTAAGAGGGAAGAACTAGCGATGGATTACTTAAGGCAATCTGCTATTACGTCTAATTCGGTCCACGTGTACCACAAATCATTAAATACATTTAGAACTAAAAGTAATTAAAATAACGTTTTATTTTGTCAATCGTTTCAAATTAACAGAGGCAGAACGACATTAAATAATTTAGCGATTAGTGGTGAAAACGGGCCTTGTCTAGGGAAAACTGAATATTGGATATCACACCAAAACGGCTAAATCACTGACTATCTTGGAATAATGAAAACTATCTTGGGACTTGGTCTAGTGAACTGAAAGATATACTTTAATAGATTAAAGATAATTTTGTATTACGCACAGTTTGAAAGTCAAGTCTTACCTTTTTCTAAAACTTTGTCAAATATTTGAATTATGTGTAATTATTCTACTATGTGGTGAAGAGAATGATAAAAAGTGGACAATACAATAACACCATGCTTTAAAAGAATTCAGTGAAAAAAGCAAGCATAGCACACACATGCTGGAAAAAACTTATATTACAAAATGGAAAATATTTAGAACACACAAAACATCGAACAATTTTTCGCTATCGAAAAATCTGAAATGTGGAATTCCCATCCCGGTTATTTCATGATGTTATACATAAATATTAATTTAATTCAAACATGTTTCTTTTTTTAATACATAATTACAATATTATATATTGCGTTTGGTGCTTAGTGCTTTAACAGATTGTGATTTATTTGTAAATAAATCGTACTTTACATATCAGTGAGCGTAGCTAGCCTATATTGTGTCGTTTTTCATTTAAATGTACATATTTTGTATGTATCGTGATAAGCTTGTGTAAATCTGTGTACATGATTGGAACTGGAATTAATTCTTAGCCATTTTATTAATTCTTCAAAGGAATAAATGAAATGGATTTAAAAAATATTTTGATATTATATTAACATTGTAAATGACAATCATATTAATAAAAGTACCCGTATTACAGAACCAGTCAGGAGTGTCAACACTAAATCGATTGTGTATGTTCACACAAAGTCAGAATGTGTACAAACCAAATTGACCACCGACACCGTTATCCCAGACAATGTTTTGGACCTTGCGGTTGGAGGCTTACAACAGGACAATAATATTTATTTATTAATTATAAACCAGATAGACATCACCTAACTAAAGTTACAATAGATTGCAAGATCTGGATGAACAAAAGCATTATTAAACCAATTTGCACCAGAAAAATCTAGCAGAATATAATTTTCCCCTTGTTTTTAGTAAAATATTCAAACTAAACAGCAACGAAGTACCCAAAGATCACAGTAAAGGAGACGCAGTAACTAATAGAAAGAGATAGAGCATCGGCCGCCTCCCCGCAGATCTACTAACCTTGGGTTTGAGCTGGCTTTTGATTCGGAGGCTCGACTTGAATAGCGGTTCTTCTTTTTCCGAAGCCGGGGACAATTCCGGCTTATCGCTAGGCTTTGCTTTCTCTCCAGTACTCGGCTTCAGTTCATCAGTAGTCGTTTCTATTTTCGCAACACCCTCTTCTTTCCCATCCGTCTCCTTTATTAATTTTATTGCAAAAGCAAAACAAAACGAATATAATGAAGCGTCCACGTATCACATAAATTCTTCCACATTTATGTTTCATTCAACATTAAATTCATAGCGACATCGAAAACGAAAACCAATCGGCAAACAGCAAATCAATTTGCCAAAAACAATGAAACGTATGACTAGATTAGACGTAGGTGACGGGGTTCCGAGTAGCATGCGCGTAATGCAAGTTAATCCTAGATCTAGAACTAACCTTATACTCAACATCACTCTACGCTACTTACTATAATATGTTCTTACTTTTCTGTGGTACACCTAAATTAGAAAAGTTCGAATAAATTGGAAAAACATGCTATGGAAAGAGAAATTTAGGAGAGATCAATGTCATAAAACTATTAATACAATACAAATATGGAGGCTAAAAATAAAAGCTTTAGAAATAAATTTGGAAAACTTACTAACCTTAACATGAATTTGATGAGATAAATGTTAAGCTTTTATGTTTAGCGCCAATCGACTACAAGTAATGGCTGTTACTGCCGACTGAATATAATCAATAGTCACAATTCTTTAAAGGTAGAAAAAGAAAGACAGGGGTCTATCAAAATCCTTTCATGCAAATATGATCCGTACACAAACACGATCAGGTCTATATTCGCATACGACATCATCCACATACTACGATCAGTTCTAATAATCTTACCTTCATGGATGGAGAGTCCAGATCGTTAATGGTAGAATTATTCTCATCGACCACAATCATGGCATACTCCACGTCATCTCCATTGTGTTCTAGGGGGACATAGAAATGGCATTGTTTAGTTGTTTATAACAATATGTTGCGTCATTAGAGACAACATCGACAAAGCTTTGCCTTAATAAAGCGAGGGGTCAGGTATCCTACTGAATATGTTACTGTTCCTTGGAATTCAACTTCTATATTTACATGGAATTCTGTACAAAGCTGATTATTCTTACTAGTTACTTTAATAATAATATCTGAAGCGCATTATGTATTACTATCTTAAGTTTACAAGGGAGTTCAATTCAAAGCCAAGTCTACAAATACAAGAACTTCATGCATTATCCACAGTAAAGGATCGCACAGAATTCCAGAAGGATACTACAGCCAATTATTAAAACTTTATCTTAAATCTTATACATGCTTCTTAAAATTTATGGATTTCTCAATTTCTACTTCCAATGATGACGCAACTTAAAGAAAAATGGAAAATAAAAGAAGCGGTGCCTCAGCGGTGCAAAGATTTACATTGCTTTGTCTTCGACGTCGAGAACATTAAATAGACGAACAAAGATTAGCTACAGATAGTATTGTAGAAGCTTAGTTTTTATATAATTGAAAAGACAAAACAGTGTACGCGAACATCGACCACATGTAGTATTTTGGGCGTCCACATCACAAGCCTATTTTTATATTTGTGTACTTTGTTGAACGCACGAGAGAGCAACTGAAACCACTATGAAGCGTGGAAGCCAAACTGAAGCACGGAGATAAATAGTGTTGTTGCTCTGTCGTGCACTCCTTATTCTTCTTGTTCCTGATTTTTGCAGCGCTTCGATTGACATTCTATTAATGTTAATGTTCACACGAAGATTAACTGAGTGGAACATTTGACATGAGACATTTCTTCGCATTTTGTATGACTCCGATTGATATTTCCACAAGGTATCATCTTAGCACCTCTAGTTTTTTCAATTCTGGTTTTTAGCGATTTGCATTAAGCATTTTGCAATTGTATTTTCCAAATGACTTTTATTTGTTCATAATGCGAACGCCAATAGTCGTCGGCCGCGTTACCTGCGTGAGCGCGGTGGTAACTAGCGATGCGTGTGTGTGCGAGCGTATTATTGTTAACGTGTTGGCCGCATTCGAGCTTGCAGTGCGAGTGTGGGTGGCGGTGTGCCGGGTGCCCACCGGGCAGGAACTGCGGGTACACGTGGTGCGACCACTGCGGGAACAGCGGCCGCGAGCCTGGGCCCGGACACCCACGGTACCAGGGGACCACGACATCAGAGGATAGGATGCAAGGGATAAAGATTTCGGGCACAACACGATACCAAGGTATTAGGAAACAAGATATAGGTGTTGGATTCGTTAAAAATACAAAGTGCAATAGACACAATAGAATAACGTGATAGTATCAGGGAGACAGGACACGAAAGAAGTTAAGGCATACGACAGGATTATTTTGAAAATACAACATAGAAGAACGAAGATTACAAGATATTGAGATTTATAAAACAGGTTATACGTAAGGCGAAATTGAAAGTTTTGCGTAAAATTGTATACAGTGTAGAAAGTTTAAAGATAGTTACATGTTGATAAGGGAATATATACAGTTGGAAGGATAAAGGACAAGAGGAAGCGGAAAGAAAGAAAGTTAAAATACGAATTTTGTTTGCAATGTTAAGAAATTCGATCGTTAGACATCGCATTGTTTACAATAGCAAGTGAAGTGCGGGTTAGAGAATTGAACGATCGATGCAAGTCATGGCAGTGCCGCAGTGTAGTAAATGTAGACGATTTTACCAGTGTCCCAAATCGTGACGCGTATATCAAGCGGCGTGAAAAAAGGAGAAACGACACAATTCAGATATACAGTCTATAAGTATCCTTTTGAACTGTCGCTCTCGAAAGTATCTGCATCTTTTATGTGGTAAAATGATTTAAGAATATCACCAGTTCGGCCAAATCCTTGAAAACCACTAACTATTGATCAACTAATTTCTGTTACTCTGTGTGCTATAATTATTTATACTTCCGACAGCGACAACACACAATGATGATGACTGTGACATTCTTAATATGGTAACCAATATATTTGATATAAATGTTTTATATTGAGTGCGGTAAAGCATATAAAAGAAGCAAAAATAAATAGCATACAATTTAATCCATATCTAAGAAACAAACCCGATATGACTATAGTAAAGAAGAAAATATAGTTTTAATAATATTTCATACACAAAATATTATATCAAGACATATATTTCTACATATATAGTTTATTTCAGTAAATTTATTATATTTTAATCAATTTTGATTAATTTTTAACGTTTGAAGATTTTCTGTTTTAAAGATCAAACAAAATTGGTAGTTATAAATATAATACAGAAGGTAGATAGAATAGATAGTCTACTACATAGAACAGTAAATACTTGACATAACAGTGCCACTACATGTTATTGTGGGAGATCATGTTATAGGTAGGTATTTGGTATGTACAGAAAAGATAAAGAAGAACTAAGTTGAAATTCATAGAACTGGATAGTTTATAGTGAAGTGAAAAGGGAAAAAAGATTCTAAGCTCATTAAATGCGGTTATTTCAAATCGAACCGAATCGGACTTTCATTAATTATTTTTCACGTCCAAATCGCTGGAAACTGACTTTCACAAATACAAGAACTTATACTTAAAAAAGCGTGCTTAAATTATAATTATATTTGTTTTAGCAAGTCCAATTGTGTGAACGTGTGTTTTATTTGAAAATGAAATGATAATTTGTTTAGTAAGTGTATGTGTATGTGTATGGCGACATACCGTGATGGTCGACGGCGTGGTGCGCGCGGCGCTCGCAGTCGGGCGGCGCGTGCGCAGGCGGCTCCAGGATGTCGCGGTACTTCGACACCATCAGCACCGAGATGAAGTACACGATGGCCAGCGACAGGAACTGCGCCTGCTTCGTCTCCTCCTGCCAAACCGATAGCATACAGATCATTTGCTACCTCTTGTTGCCACCCAACACCAACAATGTTAGTTAATGTCAATTAGAATAACGTTATAATGATCTAATCTAAACAATGGATTGCAATTAAAATTTTATAATATGAGATAACCATTGTTGTTATCTGCATAAAGGCTAGTTTATAAATGAATTAAAACATTTTAAACTAACTACTTTCAACTTACCACGTCTCTATAAATCACAGCTCGTAGTCTATTCACATCCATATCTTGAAGAAGTCTTTCCGGGTCCTTTACAGGACTTGATGCGTCTGCTAGACTCGCCACCACACTCTGAGATTATAAAGGAAGACAAGATCCGTTATATCTATCAGATAACATCAAAATCAAACAAACACCAAAAGGGTTGGTCAAAAAATTAAGAACTAAGTCAGTAAAGTGTATCAAAGTACTAGGAGACCATGACCGTTGCAGAGGTCTTTATGGTAAAATGTTTAAAGTAAGTAAGTAAATGAAGTAGAAAATAAATCAGTTACATGACATGCAATAGAAAAACTTGTGAAAGTATGAATGTTGAAGCATGTTCTACGTTATGTTCTTTCAACATGCAATGTGCTCGAATCTAATTTATTATAGCGCAGTGTGTTGTGTATTAATTATCATTGAAATTTATTTACCAAATACTTTTTTGTGAGCAGTGCAAGGTGTTGAAAGCTGTCATTAATATCGATTACAGTTTTTATACCAGGACATCAGAAGGGACAAGAATGCTCTCATGTTAAAATGCAAATCATCAAGCTACACAAAAAGAGTTTTTGTTAAAAGGTCCTTTACGACCCTCTATGAGCACCATACAAGCACGTGATTGGCTGTTAGCAAGAAGAGTGTAGCTTGATGACTGGCGATTGGGCGAAGACGAGTTGACGTAGTTATCAAGTTTTGAAGTTTATTTGTACTCTATTCACACGTGTTATAAGGAAGTGGGTGGATCAATTAACTAAGTTTGGTGTACTGGGAGTTCATAAATGTTAAAGGTTAGAGTGAACCAAAACTTGACTGACTTTTACTTTAATTTTGGCAAAACCCCTTTAAAAACTGCGGCAGAAATGGTAGAACACTCAAAAAGTACCAGGGGCCCCGAAACGTGAGGAAGTGTATGGAGTATATTGTGTGGCGTAAATATTTACCTTGGGCTCGGGCTCTAGGGCGGGCCGCGCGGCGCTGCGGGCGGCGGCGTAGCGCTGGCGCTCCTTGCACTCGAGGCAATTGCGCACGGCACACGTGCACACCTACGCACACACACACTCGCGATCTACGCCTACGCCGCTACGCCGCTACGACTCGCTAGAGACTAGGAAGTGGTAGCCGTACACGACATCGGCCGCACTCCAGTGTTTTATGATACCTTAGTACTTTTGTATTAAAGGGTTATGATTGGTAACCAATGGGGAGGGGTTCGCCCCACTCCGTTACACATAACATAGCGCACATAAAAACCAAGAGTACGACCAAAAAAGTAGAACTAAACTATATTAAGAAGGAATACATAATCTACTTTTACTTGATCTAAGACAGAATATTCAATCAGCCTATTATAACAAAGAGACTATAGTATGATTTTTAGAAGTCATAATTTCTATACAGTCTATGTAAGAATGAAGATGGAAAAAACATTAAAACATACTAATTCTGTCACAAGAAAACTAAGTCTATCTTGGAATACAGACTAAAACTGATGATATAATTTTATCGTCAATACTTCATGAAGTAATAAGTTTTAAAAACATAAATGAAAAAAGAAAAATATATAATTTCATTAAAGTAGGTAAGTCGTGTTATTTTTTACAAAAGATTTTAATTTATACTGTAATCTACTATACGACATCTTTGCTAAATCCGACTTAAGCGTCAAAAAACAACACGACGTACGTTCCTCCTGTCATACAATCCCTTCACTCACCAATCGAAGGCACTGTCGGAGGATGCCTCCACTGGACATGTTCTTCTCCGCCTCCAACTCGGCGAAGTTGAGCGCGGACGCGAAGATCAGCACATCCGCCATGCTGACGAGCCGCTGCAGGAACGTCACTGCCACTTCCACTGGCATGCCTTGCGTGGGCTCTATTACGTCTAGTTCATTCTGTGAATGTATTCAAGTATTTATTACCTAACATTGCCTGAAATAAGAATGTTTTGCCTACTTTCGACTCGTGAAGTCTCTACAGCAAAATGCGATCCTGGTATTTAATTGGATGTTGGACTAAAAAATGGCAGTCAGCCCTATGAATGTCCAAAAGTCAAATTAATAGTACATTACGATATTAGTGCGTTATGATGGTTATAACATGCGAGGCGGAATTTCAGCCCGAGCCGAAGGCGAGGGCGTAATCGAGCCGAGCATGTTATAACCAATACGCACGTATATCGTACGACGTTTTTTAACACATTTGCGAGGAAACAGAAAAAAAAACATTTCACAATACAAGTACAAAGAAAAGAAAATTTGAGAAAAATGGCGCGAGGATTACTTTCTGCCGTGGCTGCGTGAACATGTTGGCAAAGACACTAGACTTCACTAGAGCATGCAGCCAAGTTTTTAAATTACCGAATAAACTGTTTTTTTTTTAATTTAAAATAAACTCAATCTGTGAATGCACACTGTTGCTTTAAAATGGCGATTAGTTCGAAATTTGAATAGCAACAGCGCGCTGCTCACTAGCTGGAGTCGTGCGGCGGCGATCAGTTCCAAATTTGAAATGGCAAATAATACTGTTATGGAATTTGTATAGACTATAACTTAACTGTTTGCTTTGATAACACACGCGTTTTTTATGACCCTCTTTACATATTTAAAACCGGTGGAATTACATCAGCTTTACGAGCAAGGGTGTTAAAAAAACTCTTATTAGATTCCTAGTGCTATTATGCCAACGATCATATTAAAAATAATAATCAAAACCTGTTTATAGTCATAACACTGCAAAGCAAAACAACTCTGGGAAGGGTTTTTTAAACAAAAGTTATTCAGATATATCATCATTGTTTTTTGGAAGAAGAAAACGCGATAGATATTTACATTAGGCGAGGTAGCGGACGCGAGCAGAGGCAGCAGTCCCCCGCACGCGATGATGAGGTTGTCTGCGAGCTGACTGATCAGGTGCACCGTGTTCACCACGAAGATCGCGTTCTCGCTGCTGTTCACGAAGTCTATCACCGACTTCGTTGAGTGACTGCGCCATACCTGGAAAAGTTTATTTGGAATCTTATTAATATAAGTATCGGATTTTATTGGGTGACCAAATTCATAAAACCAATCGAAGAATCAGTACGAGAAAGAATGCAAAGTTCAAACTCGAAAGTGAGGAGAAATTCTGAACGCAATTTCAGACGGTAAAGTAAAAAAAACGCCTTTAGGCATATTTAAAGTTTTATTTTTTATAGACTTAAAGAGAATAAACAGAACACTTACTTGAATATCAGTTTCCAAGGAAAACAGAACATCAGAGAGTAATCTTTGGTGTATGTAGGACCAGCGGAACTCCGGTATCCTGAACGGAGGCCGGGTGGGGCCCGGCGAGAACATCGGCCGTGAACACTTTGATGGACGCTTCGTTTCTATAACAGTAGGGAAGTCGATGAAAAACAAAACAAATACTTGTCAAGCGAAAGGAAAAGATGTTGTGATAAGCATTTCTGATCGTATGGTTTCTAAAAGCCTGAAATAGTCGCCGTTCGTTGTGAGGTTTACCAAAATATTAAACCAGCCCCAGAAACGACAGAAAAGTATCACAAAAGGCTTCACTTACCAAAATGATTAGAATCCACCTGAGTGCTAGTTGACGCACTGCGCGGCCTCTTCGGTGATGATGAAGTGTTGGTACCTTGCGTGGCGACACCTTCGCCCCTATTGCTGTCCTGCTTCATCTCATTGTCACCAGGCAAGCTTACACGTCTTTTATCCTTCTCACCCTCGGGACTATCGTCTTCACTGTCAGCTTCCTTGTCAGCTAAGAGTATGCTCTCACTGATTGTTGAGATCGGAGGAATTTCTGGGGCTTTTTCTTCTTCATCGGGTGTCGGCATATCGACTCTTTGGCTTTCGTTTTTCTCATTTTCTTCCGTAACTTCGTCTTTCCTCTCTATATCTAGTTTCTCAGCCTCTTCAGTTCTAGAATTGACTAAAAATTCACCATCAAGAGGCAGTACATTGCCTTCGTGCGGGTGATCAGAGGGGATGACCCTCTGCGGACTATTATCGTCCGTCGTTATATTTTCACTATCCTCCTCAATATTTCTACTATCTGTTTCAACGTTTTTACTATTTGACTCTACGTTTTTGCTATCCTGTTCAACGTTTTTACTCTCCAATTCAACATTTTTACTATCAGGCTCAATAATTTCACTATCAGCCACAATATTCTCACTACTACTTTCAGTAATTTCAACATTCTCACTTTTTGTCACAACCGACGAAATTAAATCCGTAACTAAATCATTTGCGATCATCTCTGCCACTCGCTTCTCATCTACAATCTCTTCGATTTCTTGTTCGAAGTCATCCCGACCGTTGGGAGTGTTTCCTTCAGAGTGCAGTCCTCCGGATATCGCTCCTGAATCCGTATCATCATCAGTCTTTAACCTCACAGTTTCTAGCGCGATGCTCAGTACATCGTTGACGATATTGATGGCGACTCGTTTCGGGTCGTCGGGGTCATCGTCCGATTTATCTAAAGATTTCTTCGGGCTCGTGGCCTCGCTAGGGGTCAAGTATAAGTCTGAGCGGTCCGAGAGTTCAGATTCGCGTTCTGTGGCGACATTAAGTTCCGCGACGCGTTCCGGACTGGCCGTCTCGCTAGCAGATAGACTCGAAGGAATACCTTCACTGCGGTCAGTGGCGTCATCTTTCGAAACACCATCACCGACGTCTCTCACCGGAATGTAATCTAAACTACCTTGCCTCGTTAATGGTTCATCGCTCTTCTCGAGCGTACCGACACCGGATTCCGGATCTTCTAACGCCTTGGTATCTTCAATGATAGATCGGACGAGTTCATTTTCGGGCAGCACTCGACTGGGAGACACTACACGTTCGACGTCATCGATGGGCGTGTCCACTTCGTCGATGGCGTGTTCGTCGGGCGGGTGCTTGGGGCTGTGCACCTTGCACACCGGCGAGTCCGGCGTGTCCGGCGTGTCCGGCGTGTAGAGCGGGTTGCAGCGGCAGTGGTCCAGCTCGCGCAGCGACAGGCCGGCGCCGATCTCGGTCTGCGCGGCGTGGTGCAGCGGCGCGGGCGCGGCGGGGGCGGCGGGGGCGTCGCGTCGCTCCCAGCCGCAGATGGTGGAGATGGGGCGCTGTTGCCGCTCCGCCGGGTCCGTGATGTTGTCAGCTCGCCGCTGCTCGTAGTGCTCGTACATTTGAGCGAATTGGAGCTTGAATTCTTCGTAGGAAACCTAAGGGAGGGTTGGAATTAGTAATGAGTTCACGAAATCATCACAAAATACCATCATTTGTCGATATTTTATAAGTTTTTCGATCTTTTGTTAACTGTAAGTAATCCATGATAAATATAATTATGAACTAATACACACTCGTACTCAGAGGCTGAGGTATGCTTACTTTGGTTCAGAATGATTCCTGTCACTCACGAGTCAAAATATAAGAATACGACAGACACGGGAACCTCTCTCAAGTCAAAGCAAGAGCTAAGTAATGTATAAAATTAATTCGAAATCGACATAGTACTTATGAATACCTTTGAGTGCACAATGGCCAATGTGTCGACCCACACGCGCCACCCTCCGTACTCATGCTTGATAGCGTGATGCAGCAGCATCCGGAACAGAGAGTACACCATGTCAGAGATCTTCTGTTCTTCTGCATTCTTGGGGTGGATGTATGCCATCGCTATCAGCCACTCCTGGAACAGATAGGTTTATAGTTAGTCAAAATACATACACAGTATAACCTAAAAAATGAAATGATATACGTAGGTAGCGACTTGTTTGTTTAGAATCTTGGGATCGATTGGCAGTATTATTGAGTTTTTCCTTGGGAACCTTGGGGTTAAATATGAGTAGCAAAATGAGGGTGTACTACTACTGTAAGTAAACTTCTCCTCTGGT
This sequence comes from Ochropleura plecta, assembly GCA_905475445.1. Taxonomy (NCBI): domain Eukaryota; kingdom Metazoa; phylum Arthropoda; class Insecta; order Lepidoptera; family Noctuidae; genus Ochropleura; species Ochropleura plecta. The sequence goes on from FR997722.1 coordinate 23,935,138, forward strand.
TATCCAAAATCTAAAAAGATTTTTGTTGTCTATCATATCTATGGTCATCGGCTCTGTGACGTCATTGGTGCTCGACTGAAAGAACCAAGATAGCATGAGTGTCGAAGGAACTGACCTGCCACACAGACATCTGTAGCACCGTCCTCCTGTTCTCCCGGTTGTTGCTGCAGAGTAGCGTCATGTCTGATAGGAACAGCTTCTTGACTTCCAACAGCTGCTCCGTTTGCTTTGATTGTCTGATGAGGGTTGCTACGACTTTTAAGATCACTGTAAAGAAGCGTAAACATAGGAGGTAAGGTTTCATTTCTCTGACAATTTGTACTACTTTTTCAGTACTTTTGGCTTTTTATTTTAGGTCTTTTGGCAGTTTGAGTATTCACATTCAGACAATTTTTTTGTTTGAACACAACTTTGTGATTAGGCAAATAAAAAGCTGAGGCGGAGTACTATGTACTTTCATTGACTCTATGGTGCCCTGGTGGTTGAGAGATTGTCATGCTCACTTAAATGTCTCGCTGATGGTGGTGGGTGTGTCGGGTCATTTAGTTTCATAAATGGTTGAGTTGAATAGGGCTGATCTATGTGTCATGTTCGTGAACGGGCACTGTCACTCTTGACTGAGCTCATCGCTCAGCTGCGACGGTTTATCTCAATTACTTTATTTTTGAATGATTGATTTCTACTTCTACTCTGGACTAAGAGACTCCAGGGTAAAAGTAGAAAAGATTATGTAAAAATATTATGATTTAAAAGAGTGTGTGGGTGAAAGAAAGCGCCAGCCCAGTAGTCTGCATAACGTCAGGCGAAGCAGTTTGTTCAAACTAGTCGTGTTAAAGATTAAAGCGAGTGTGCACCTTGTGCTTTTTGTTAGGGACCTGAAGTCGGCGGTTGTGGAGGAATTCTCAAAGGAAATCGTACAATTATCTTGTTGAATACGTAACGGAACCTACAAGTGTTACCTCTACGTATTCTGGTGGAATAACTCACTAGGGTTCTCGAGGCGGAAGTGCGGCTGCGGCTCGGGATGGCTGGTGTAGAGGATCTGCTGGCCCACGTGCTCCGTGAGCAGCTCGTACAGCGCGTTGTAGACGGGCAGCGCCAGCCCCTCGCCGCCCGCGCCCAGCCGCGTGGCCAGCAGCGTGTACAGGTTGTGCGGGGACATCACGTCGTACTTGCGTCTGAAGAGCAGAGACCAACCACACATGGAAGAGAAGCTTCGTGACAATTATTGTTACTACTTACTGTACCTAGTATAACCTAATCTTTAAATTATAGCTCACGACAATCAGTTTTAGAGACATTTTCAATTCAGTAAAAGATATATTTTTGTTCGAATAAACAAAGTAAAAAATGGTCGTGAATAGGCAGTACCTACTTATTATTTATTTATTTAACAATTTAGTAGTAGGTAGTCTGCAAAGCTATTATTTTTATTTCAGCTATTATTAATAATGATTATAAATAAAATCGATTACAGTAAATAAACTGTTTTAGGGTAGCAAAATGTTAAAATTTTGAAAATATAGAGAAAATGTTTTATGAAAAAATTACTCACAAATGACGGAAATCATAATTTTATTTAAAAAAAATACATATTTACTTGTGTGTGCTTCTACTGAGGAAGAATCCCAGCAGTTTTAGTGCTTGTAGTCTGATTAATTGACTTTCTGATGAGAGTAGTTTGAAGATTGTCCTGACTCCGCCCTATAATCATTACATACGATTACAGTATCAGCATTAATACTTCGAGTATTTTAGGAGTTATGAAGGAACAGATGAACATGTTCATAAAATACATTGCCATTTAAAATCATAACCCTTTTGGTTTATTACACAAATGATAAAGATATTTACCTTAGCATCAAAAGCAGGCACCATAGAGCTTGGGTGTTCCGACATCAGTGATATTAACATTTGTAAGACGTCGTGCAAGTTTTCGTCCTGCAAATAAAATAAGATATATTCGATTACATTTTAAATTACAAAAAGATCTACACAAATTATTCTTAGGAAAGGAACGATTAATCTAAGAAAAACTGTCACTTTAGGTTTGATTCCATTCCAATAGGAAATTAAGACATTTCTTTCTACGTTTTTAGGGACGTACGGAACACGTCAAAATAAAATAAAGGAACCCCTAAAGGAAAACTGTGTTGTCCGTCTGTCACAAGACCTTATCTCGGGATCGCTTGGAGGTATCGAGTTAAAATTAAAACCATATTTTCAAGTCTGTAATCTTTTGGAGCTGTGAAAAATTCAACCCTTGAAGTCTACACACTCGAAAGGCCGTTTATGTCGCGAAAATGTTCGGAAGTCTCAGTGCACGAGTCCGACTCGCACTTGGCCTTTTTCCCACTCGCTCAACGTCTCGCACCTAAATACCAGGACAACATACCTCGTGCATAGTAGTCAGGTAGTTGAGTATGGATTGTAGTTCGTCTTCCTTGACTCCGTTGCCGATCATGATCAGTTGTTTTAGGAATAGTAGAATGTATGCTCGGATCGTGAGAATGTCTTTGTGGGCTGGCCTAGGTCCTTCTGAAATGGTATATCATCAGATATTAAAACGATTAGTATACTTTAAATTAGAAAATATTCATCTCAATTGAAAAGTAATAATTTCGGAATCCTCAAACAAGTAATTTCAATATGTTTCTCGTTAAGGCGACGCCGACGGGGAGTGGGTATGACCTTCGCAACCCTCGGAATATTTAAATAGATTAAATGTTTGCGTATAATTATGCCCCGTCATGTCATTATAATTAGACCAGTTAAATTTGAATAAGACGGAATTGTTTCATTTTCAGGGCGAGAATTATTTGCCGACATTACTCATTCTTTCATTTCGCAGAACTAAAATGAGCTAGTTATAGAAAGACTAGGTTGCTTTAATACGGGAATATAATTTATGGATAACTTCCATAAGGCTTCATTCATTATAAATATGACCGGTCCAGAGGAGTTCATAATTTAATAGATTCATGCCCTGCCAAAAAGTATCTAATTACGTAGTCTCCTTGAGCAACCTGAATAATAAATGAAGGGAGCAAAATATCGTACTTTGTACTTACCTAATCCCTTAGGAGTGATTCCGCTCTTAGGTCTCGGGTTGACGACCCAGTAGTAGAACTTGAGCGTGTGCACAGTTTGTAGGACGGTGCTGACGCGGCGCACGCTGCCGTATATGTGCGCATCGGCGAGGAAGTCTGTGGCCAGGTAGCAGTACAGGCGCGCCTGCACCGCGGCCGGCGTGTGGATCCACAGCGCGGGGTTGAACAGAATGTGGTCCAACAGCTGCCACGTGAGGAAGGATTGGCAGAAAGACTGCGGTTAGCATAGACCTTAAGCTGTCCGATGGCTGAAAGCGTATTCTCTCTTGCTTGGTTGCCTAGTACAGGGGTATGCCTACGTATTATCATTACATTTTACTTCTAATTACGCACCTACATACAATTTTGCTGTTTACTGCTATTTGATTAATATTGCAAAGTCTTGTGCCTACATAATGAACACAAAGAAGCTCTTGGAATCAATTTATTAGAAATACGGCTACACTTATTACTTTGTCATCTGAAAATAAGGTTTGGATCGTTTAAAATAATGAACGTTTCTTGGCTGTGACAGGGTTTCATTGAACACTGTAAAAAGCATTAGTGCAGAATAAACTAAAAACAAATATAACAATATAATTTGATATCATAATTTATTACCTGTGTGTACATGTAGCTATTGTGTCAACTAACCCTCAGAATGCTGATCTTTTATGAAATAAGTATTTAATATATAAAATGATATAAATTTAATAAGTTCAAATAATATAAACTACAACAACAAGCGCTACCAGGGTTTCAAAGATCTGGTGAAGCACTAATGTTTACAAGGGAATGTGTTAAGTGTAGGATCAGGTCTAGAGATAAATAAATAAAATACTAAAAGGCTTCAAATCCGCAAATATATATATATATATATATTTTAAACTCATTTCTACTTACAAGTAAACTAGCATTGCGTTGCACCTTTTTTATTTACAAGATTGTGAATTGGAAGCCAAACATTTGATTGGGCACCATCAAACTAATTACAAATATTTATCAGATTTGATAGTCCCCTAAATCCCTGGATGAAAGTGGGTGTGCAGAAACTACTGTAGTAAACAGTCGAGGTGAAGTAAGCAAGAGGAACATGCGCTAACAACCATCGAACAATCAGTTGGGAGACACATCGTGACCACGTGCGATAAGGTGGTTTATTCCATCTCGATTGGAAGTATTCTACAATGTAAAATACAAAAGATCTCTTCGCGTTGTTTGTACTCCTGGTACTCACAAAGAGATTACGCTTGCAAATCGACTTCCCAAAAGTCCTTTGTGCAAGTCATTAAATATGTAACAATAAACAAACCGAATAAATATTTCCAATCGAGAAAAAATCCAGTACAAAATTTACATAAAGGACGGGGCACCAGTCACACTTAAAATAAACCTGCCGATACAAAAGTGAGAGTGATTGATTGTTGGTTTTATACAAATTGGAATCGAATTTAGCCTGTACAACATGTTTGAATAACATTTTTGAATGTCTTAACTTTTGACAAAGTTGTTTTCAAAAGAGGCGGCGATGAGTTAGCGTCTGAGAAGAAAATTAATGATATTTCTACTACATAATGTGTAAACAAGAGGCGTATAGGTTCCCGCTACAAACTATTAGAACAAGCATGTTAACCCAAGCATATTGACAGGTTCGTTACCACTGGCGTAGTGTACGAGGCACCGACGCACCGACCCACTAAAATGTACAAAGGGAACCGACCCGCTTATCGCGTGTTTGTTCCATTATCTAATTGATTTGTTTAACTCAATTATACTTGTGTACAAGCCCCCGAAGCTGTGTGGTGTGGTGTCGGTTCAATATTGTGCAGTGCTTTCTGTGACTTTCCTTTATAGTTGGAATCTTATGAACTTGATAATCACATGAAACTGTAAAGTTTGTTGGGGATAAATCGCTGTTGGAGAACAATAAATCAGTTTTCTTAAATGTACATGTTTTTACAGTACTTTATTCTTGCTAATGACTATTCTAACTATTTGAATTATTTTGCTAAATTTAACTCAATGAAAGTCAAGAAAACATCTGTTTTAACGAATAGACGAGCTAAACAACAGCCCGATATAAATTACCTTATGAAGGCAATTTTCTTACTTATTTATGGGTTGTAGTACCTTTGTAGCGCGTTTTAAACGAGCTGTATTATGGTAATATCCGAAGAATTAATCTTGATGTTTCGGTAAAACGATAAAAACAAAATTTATTGCATTAATTTCGAGAACAAACGAACTTGGACGAAATAGAAAATTAGTTACATCGAATTTGGGAACTTTTTATAAAGTAACTTGATGAAAATAGGTAACAAGGTATTTATTTTCAACTCTTTTACTTAAAAGACTTTGATAAAATCTTATGAACAAAACAAAAGAGTTCGTTTAGGCGGGTAAAGTGCTGAACAAGAAATACAATTACAAACATACCTGTTTTAGTAGCAGATCAGAATTAGGGGAGCAGCAAGTGACAAGATGTTTCGTAAGATGTAGGAAGGAAGCGAGCGTGTCGGGCGTGAGGTGGTCTCGGCTGCATCGCTGCAGCATGTGTGAGATGACCAGGAACCCACGACACTGCAGCATGTGCTGCTGCACCGTGCTGCACGACTCCACCAGCGAACACACGAACCCCAGCAATTTTGAACTGAGGAGTCACGAGACATTACTTATAACGTTCTGCTGCATCTGTGATCTTTCAAAACCTACTGATACGCACGGTTTCTTTGTATGCGTGCCTATAGAATTCATACCTAGGTAAGTGGTAGCGATGAAATCATAAGAAACGGATAAGTAAATCAATTCTCCAGCACTTTTCACGACACAGATTGCGACAGAAAAGATCTACACCGCTAAAGACGTAACCCAAAGGCGATGAATCTCGTTTTGAGTCTATAAATAATACATGTACTACATTCGGGGATAATGTCCTCACAATTTCCACCGAATAATGACGCGGTAATTTTATCCGTAGTAATGCTGTCGCATGAAATATAATATATTATTTCGAATTGTGGAAATTCCGACGCGAGGATGATGAGATATCTTATTAGATGCCACGAGATCACCAGCCCAGGTGACTCTTATGCATAAATGTAGTCCGTTGAGGCTTTGATGTGTTGGTACAATTTTGATGGCGCGGGGGTCTTATTTATCCGGCTCCATCCGGCCGTGACAGGGGTCGTCGAAAGCACCGCTTTGAACTGTCAGCGGCTGTTATCATACGCTTCAACCTACGTCAATATTAAACATGTGCCACCGAACGCGACGTCAGCAAATAGCCACTGTATACCTGAGCACGGATTTTTGTATTCATGTGCTATAAAGCCGTGTGCTACCGAGACCATTTTGCATAGAAAATGGCAACTAAATTATGCAAAGGTTTTAGAATCAATACCTACTTGTTTTTAACCGACTTCAAAAAAGGAGGAGGTTCTCAATTCGACTGTATTTTTTTTTTTTTTTTTTTTGTGTTTGTTACCTCATAACTCTGGTCTGGGTAAACCGATTTTGATGATTCTTTTTTTATTCGAAAGCTGGTGGTTGTCGTTTGGTCCCATAAAAAAAATATCAAGATCCGGCCAGTAGTTTTTGAGTTATCTTTAATAATGCGTATTAGATTGACTTCGTCTACGTTGATGATATAATTTTAGAGGTTGTCGAAGACAAATGAACAAAAAAAAAAACGCTATGATTTGGAAGGTCATCGCAGTTTTTTGAGGTGATTGTATTTTAATTTGGTGATAGATCTTCAGTGATATACAACGGAACTCTTCAATAAATGACAGCAAATCTGCCGTGATTGCTGCAATCACATGTATAAGTATGGGTTTCGCCAGGGTAGGCAGGCGAGTGGGAGCAGGGTGCCCGTACCCCGTCCCCGTCCCCTCCCCTCACCTAGTCATTAAGAAACATAATCATCAGATCAAGTATCCTCTGTTTCCCCTAGGCGATGATGCATATGATTTCTGAATTTGTTTTAAACTAAAGCATAATTTAGATAGTATTTAATACTATAGCGGGACGTGGAACTAAAGCTTGTATTTAAGACGGGACCTACGCACTAAAAAGCTAAAAATAACCGTGTTTGCGAATTATATCATAATACTATAACTAAACCCAAAAGGTGGTAGCCATTAGGCTGATCCGGGGCTACCGCACGATCTCCGGCGAGGCAGCGAGCCTCCTTGCCGGATTGCCACCGTGGGATCTGGAGGCGATTGTGTTCGCGCGCCTGTTTGAGTGGCGCCCGGAGGCACTACACCGGGGGGAAACTCCGCTGCCGCGGCAAATTGCCGCTCAGCGGACAGACCGGTGCGATCTCATGGTGGCATGGAGAGAGCGACTGTCGCAACCCCGTGTAGGGCACGCCACAATAGTGGCGGTAAGTCCCCTCTTTGAGGAGTGGCTGGAGAGGCGTCATGGCGTCATCACCTACCGGCTGACGCAGGTCCTCACCGGACACGGAAATTTCGGGAGGTTACTGCACATAATCGGGCGGGAGGAAACGCCCGGTTGTCACCATTGTGACGATCGCCCGGAGCACACAGTGACGGTCTGTCCAGCTTGGGCGGAGCACCGCCGTGCCCTCGTGGAGGCGATCGGCGGCGGCGATCTCTCGCGTCAGGCCCTGGTTCAGGCCATGGTCCGGAGCGAGAGGGAATGGGAAACGGTCATCTCCTTCTGCGAAGCAGTAATGCTAGCAAAGGAGGTGGCCGGGCGTTCGAGGGAGAGAACATCTAGCCAACCCAGCCGCCGCGGGAGACGCCCCGGGCGCCGGGCGCCCCGAGACGACTTCCGGCCACCGTAGATGCGGGCCTGTGGACGGTGAGCAATGGGTAGCTCACCGTCCGTCCGTCTATTGACGACAGGCCGTGTCGACGGCGCGTTCGTGTTTCACGCGCGCCTCAAAGAGATGTTAGCAAAGCAGAGGGGCTTGCCAGAGCCTCCGCCTGCCGGGATTGCGGGTTGTTCGAAAGAGATACCGCGGCCCCGGAACGTAAAGGGCAATAGAAGTGAACATGGGTGGGTTTTAGTCAATAAAAGTCTGACATGCCCCCCGTCATTAGATGATTTCCCACCCGAAAAAAAAAATACTATAACTAAAAATGCTGAAATAAAAAACTTTTTTGCAAAAAATAAAACCGACTTCCAAAAAACTAAAAAGTGGAAAATAACTTTATTTCCGGAAGTCGGTGGCAAAAAAGTCAACGAAACCAACAAAAGCCACCGACTTCCGGAAATAAAGTTATTTTCCACTTTTTAGTTTTTTGGAAGTCGGTTTTATTTTTTGCAAAAAAGTTTTTTTATCCTCAAAGGGAAGATAAGTATCGCTAAATAAACTGGCACTCCGCACTGGCGCATTAACTCACTAATAGGATTACGTTTAATTTAACGCTAAAACTCACAAGGGATATCACTCATTTAAAAATGTCGCATTTGAACGACTTATGCTGAAACGCAAAGATAAATTCTGAAAACACGAATAAGTAAGTATTAAAACCATGTAATCCGACTCTCGATAAAATTGACCTATTATCCGTCTAACAAATGTGGCTTCGTTAGTGCGTACTAGCAAATAAATCTGATGTTTGCGTAACCCTTTAATATTTGATAAATTTTAAGGTCTCCTCATTAAAATTAATGTCACGCCTGATAATTTAATAACCGCCCTTCGTAACCCTATGCTAATATAAATTGTCGCCGCAAAACGTCGCTCATAAATCTATTCCGTTAAGCGGCGTAGACACCAGGCAATTAGGAGTTGCCAGGAGTTAGTTCCCGAGTCGTATTACAGAGTCGCTTCTGGTTGGTATAGAGTTGGAGAGCCCACTACCGGCGGACAGTGAAAGTGCATTTAGTCAACTATCGCGCCCGAAGCCACTAGGAATATTAATGAGTGGCTTTGGTACTCGCAAACGGCCGCTAAGCCAAACCAATTCCAGTGATTTAGTTCTGGAATTCCGCCCAACTTTATTTCGAGCCTAACTAATGTGCCCAAACTATGGAGTAACTAGGAGCTGAGGTAGCAATTTGTTCAGGGGACGTTCAACACTTCCTTTGTTTCAGTAGCGCACTAAATCAATTCCCGCAAAGTTTTGTTATAACATTTTAGGCAGTTAGGTTTGCTGTCAACTTAGTCTACTTCGGAGACACCTACTTACGGGAACTTTCAGCATTTCATTAGCAGGCACATTGTCGCACTAAGCTTTATAATAATTGAATATTTCCAGGATAGCATACCATAGCATGGGGTCTCGCTTGGGGTCTGTGGCGGGCGCGTCGTGGGGCAGGTCCAACTGTGCGAACAATGGGAACAGAACCTGCACTCCACCGATGGAGTTGAGTGCGCTGTGTATTGAATGTGTGACCACTGCTTTCACCTCCTGTGAACATAAAATAATAAGTCCCATCAGCTTCAAAGGTTGGTGAAGGCGCTAGGGTATCCTGCGAAATTCAAAAATTGTTATTGTTTTTGCAAGTAGTCAAGTAGTATGTTAATTAAAATATTGATTGCGACCGTTTAAAATATGGGCTTACTGTAATTATAATCATTTAAATCATCAATACACTTCTAAGTTCTTTTGACCCCATAATGTGAGTTTTACATGAAATGGGGTCATTTATTGGGGTGTAGTGAACGTACAGGGCTTATTGATGGTTTTAACTAATATAACTCTGTAAAGCCATATTTGTTACGGTCGCAATAATTAACATACAACCGGACACTGACCTGCCCAATGCAAAAAAAAAACAAAAGAAATATTAAAGGAGATGGCTAAATGGAAGTATGGACGACTGCCCCAGCAATGTATAAACATGGAACTTTGCAATATGTCATTCTGAATAGCTGAATATTAGTATTTCATGTGAAAAAAGTTTCAAGAACTTTTCATATCTTTACAATCCTGAAAATAAAATCGTGCAACTCCTACGTCAATAGGTATAAAAAACTGCAAACAAATGACATATTGCAATGAACTTTTACCTAGGCGTTTGAATATTTCTGCAATGTTTTACGATATTTTTGACTAGCGACACATCCCGATTTCGCTCGGTGGTACCGGGTACGTGAGTATATATCTACAAAGAGGTAATTACGGGCTTTCTAATCCACGCAACAATCACTCGGCCCGCGTGGATACATAATAAATGTATCTTACCTAGCGGAATTGTATATCTAGGTATCTTAAATACAAAAATCTATAATTGTTTGGATGTCTGTTAATATAAATCACTATTTTAACATAGGTTCATCATTTCAACCACTTATTTATATATTAACTGTGAAAACTGTCTTTAATTCAACTCATTATTCTACACGAATGTATGCCTAAACCTTCCGGAAGAACCAGTCTACCTACTAGTGACAACCCCATCAAAATCTGTTTGTTGATACATCCGTAGGCAGACAGATAAATGCGCCAGGGGGACTTAGTTTAGTAGGTAGGTATGTGGTAATTGATAAATCCTGCCTAAACTACGTTATCTAGTTTAGGCACTGAGTAACCAAGGACATAAAAGATATTGAAATAAAACAACAAAAATACGATTTATTTATTCCTCAATCTGTGATTTTTACAAGAATATTATCTAAATATGAATCGGCGTCTGTTCTGTTGTCTGTTGTTGTATGTATGACATCCATCAGACCATAGATAACACACTAGTATCTGATCTGACGTTTGTTTTTTCTAAAGAAGGGTTGAACTTCAAGTGTAACAGAATCGATAAAATAATCGAATAAGTTGAAAGAAAAAAATAGAATTAGTTTTTATCGACCACTATTCAGTTTATATTTTTCGACACAAAATAGGTAGTAAGATTAAACGAAGAAGCACAGTCCGAAGCTTTCAGTTATTTGATTTTGATGAGAATAAAGTTGAATTGAGTAAAGTAGATTGTCACTTTAAAACCCTGTGAAAACATAATAACAAGCAACTATACAGGACACCGAATTGAACGCCTTAGTTTCAGAAAAACCTGTTATCAAAAATCGATTTAAGTACCTGCAGTTTTATTTGACATTCTGCAAAAGCGATAAGACCCCTCACTAGCTTGCAGTTAGTGTTATTTCCGCTTGACCTTGTCATGTAAATAAAAAAAGCAAATAATATACTTTTTTTATGTTTAACATTCACGAAAGTTCTAGGAAATTATTAAACACTAAATAATTCATGAATGATTTTTTAAATATTACGAGTTAATGTGAGATTCCTATACATGCTGGGGGCAGTCATTTAGCCATGTCCTTTCGCTGGCTACACTTGCGCTTCCACAATGTAAGTCAGATCATAAGAACTTCGATATAAGGATTCTAGACGAGGACGTCTAGATGAAAAGTTGGCCACGGTCCTTGGCAATTATTGATTAGGAAAGATCTCAAGTTAGTTTTAAACATAAAATTATTCCAAGTAAGGAACTTCGACGATTCTAGATCACAAACTAAGTAGGTATTTACTTACAAGGTGAATCGAAAGCTAAGTGAATCGAGCTATAATGGAGCTTCGATCGGGCGCGGTCACACGAAGAAAAGTTATAACTTGCTAACTTAGAATTATGCTAAGTTATGATAGCTTATTTACATTCCACTGACTTTAGATTACTTGATAATATCTTCCTCGACCACACTTGTTATTTACTATAGGTTCAGCACAAGCTCTGTCGTTTCATAAATGCGATACGTAATATATTCAAAATGTACAATTGGTGCATACTATGCTAATGCTTATGTTCATGACTTAAATTGATGAACGCTACTGCTGAAGTGTGGTTCAGTTTTGGACACAATCCAGTTTTTCATCTTCACGCTAAGAACAACACGGTCAATATTTTTGCTATAAATGCTTTTATTTCCAAATTCATACTAAATATTTGTAGGTCATCGTCCTATACAACCTGTAGGATATCGTTAGAAAACAAACTACGATAATATTCCACAGCCATTTTTAGAGGTAAGCCGAAAGGAATTGTGATAATAGTCTGTTTCCGTGTGGTTCAATAAACGGGTTGGATAAAATAAACGTTACGAGGCGCGGCGGACCTCATTGGATGGATGCTGAAATGTATCGTGTGCCACAGTCATTTCATCTCGATATAAACTCATCTAATTGAAACGTAGAGTTATGAAGCTACTTAGTAGAAATGGAGCCATAGGCGGAAACAATTGGAAAAGAACTTTGAAGTCCTTCGAACCTGAAGAATCAATCTAGGAAAATGTACAGAATTTCAGATATTCTGATATAAAATAAGGTTTACCGTAAGTTTAAGGAATTAAAGATTATAATGACTTGTATGTTTGTCATTTCACCCAAGACATAAACCACTTCGGGAGTTGTAAGATATTACTATAATATAGGCAAGATATACGCATATATTGGCCCAATGCAGGACAAACGCGTGCCTTACCTCCTTCAACTTCGCGATCTAGTGCGATTTTATGCCAATCGTTTGAGAACTCCACCTCCTTTTCGCCCAACATTTGAACACATGCGAGTGGCGAAGTATTCATACGAACCATGTTGAAAACCTCTATTTATTTCTCTTTTATCTCATCGAACTACTTGTTTCTGTAGAATAAATCGCCAATGGGATCCAACGCACAATACAGACGACTAGTTCAAATTAACAAAGTAAAAAGCAATTTATTCCTGTGACTATAGGGTCATCATTTCCAAGTTTGACATCATTTACCTGTAGCATCAGTGCATGTGGCGTGTGTACGAAGTAGGAGACGTTTCCTTTGGGAGCGGACTGGAGACACAACTGTCCGTCGGTAGCTACCGGGTTGTACATGAACACTATTCCTGAAGACAGCTTGCCGTCGTATAGGACCTGATAACATAGGGATCGTATTAGATATCTTATTGGTATTTACCTTAGAAACACGTACACGCAGTGCGTTTGTGAAAAGGAAAGGTTTTCAACTAATTAAGAGCGGTTCCCACCAATGGATCTAACCGCGATTAGCACATTTGAACATCGTTCTTCTGTCAGGCCGTGCGCTGCGTTAGGCGTGCGCACGGCGCGGGCGCCCGCGTGGCGTGCTGTTTCATGTAATCTCATAGATCAGCGCTGCGTGCAGCGGGTCGCCCGTCGCACGCGGCGCGGGCGACGTGACCCGCCCCGCGGGCGACGGGTGTCCGTGTGACGGAGCACTTTTTTTTTAAGGTTGCATTGTATTTTAGGTAATTGAGGGTCACTGATTTCATTTTTTAAATCAAAATTTAAAAAGAATAAGGGATGGGGTAGTTTTTCTGGTGGTAAATTATACTGGCGGCGCTGCGAGAGGCGGAAGATTGTCGCGGGCGTCCGCGACGGATTAAATTTGTCCGCGACGGAGCACGGCGCGGGTCCCCGCGACGGACACCCGCGACGTACGCCCGCTTAACGCAGCGCACGGCCTTAGTGTCAGTAATTTATAGGAATTATGACACTGACAGCTCTTAAAAGCGATTTAACTATACCGATTTTTTTACGTTCAAGTTCATTGGTGAAATTCGCCCCAAGTATATGACATTACTTTTTCGTTCTGAAGCAAACTATAAACGATCCGTGAAAACAAATCCATTGAACATTGATTGTTCAATGTAAAGTAAATTATCGCATAGAGATTGCTTATAAAAGGTCAGTTTTTTTTACTTTAAGAGTTACTAAACTACAGTTAAAAACAAACATTAAACATTCACACATAATCAGAAGGACCCCATAAAAGCATGCAAAGCTCTATAGCAGCACTATAATTAGCCTGCTGAATAAAAATTATGGAACATCCTCGCAAAATATTATAAACAAAAAGATGCGTCTAGAAAATTGTGTGACGCACAGTATACTCAGAGTATAACGTTACAGCTAATGCGTTAACTTCCGTACACCAGGAAAACAGCCATTATAAGAAGTAAGTCCGTAATAATGCACATAAAACACAATAACGATCGCATTACTGAAAGTAACATGGGTTAGATAGAAAACCTGGCAAGCTTTGTAAGTAACATGTTCCATAAATAGGAAAGGGAGGTTCAGTACTTATTCTACATGACAATATTCCCACAGAACAGTTACATTCAATTTGAAATAAGAAAAACATCATTCAACATTTTTACAAACATAAAAACTCTAGGTTAGCATAAGCTTAAAAATGTAAGCGTCGACCGCAGAGTAGTGTCACCGTGGACCTTAACCACGAGAGGACGTCACCTCTCAAGAGATGTGACCACTAAAAGCTATCCAGAACGTAACCCTCACTACACTAGACAACGATGATACGTGGACAGATTCGATACAAGTTTAATTAATGGAAATCCTTTCAAAATGTTCCATCTCAGCGATATGTGGACTCAAATGTTTGGGAAGATAAATGACAGCGTTTATCTTCCACAATTTTATTTTAGTTACAAGCAAAAACGCAATATAAAATCGAATCCACGTCCAGAATAAAAACAGTCTATTTTATTGTGACCTTTTAAAGAAATTGTTGTTTCTATTATGCAGAAATCCCGTGGTTTAGTGGTAAAACCACATTTACTGAGTGTAATCCCACTTTAAACTAAGTTAATGCCACCTAGAACTAATTATAAGTAATTCTCGCACTGTGGGATTTAAAGTCGCACGTGCTATTGGTTCCGGAGGTATTCCAAAGTGAATCCTAGCTGGGTTAAAGTTTGCACAGCGCAGAGACTTGCATTACCGGGCTAATCTAAGTACCGTCTCACCGGGAGTGCACTTAAGCTTTCGCTACTTTCTGGGCGCCTGGTGCGCGTAATGAGATTACGTGTGTTGTGTTAACAAGTCACTGGGTTTGCTATTCAATGATAACGAGTATTTGATGACCGCAAGTAATGAACCATAAAGGAATGACAATTGTTTTTTTTTTCAGCAAATAATTTGAAAAGTTTTGCCCCGGATAATAAGTTTTCTATACAGTGCCTTTTGCTGGCACTAATAAGATGAAATGGACATATACTAGAGAAAGTTTTAAAATGGCATTATAATTTATTCAGCAGAGTATCACAGCGTTTCTATTAGCTTTAACAGGCGACTCTCTCGAGTGGAACTTGAATTTTCTGCTATCTCTCAGAATGGAACGTGCTTACTGGTGTTTAAAAGATCACAAAGGAAAACTTTCGAGCTAATTCCTTTATCTTAACTACTCAGGTAAAAGTTGTTAATATTCTAAATCTGTTTGGCGTTAAGACTAGAGATGTTCAACGGTTTAAATTAAATAGATGAGCTAATCAAACAAGGCCACCATTCAATGATAAAAGGTTACATGTTTAATAAACTCATCCAACCCAATCGTAATTAATAGCTGTCAAGTAATTACATAAAGAGAAAGAGGTCGCATAAGTAACTAGTTAAATAATCAAGACTATCGGCCTTTCTAAATGGCAGACGTAACTTAGTTTTAAAACTGAAGCCTCAATTAAAACTTGTAATCGTCTTAACACCTCCAGACGGCATTGGCAGCCCTCGATTATCCTAAACTTGTCCCGAGAGGAATAAACGGAGATGTCACTTTACAAAGTCAACGACAGCTATCCATTACAAATGTTTGACTAAGATGGAATAAGCTCCGACTGTGCATAGTCTCCTAGTCGTTAATCATAAACTATTCGCGAAAGACAATAAACGTAGCAGGAGCCGTGCAATGAACTTGCGTAGTTACAGCTGCAGTATCCAGGTTTATCGCACAACTTGCAAGTTATGACATCCTGGTTCGCAAGTGAAAAGTTTTACACTTAACAGAGTGTCTTTGACTTGGTTAACATGAATTATGGCTCTGTAAGAACTTTAAGTGCTAGAGCGTTCTTTTATAAAGTTCTTGTTTGAAAACAGTTCTCGTGGCGTGAAACAAAATTGGATGCGGCAACTATTTTTGCTACGACTTTTGATAACAAGACTAGATTGTTGTTATATATCGATATGTTCTATTGATCTCCAAACCTTTTAATGCATGTTTGAAATAAATAGATTGAAAATGAAATCGTATCTAATCAATTCAATGTATTTTTGTACGTATCATACATAACGGCATATTGTATCTTACAATTTACTATTTTTGTATAAAAAAATATTAATACGGTATCGTATTAATATTATTTTTTAGATAAAAAAAACATAGTAATAAATATGACGCCAAAATTGTAAGTTAAAGTAAATTCTGCGAGAAGCGTGCCAGAGCAATTTAATATTAAACTACATAAGACGAGGCAAAACAATGTCGGAGTCGGACGACTGCCGTAGCCATCTCGTTACACAAGATTGTTTTACTTTAAAATGCACTACCGCTATGGTGCTATGCGATGCACGCGAATGCCTGACAGCTGGCTGGATGCGACACATTCTCCGTTCCTAGTACTTTGGAAAAATACTTGCAGTTTTATTGTAAGAGTATTTGCGTAAAGAAAATTGTTTGTTACATCATCCGCAAGCAAATTTATTTTTGAGATTAATAAAGTGTTGTCAGTGATATTTTACCGAGTATCATACATACTCGGTCCATATCAGTATACATTTAACCAAATCTATTGTAATTTAGTTGGGCTAATCGATTAATCCTCTCCGCGCCTAGTACATTTACATCGTAATTAATTACTAAGCATCTGCACACCAAGTGATTCGCAATTCGCTGTGATTAATTAATTGATAACCGCGGAGATATCAACGGCTTAATTTCACAATCAATTAGTACAGCATGGGTGACTGGGGTCATTATTTGGCATTTGATTCCAATTAAGATGATTATGCTTTAAATATGTCAGCCTTTGTGTGAATTTACTTGCATTAGTTGGTTGGTTCATAAAAATGTCTCTCATAAAATATTTTTTTTGGATTATTTATTTTAAAAATCAGGCTTGCATTTTTGAAAATACATTGTATCATGCTGCTAGACCCAGAAGTTAGTAAACTGTGAGAACCCACATGCCTTAAAGTATCGCGGCTGAGTTAACTAAAGAACAAATTCAAAACCGTCTGAAAATTCAACAATTTCCCATCTTGAACAACAAAATAATTCCGCACACTGCAAGTACTCCAGAGAACTTTACATCCTTGTCGTATCCGCCATAGTGCTGCTGGAGGCCGGTGTCACAAGTTCCGCTTCTTAATAAAACTTGTAGAACACTGGGGCAGGCTGGAGTCCCCTCCCCCCCATACTCTTTGCCCCCTCTATCAAAACTACACGGCTTTTAAAGTAACAGGAATAAAATGATGCAAAAGGTAAACTGTGGAGACGTATATCAGCTTGCGATTTAAAATGTACATCACGTAGACACATAAAAGGGCAAAAGATGATGAAGTAAAGAATAAAATAACCTTCATCATCTGCTTAGGCTTTTCCCAACTATATTGGGGTCGGCTTCCAGTCTAACCGGATGCTGAATACGAATATATTACATGTAGCGACTGTCTATCTGACCTCCTCAATTCAGTTAGTACTGAGAAATATGATCCCCTTGGTAAGGCTGGTTGTCAGACTTTCGGGACACTCACTATCTGTAAGTCAGTAACGACTGCGAAATATCTACAAATAACAGCGGGGACCAAAACCTAACCAGGCAACAAAGTTCGCATCTAGTGGCCCATATTTATCTATACCTCTTCTACTCGAATGCGCTCCTTTTGTCTACAACAGCAAAATTTGTTTGACAAATAAAATAGATCACAGGTATTTGGAACGTCTGTAATCTACTAACATTTATACTAAGTTAAGAACATAATATTGTATGGTGTTTTGTTTTCGTGTGTACATAATTCGTTTGTATACTTCCCTTGTTAGTTTAGTTTCACTACTTCTAAGAGCAACTATCTACTGCTGCAACTATGGCATACCCGCGTGCTGCCTGACGAACTTCATTAAAACTTACAGTTAACAAGTATGGAACAAAAGAAATTTGAGTAAATAATTAAGTTCCAGTAAATAACGAGGGTTGTTTGTCTAGTGAACTTTATTTTCACAAAGAATTTATGTATTTATTGCGAGACAGAATTTGATTAATTTATATTAGTTTGCAGTCTTATTGAACCTCATTTAGCCTTAGGCTTCATCCAAATTATATTGCCTCTTTGAAATTGGAGGCCCAGGTCTTAGTAAAGTCTAGCCTAATAAAGACAATCGTAATGAGGTTCCCCGCTAAGTCGAGATGAGAACTGAATAATTTATTATTTTCTTTTATCTTATAAAGAAAAGCATTGAGATGTCCACATCTGACTAATTACAAATGCCAAATGCGCGCCACAAAATATACCGACCGAGTCAAACATTAATTTGCTTTCTGATTAAAATTCTGTCAGGACTTTTACCCTATTAAAAACATTTTCTCTTATTTTTAGAGACAGCATAAATAATTACAGAATTAATTCCAGCTGGCAGATTTCATTTTCTCATACAAAGTTGATGAAAATACGTGAACTGTGTACTAAGATACCATAGACTGAGATAAACGACCTTCTGTAAGTCACAGACATAAAAAAAAATACAGATTTCATCGTACTCCTCTAAAACACGAGGTTACAAATACCCGCATAAAGTTTAAAGCCTTCAAATGAAGTCTGTTTACTGAAGACAGGGTTTTCAAAATCAACCTTCCGTCAAAATTGCTCATAAAATTCGTTTTACTGCCCCTAAATTTTACGTGCCAAGTACATTCTCATTACGCAAGTTGTTTTATGACGTCACACTAGAAAAGTTATATGGCTCAGTGCGGACCATAAAGCTGCGACGCGAAACGCTGGCAGGTTGGAAGGTTACACTGGCCCCGCCAATAAAGTGTGCGCTGCCTCTAACTTTCCTTAACTTACGAACCGTGTGCAAATATGCGCTCCTGTTAAAAGTATTTGCGGAGCGCTTGAATATCTGCAACATTTTTGTGGATGATAAAATAAAATACAGCAAAACGAATTTTGCTTTTTGTCGAATATATGGCAACCTGAAAATATTTCATCCATCCATTAACTCTGGTAAACAGGTATTCTAGCTTGGTTCTACGTTTGTAGGATTAAATGGCTGACTGACAAGTTCACGACCTTTCCATCACTTACGCAGAGGGCAATGTCGGTTTAAATTATAATAGAAACGGCAGGTCCTCGTCCCCTCGGTCTGCCTAAATAAACGTTCTAAATAAACATTTTGTTGTCGCTTTGCAATAACGGATCCTTGACTAAATTAAACACAATTTTCTTAATTAATTTCTAGCAAAAAAGCGAGGTACTCTTAAAATATTCATGAAGTTTTTTCAAGTAGTATGACGGAACGCGTGAATATTAGTCAAATTAGTACGCCAAGAACGATGGCGAAGCTCTACAAACTCATTATTATCCCTAACTCCGTCATAATTAATAAAAAAAACAATTAGGAAAGTTTTAATTGCATTCCGGTAGCGGCAACACTTGCTTTTTTCTTTTACGCAGAACTTTGTCATAATAACGTTTTGAATATCCACTACGGTCAGCCCAATGCAGGATTCTACAGTTCCACTAGTAAGTTCTTTCCAACATGTTAGTCTAAGTCCTATTTGAGAAGCACATTAAACAATCAATTACTCGTTTTAACCTTAATATTTTTATAACTGACATTCATAAGTAAATCGACATTAAGAAGTTTTCACTGCTTATCAAAAGAGACTTTCTTCTGCGATAACAGAAACATTGAGAAACGTTCCTGAATATTTAAAGCTATTTATAAAGTTGTAATAACCTCAGAAAGCATACAAAGTACTACTTTATCTGAAACCCGAACACGATGTCTGAGAGACTCAAGAATCATTATGGATTATCTTGGCATTAAATACAAGCGGGAATTTAAATATCTTTAAGGTTTAATAACTGGAATTCTTTACCATAATAGGGATAAAGGTATTTTCAAGTTCACCTTTGTAACGGTAGGACGAACAACTTTATTGTACAAATCCTGTCATCAAAGACGAAAAACGACGTTGACTTAAGTGAAACAGAATTATTCACTAAGGGTCTTAAGGAGGTACAAAAAATACCTGAACTTACAGTAATAAATAATGACTATGATGGAACGAGTTCTTATTCACTTGAACAAAGTGTGTGTTCACTAAAAGGCAAGATCAGATCAATTCGTTTCAAGAAAGTTTTTCCGAGCTATGCCCACAAAGACCGTAAACGATTCAAAAGCTAAGTTAACTCGCAATTATTTCAAATCAAATCAAAATATTTTTATTTCACATAGGCCTACATGGGCACTTATTTAACGTCGAGAAAAAGATGCACGGTTCGGGTTGGTCGTTTCCTATGGAGAAGAACCGGCAAGAAACTCCATGGTTACTCTTTTAAAATCATTTGGTTTTACAATGTTGTTGTTACAGCGTTAGTACTTAAGTATGAGAGGACAGCGTAGGCCCGACGATAAGTCATTTCAGAAAGTTCTACTAGAAATATCTTGTACCTGTAGAAGATTTCCTCAAGTTGAATTATAATGAAACCACAAGAGAAGGGCGACCATTACGAGTGGCATCAAATGGGTGACCCTCTGAAACTGCTGCTCTCCTAGTGAGTCGTGCGGTAAGTGCGAGCCCAAAACTTGCCATACTCGTGAATAAGCTGGAACTTGTGCGAACGACCGTGGACAACGGCCTGTTTGTAGTTGTCCCTTAGGTGGCAATACTGTGATACGGCCGGGTACACTTAACGATGTTTGTTAATTGATAAACCCTTATAAGATGCGTTGCAATTAGAGATTGTGTTAACAGTCTGATAACACCCTTTCAATTTTCCCATTTGTATCAGGGGTTTATAATTAGGAACTTAAAATGTGCATGCAGCTTAGTTTATTTTTCCTGGAACCCCTCTAGTTAAATATAATCATTCCCATTCCGATTTTATTGTTAACAACCCCCTCAATATTAAACAACAATCTATTTTCAAATTAGAAAACAATCGATCGCAATGTAAATAAAAAAAAAAAAAATTATTCAAGTATAAGTAAAACTATGATTTACATTAATCGTCATAGAGGGAAATTAATTCTAACTATAATCATAAATTTGTAAATCATAAATTTGTGTCCGAATGTTATAAATAAATATGACATAACACAGCACCACATATCCGAACCCCTATTTATTGAGGACTAATGAAGCCTTCAATGTTACCTGAAACTTTTACAATCCTGGGCCAATAAATAAGTTTTGAGTCGAGTTTAGATTTAGCGAAGCGAGCGAACATGCCAACAAAACCGATACGTCCGTCCGTAGGTATGCACAGAGCTACTTAATCCACACAGTTGTAAATAACTTCCAACTTTAGATTAATATTGAACTCAAGATTAAAGTAACGCCGGATTAACTGAATATTTGATTTAACGAAAGCCTTATTAAGGACCTCAAGAAACTAAAATTTTCGTCCACTTTGATGAAGACCAAGTAAATATTGAGCAAAGGCATAATTTGGAGCTCAATTTAAATTAATTCTCATTAAATATAAATCGCACAAACACTGCGACATCATCAAAGTTGCAAATCGATTTACTTTGTGAGTCGAGATAAAATATTGTGCAAATCCTTTAAAACATCAAGCTGGTAATCTTTTGATAAATCGAGTAATTTAGCTAATTTCCTCAATAACTCGCATTACTTTAGCAATTTCAAACAATCGAAGACATTAAGCCGCTTTTGTCGGTTTGTTACCTTTCGTGCATTTAATTATATTTATTTAAGAAATCTGTTTCGGAGATTAATTACGGTTAAAGATGTCTAACCTGGTTTCTACAAGAATTTGTTAAAGTTAGATAAATTCTACCATTACATGCATTCTTGATTGAGTCTGTAAACCCAAGGCACCATAAAGTTAGTGGAGGAAGATGTTTAAACGTAGATCCCGAATTTCCTTTTACAACAAAATTTAACCCCTCTAGAGCATTCATCAGTGGAGCGTCTTACATCGTGAACGTTCTGCGTGGGGTCGTGAATGAGGTCGCCGTAGCGGTCCACGCGGACCTCCATCGACGGCAGCGGCGTGTGGCACTCGGCGTCGAATCGAAACTGACCCTGCCACCACACGTGAACAGCAAATGGACATTACACAGTGACACTGTACAGGGAGTGCTGGTGGCGATTAAACATATTCACAAAAGCAGGACAAAACAAAAAACTGAATAAAGGGCAAGCGGCGCGGCATGCTTACACGCTTGCATGCTTCAATATCTACGAGCATGGACGCATGCGCGGCGGCCACTTCGCGCGCCTCGTCGGCCATTCGGCGTCCCCGAGGAGTCGCGTCTTCTTTCACAACTACGCATGCTTCTTCTGTATCTGCGGGCTTGGTATCTTCTTCAGCGGAAGCTACATCAGGCGGCTCAATCTCAGGAATTTGGGGGGAAGTTTCAGGATCGGGAGGAGGGGGAATATCAGCGTTCTCAAGCTTGGGAGCGGTCGTCTCGCTCACCCTTTTATGATTCTCCGGCAAACTGATGTTGCATTCGTTGTCGAAACGGAATTGACTCTGTTTCCGTGGTAGGCAAGAAACAAATGTAAACACGACATATTAATATCATATGTAGAAATCTTTAAACAAGATAATTATATTGTTATAATCTTCAGGTCAGCAAAAACTACGACCGAATAAAACTCTAACCTTATATCCGGGACCCAGCCTGTGCATGGCGCAGATCTGGTGCGTGGTGAGCGCCTCTCCGAACAGATAGATGGCGGCCATCTGTCCGCAGAACACTCGCTCCTCATCCAGCTCTGCCGTGGCGCCGATGTAGCATTTGTCGAAAGGCTAAAGGAAAAGTCCACATGTTTTATTTAACAAGAAAGAAGAGAGAACTTGTCTATATTCATTATAGCCTGGTACAAAGTTGGCAACGTTACTAATCTGTTCTCACTCCCAAAAAAGCTCAAAAGTTTTCATATTACAATTTTCACAATTCGGAAAGTTTGGAGGGCGAAAAATTCCTATTCAAATAATATTCAATATTGCACAAATACCGAATCAAACTGGTTACATGTTATTAAATAGGAGCAAAAGATACTTCAAGTTCAAGTAAACTCATCTTATCCAACTAACTTTCGACAGCTTCTCTTGAGCTACAAAATTAGTTTAGAAGTACAAATTACTTCAAAAAATTAATTTTCTTCTGTAGAATATTTCGGTAAAGGCGTTCGAGATTGGGAAGGCATTTTATATTCGCCGATATTTTAGTATAAAGATCGAAATAAGGTCGGAATTGAATCAAAAGTTATTGGTGGACGAAACTCCTATTAGAGTAGGCAAAGCAAACATTTGTGGCAAAAGTTCTTTAATACAAAATGAAGAATACGGTTACCGCGAAGTATTTATCGAAGGAATTTGGGGCCAACAAAGCGAAGCAAGTTGACCCTGATTGGATCCCGCGGTCAGACTGGTTAGTGGTTATGTTATACATGTACGTACATTGTACAGACAACAAAGGGATACGTAATCAGCCTAATCAGATACACTTGAAATATTCTTAAAAAATCATGAATGTTGTCAAATAAAGTTAAATTTATTTGGCAGAAAACAAACAGCACATTAATAAAATAAAATAAAAATTACATTTTAATTAAATACAGCAAACCTTCATACGTTCACATACAGCCTACATTTAATTAACCCGTAGCTACCATAATAGGAATAAATGAAATGCATAATGAGAACACGATGAAACTGATAAAACTATATGGCAGTAATGAAAATGATTCAATTGAGTTTAACGCAAATTACACAGATACATTATGACAATGCTTATCAAATGTTGGAATATGTTACTAACAGATTCCCGTTGGAATTAATTGTATGCCAATGATAGACATAGGAAATTGTGAGTAGGTCCATTATGGATCGTAATTTATGACAAACTAATTTTACTCAAAGACTGTTTGAAGTTTTAAAGTTACAAATTAGGCAGCGGTCTTCGTAAAATTCACCGCTAGAGATGTTCCTGAATAAAACTTAAAATTCCAAATAAACACATTTTCAAGAGGCAGAATAACTAATGACATATAGAAAGGATGTGGGATTTCACATGTACATAATTATATATAAAGTACGTCAATATCGTGCCACGATATTTGTAGACTTTTTATAGCAAAACAACTTTTAACGGGAATTTCTTAGAAAATGTTTCGGGTTAGTTCAACATCAATCATAAGTTCGCTCGTATGAGAAAAAAATAGCCAAGTACAAGTCAGACTCGCGCACCAAGGGTCCCGTACAAACTTGGCACAGAAACGGCCATATCTTTTGACTGCGCTTAGTGGCACTTTTACAGCTCCAAGGGACCATCATCTGCCTAGCCTTTTCCCAACTATGTTGGGGTCGGCTTCCAGTCTAACCGGATGCAGCTGAATATCAGTATTTTACATGGAGCGACTCCCTATCTGACCTCCACAACCCAGTTAGTACTGGGTAATGCGATACCTCTTGGTAAGACTGGTTGTCAGACTTTCGGGACACTGACTACCTGTAACGACTGTCAAAGATCTACAAATGACAGCCGGGACCAACGGCTTAACGTGCTTTCCGAGGCACGGAGGAAACTCGGTATGTAACGGGTGGTCACCCATCCACAGACCAACCTAGGCAAGCGCGGCTTAACCTAAAGATCGACCCGAGCGGCTGCTATTATTTAGCCACGAGCTCCTCCGAGCCCCAAGGGACCACAGACTTGAAATAATGATTTTCATTTCAACTCGATACCCCCATGCGTTTACAAGATAAAGACAGACAGCTGCACAACAAAGTGATCACACGGGTATAAGAGATACACGGTAGTGATACACGGGCACATCCCTCTAAGGGTTCCGTTTATTCTTTTTGAGATACGGTACCCTAAAAACGAAAAGTAGGACTATAATAATGTATTTTTTTGTATACTTATGAAAGTCCCGTACAGTCGAGCAGGGGACATCTTTTAAAGATTTAGATAGTATTATCCGTTGATGGAATAGTTTAATTTTCATCAATTAATAGCTAGCTTGTAAAGCGGCTAGCTATTAAGAGAAAAAATCGGCCAAGAGCATGTCAGGCCACGCTCAGTGTAGGGTTCCGTAGTTTCCCGTCCGTCACAATAAGTGTTCTTTACCACGGTAGGTCATGAAAGCACGGAAAATCTTAACATCGACTTTTAAAAAAATTACGTCATTACGCAACGCCATCTATCGAACCATTTATGAACTGTTTTTTACCTTAACATTTTGATGGTGTTAAAAAAAATAATTTTAGTTTTGTTCTAAATTGCCTTAACATGTTCTTGATAGAAGTTTTATGTAATTATAAGATACCGCCAATGCTAAGGAGAGACCAACCGAACAATTCGGTAATACCCGATCCAATGTAATAAGTACCTACAGCGCCATCTCTCGGGGAATTGGGTTACTAATTAATTCAAAGACAAGAAGTGCAAGAAGTTTTCGGTGGTAATTTTGGATTGCGAGAACCGATTTCAATAATTCTTTTTTTGTTTGATAAAAGATACGTTCAGGATAATAAAATATGTAAACGAAGTTAAAAAAAATGCTTGCATATACGATTATACTACAAACTTAGTCCAGAAATTATTTTGTACAACTTTTTGTCTTTTTTGTACAAAAACTGTTGTGTCAATCAAGTTCAAAATGATTTTCCTAGAAAGTCTTTATAAAGTTCTACTTTTCAGATTTTTTTCATATTTTCTAAACTTATGGTTCAAAAGTTAGAGGGGGGGACACACATTGTTTTTTACTTTTCGAGCGATTATTTCCGAAATTATTGACATTATCAAAAAATGATTTTAGTAAACCCCTATTCATTTTTAAATACCTTTCCAACAATATATCACACGTTAGGGTTGAAATTAAAAAAAAAAACACTTCCCACTTTACATATAGGGTGGCTACCCTAATAAAACATTTTTTTCCAATTTTTATTTTACCACTTTGTCGGCGTGATTGATATACATATTGGTACCAAATTTCAGCTTTCTAGTGCTAACGGTCACAGAGATTAAGCGAGGACGGACGGACGGACGGACGGACGGACGGACAGACAGACATGGCGAAACTATAAGGGTTCCTAGTTGACTACGGAACCCTAAAAACGATACCAAACGGTATTCGCAATCTCATCTTAGCCTATTATATTTTTAAAGGACCTACCTATTTGAAACATTATCGGCAATTATGGCTTACAAAGGCATGGTACACTTCTTCAATACGATCTACTAATACTTGGTAGTGAGCAGAGGAAATTAGACCAAGTGACCTTGTTTTATACTAGACTAGCTTTTGCCCGCGGCTTCGCACGCGTTAAATTCGGGGTAACACAGTACCCTTTTCCTGATTTGCAGGTACCTGCTAGTTGTAGTTTTTGCCCTTGCGCCTTATTTATTATAATAGCAAAGCTAAGTTTTCCCTTTTCTTCCCTCTTTTTCCCTCATTTTTCACTTAAAAAAAAAAGTTAGCCTATGTCCGTCTCCTGGTTCCCAACTATCTGTGTAACAAAATTCATCAAAATCGGTTTAGCCATTAAAGCGTGAAAAACAAACAAACAAACTCACTTTCTGTTTATAATATTAGTAAGGATTGATGGTTTTCTCAATAACTAGACTTTGAATTACATTGCTAGTAATTCGAAGTCTTCGATATAAGTAGTCAGGACCATAAATGCCAACATTAGCTAACTCTTCAGCAGGTTCAATACACATCAGCGATTATCGGCGCGACCCATTATTCCCAGCCCCTGTGCACATTTACAGCTAAAAAACACTCATGTTTAGTCACAAATTATACTTTTCAGCGGTGCGCGTTCCCGATATTTCCAATATCGTTTGTGTAGCACGTCGCTCAAATCTCTTTTACGAGTGAAATTGTATACCGTTTTACCGATTTTTACTATGAAAAGCATTTTGTTTAAACATTTTTACAGAGAACACCAAATACATCTACAGTTGTATTTTTTTAGGTTTTAATTAAGTCATCATTAAAAAAGAGACCTTCAAAGTTACCAAATTAAAACCTTTTCTTCAATGCCATTATTAGTATCCATTCCGTCCGTCCAAAGGGTCTAATTCAGTTCTTTGTGAGGCGGAATTTACATCAAAGAGTATTTTTTTCTAACAACCCTTGGTTTCAGAATACCGAACTGATAAAATAATTCAACCCGTTGTAATGCCCAACCGTGGAATATAAAACAGCCGACCGCGTTAAATCAGCTTTTGTTATAATTTAATTTAAAAACTCGATACCTAAGTTAATTATTTTTATTAAATAGGAAAATAAAACGGTGAATTAGTGTGACCTCTGATTTAAATACCTATCTACCATTTTCAAAGGTATTTCAACTATAAAATATTGTAAGTGTAGGATTTCTTAATTTACTGCTAGGAACTTGTTCGATAGGTAATCTCGTCTAGTCGCAGTGGGGGCACGTTTATCTGAGTCCCAAATAATTAGTTTGTCTTCATAACGTTAGACAAGATCATTTTGCAGCAACTATGCATGACCACGTCCGCCGTCCGAGCTCCAGTGAATATTCATGGAGGCATGCATGAACTAACGCCAACTTAATCCCTCGAGCGCGAAAGAGAACACCAGGAGAACACGAACTAAATGGAGCTTCACAGAACAAATAAAGGAAGAATCTCAATCAAAAAAATACAACACTGAACGAATTCGCGTGCACTTTCAGTCTAATTGGCTGCGTATTTTTTAAATCGGATTACTCGCAGCGCGGAGCTTTTGTAAAGGCAACACGCAATTAATTAATGTAGCGGAACGAATATGGGAAGCGAAGGTATTGATAGATCATTCTGACGTAAATCTGGTTTATTTCCACAATGATAATCAGGTTGAAAGCTAACGTCGCGCATCGGACATTTAGTTTACAATTGTAATGATATTCAGTGTTCAATCCCTTGTGGCAAGCGAGCACATTACTCGATGATTTTCATTTGATTCGGGTGCAGATGCAAATTTAAAGTAGTTTTTGATGTTTTTGTACCTGTATTCATGGTATAATATCGTTAACGTAAACTGTTATTTTTCAAGGTACTTCAGACGGCATAAGTTTCGTGAAATTCTTAAAACTTGTATTACTATGAAGTCCGCGTACATCCACAGGAATTTGCATGGCATTACTTGTAATAAATTGCTGCTAACGACACGTACGTGACGACTCGAACGCACAACTTGTCGCAAAGGGGGTGTTCGTCGTAGATAACCGAATGTATTATGCTAAGCTCCTATAGAGTTATGAGCACTTGGTACTTGTGGCTGGATTAGGGGTAACATTTAACTACTTCAGATACCGCAGATTACACATAAGAAATATGTATAGTTATGTAAAACTTCTTATATCTTAGATGCTAAAACAACCCCCTCTGTTGTGCACGGCCTTTGGATTCTATTCATTATGGATAAGTACATATTTAATTCATCTCGTAGGACTTACATCGTTCGTGGAGACGAACCACGCCATTTCTGTGCTGGATGCCAGCTGACCGTTTACCAAGCATTTGATCTCGCTCTTCGTCCATCTGTTGTATATGTACACCACAGCTATCGCGTACCATCTGTACAGAAAACAAATCTTTATTTTTACAGTTGTAAAACTTATATTTAGCTAGGACTCGCAAACTATTCAGTTCATGAACATTCAACGAAGAGTTTCAATAATAACTTCGATATTCACGCATTGATAAGGTTTTGGTGACTCAGTTTAAAGTTAAAGGTCAATCTTTTATGTATATTAAAAACAAAGGAGCATTTTTTTGCACATGATCTAGTTAAATGAACTGTGTAACTTTGAAAATGTTCAGTCTACTGTAATGCTCTTCTCAGCTCAAGAGTTCAAACATGTTTAACATTTTACTCAAACGAATAAAACTTTTGTTTACGCCAGTTCAGTCGATTCCACATAAAAACTCTAAAACCGATCCGAGTTCATGCACATAGCTAATAACTTCTCTCGCAGAGCAAAATAATGAAATAAAATTTAACTGGATAATTTTTGGGGCAACTTTTCGCACGAAAGCTGACCGTCGTCATAAACTGAGTACACAGGAAAGTTTATTTATACTGCTGCAACTTTTTCACTGCCCTGATTTAGTGTTTTGGACAAAGTTTTAAAATTTGGTGGAGGCCCGTTCAAAATTACCGCACCAAAGCTTTAAATAATTTCGTGTTTTTAGCGATATGGAAGTCACTTACTAGGGTTATTTTGTGCGTCCAGCCAGGTACAAATATGGCAGACAGACAAACTAGTAACATTCACTTGACACATGCCAATATGTAGGTACTGCAGGAAAGTATTTTACTTTCAGTCTATTGCTCCCTAGTACCCCTTTTAGAATAAACAACCTTTCTAGTTTTCTAGTCTTCTTTTTTTCTTCGTGTGGTTAGTGCGTAACCTGGTGTCAGAATTTTTATACCGCCTATAGAAATATCCCTCGGACATGTTTGGTTTCTAAAACTTTACCTTATCTTAAAGGAGTAGACTTACGACTTACCTTCTCGGTTGAAATTCGTATTTGACACAATGCTGAAACCCCTTGCCGCGCACTTTCATTGATGTGAGCACGAGACAGTTGCCGACGAAGTGTGCCGTGTAGCCAACTCCTTTACTCGTTTTGAAGCTGTTGGACAAATTAACTTGTTATAGCCCTTTTTTAATATAGGTACTCATAAACTCCTACATAATCTTATTTATATACAAAATTCTTGTGTCATAGTTTTAGTTGTCATACTCATCCGAAAAGGCTTGATCGATTTTTATGAAATGTTTATGTATATTCTGTAGGTCTGAGAATCGATCGCAATCAATTTCTCATGCCTCTGAATGATAAAGGTGGCTCTCTCAAGAAAAAAAACTGAGCAGAGGGTAAAATTACTGGGCCCAGTTAGTAAGATGTAAAAATAATATTCACTGTTTTTTTTTTTCGGACGGTAAATCGTCATATAACTTCTTCCACTCTGGGCACAGCGGGAGGGAGTGCGAGCTTTACTGAATAAAACCCATCCGCGTTCCTTCTATTGCCCTTTGTGTTCCAGGACCGCGGTATCTCTTTCGAACAATCCGCAATCCCAGCAGGTAGTAGCCCAGGCAGGCCCCTCTGCTTTGAATCATAATCACTTCACTTCGGCCTTAGTCAGAAAAATTAGATCATCATAATATTGTGTACTTTTGCAGCATATCATGATCTTCAAAGTGGACACGGCGCGCATAGCGAACTCGCAATTCAATTATCCCCGGACACAAACCGAAAATGATTTAGCTTAGTACCCGGATACTCCGGCTACTAGAGCACAACCGAAACTACACTTCAAACGTCCGAGCTCCACTCGAATCAAATGAAAAGTTGGGAACACAGGTGCAACCGCGGCGTGTGGCCCCAAGCGATTTACTGAATACATTCAGCATTCGCAACGTAATACGCTTTTAGTACAAATTGACTTGATATTGCCATCTAACTGTGTCCAAATTAAATTGTTAAACCTTCAAATTATCGCATGTTTTGGCACCAGTAACTGGGTTTATTACCGCGAAAATGATTATATCAAGTAAGGCGTTTACGTAGCTAGTTTTTCAGTTTCCTGTAGTTTATTTTTCTGAATTCTGAATACAAATGAGCAGTGATAAAACATTTAATAAATTCGACTCATCCCCAAGTAATTACCTCTATATATTTTAAATCAGGGATGAATAAAAAAGCTAATTTTCTGAGACTCTGGCTTAGGTGCTTTACATGTAGGTAATTCTCCTGAATATAATAAATCCATGTCAATTCGTTGAATAAGGATATAATCAAAATATGTTTTACTTTTATATGTTCGATTGGTTTTTGTTCAGTAGGTTGCTATCGTGTAACCGCTATTATCTTTAGAGAACTGCTCTCGTTGGTTCTCTGCGGTGAAGGCAGACCAATATATTCACTTTGAACTACTATAGAATAGTTCACGATTTAACAAACTCAAAAAACTCAGGCTCTTCTTTATATTAATCTATGTACAAAAAAGAGAATATCACTGACTCACTTATCACGAAATCTCAGA
Source organism: Ochropleura plecta (assembly GCA_905475445.1). Taxonomy (NCBI): domain Eukaryota; kingdom Metazoa; phylum Arthropoda; class Insecta; order Lepidoptera; family Noctuidae; genus Ochropleura; species Ochropleura plecta. Next base: position 23,966,243 of record FR997722.1, read on the forward strand.
AAAGTGTCAACAGTCAAGTGTTTGTACGATTCTTTGGCCGGATTGTTTATTAGGATTTAATGAAAATCACGGTTATTCCACTAGTTTGATATGTACACATAAGTTCTGCATAGAACCTACTTACCTTTTATCCCCGTATACGCGGGTGAAAACGCTGAGCAATATAGTATTATATAATTATAGTAAAGATATACTGACTGAATCTGAAGCCATTTCTATAGCATAACAAACATGATAACCAGAACAGTATAAACAATAGCCACTATAGATAGTCACATAGTTACCAGTATAGATATGGTTTCTCCCTCTCGATGTTGACGGAGTTGATGGGGTCGAGCCGGAACCACGTGGTGAACGTGAATCCGTTCTCGTAGGGCCACCTGGCGAGCGGGGGCAGGACTACCGCCTGCAATACAATAACATCATACAGTGGCGAATAACTAATGTGGGATAAACACCCGCTTGCACCACACATCACGGACACGACACGATATTCTTTTAGCGTTAATCTATAATTTCAAACACTATTCCCTTTCGTCAATTGTTTAAAATATTCTGTTTTATATTTATAGTCTAGTCAACAAGTGCTTTTTTAGTCAAAACTTTTTAAAAGTCTCGGAAAAATATGGTTAAGGGCTCATTCGATTCGGAATCGAATCTAGAAAGTTTTTAAATTCAAGACCCGCTCGAAAAAATTGCAAAAGTTATTAACAAATTAGTAAACAAAAAAAAAGGGGTTTAGTTTTTTTGGTATATCTTGAAAACTATTTGATATATTTTGATTTTGAAAAAAGATTCAAAAAGAGGAGAAAATTTCCTAAAAAAACTCTCAACTCGCGAAATTGTAGGACCAATATTAAATTTTTTACAGGGAGCTGAAAATACGCCTGAAAACGGGTACTCGGGTTTCCGCAAGCCACGCCCCCTTCGAGCGCTTTAATGAAAAATATTATTGTCAAGAGTGAGTTCATTATAAATAAAAAAAAAAAAAAAAAAAAAAAATAATTATAAATATAAATATATTTTTTTTTTTTGCAAAAAAAAAAATATATTTATATTTATTATCGAATTCATTTTTCTTTCCGCAAAAAGGTAATTGGTCGGTTTTATTTTAGTGTAAAGAATTCTAAAAAAATTAAACAAAAAAAAATTAATTGTTTATAACAAAATGTTTATTTAATAAACAATGAAAATTTAAAAAAAAAACTAAATTTTTTCTTTCATTATTAAGGAGGATAATAAATAATGATATTTAAAAAAAAGCATACCTTAATATTATTTACAAGTGGTAAAAAAAAATTGTTAATTAACAAAACGGTTTTTTAGCAATATTTTTTTTTAAGGATCGTTTTTTATCTTAAAATTCATAATTTTTTACGAGGAATCTATTTTCAAAAAAAAAATTCAATTATCTTATAAATAATCTATTTGTTTATAACAATTTTATAAACAAAAAGAATTAAAATTTATAAAAAAATATTTTTAGGTAGCTTTTATTGATAGAAAAACGAATGATCATCGACATTGGAAAAAAAAATAATTCTTGTAGTATTTATTTAAATATTTAATTTGCCGCCTAGGTAGTTTGTTAATAACAAATCGAAAATTAACAATTTTTTTAATTTACTCAACGGAAATCCTTTCTTTAATCTTTGAAGAATAGCTCCACGAGAGGAAAAAAAATTGAGATTTCTGGTTTAACAATTATGCAACTTGCAATGTTTATGCCCAGTCGGAAGAAATTGTTAATTAATTTATGGATAACATTTTATAAAATCGCGATAAAAATATTTTTTCTACGGTATTTCATTCAATAATTTGTCCTGTACATGTCTGATTTTTTTCAAATTTTAATATCAACATTTAATATGTTTAAATAATATTTTTCATTAAAGCGCTCGAAGGGGGCGTGGCTTGCGGAAACCTGAGTACCCGTTTTCAGGCGTATTTTCAGCTCCCTGTAAAATTTTTAATATTGGTCCTACAATTTCGCGAGTTGGGAGTTTTTTTTAGGAAATTTTCTCCTCTTTTTGAATCTTTTTTCAAAATCAAAATATATCAAATAGTTTTCGGGATATATCAAAAAAACTAAACCCCTTTGTTTTTGTTTACTAATTTGTTAATAACTTTGCAATTTTGTCGAGCGGGTCTTGAATTTTTTCAAAAACTTTCTAGATGCGATCCCGAATCGAATGAGCCCTCAACCATATTTTTCCGAGACTTTTAAAAAGTTTTGACTAAAAAAGCACTTGTTGACTAGACTATTAAGTACGTTTTTATTTTACTGATTTGTGGTGCAATTGTCCCTTAGTTATGTTTACCTATTAAAGTAAATCAGTTGGATACTACAAAACATTATTGTTGTGAACTAGAAAACTAGATTTGAACAATGAGACAGCCAGTTGAATAAATATTATATTTGTCCAATTTGTTAAAATTAAATGACCTACGCTTTTTAGTTTATTCAAGTGATAATGAATGACAGACGTCTGCCTGCATCTAAAAATCTTAAAGATTTGTGAGACGAACGCATTGAGCGCCACGTGGTGTTTATTTCTAACAAACTTATTTAAACTTAAGGAGTCAGTTTGTCCTGCCGATTTAAATTTATACACTGTCGTTCAGTATGAGGTACCTAGTTACGTACATTTTATTTCATGGCAATGTATTAGGTCAATACTAAATAAAATACAAAAAGAACTACTTTTCTTATCCCTTCAAGAAAACACTCACAAACCAGATTTTCTTTTAAATCTCACACGAAAATGTAGAAATCCAAAACGGGAATCTTATAAAGTGGTGCGGTAGCGGACAGTAACAACTTATTTTATGCTCCGATGGCAGGTCATCACTGTCATCAGGCCAGCACACAGGGATCCCTCGTAAAGGCTTCTATCGAGATATTGCAATAAAATCTACATGTTACAAGCTCCTTTTATCGTCACCCCAATCTTCCATTTCAGAAGTATATACATATTCTAGTATTATAATAGGTATAGACATTAGACATGTTCACTAACAAAATAAACAAGTTATTTCCACCTTTTCTACGGATTATTCGTAAAGATTAGTATCACAACATGTTATTAGGCCTTAGTTGAGAAGATTTACGTACCAGGATCAAAGAAGTGGGACGGAGATTACATGAGGCTCGGATAAGCAATAAGTCTGAGTGGCAATAAGCTACAAGACGCCTGATACGAACAAATATATGGGTTCATACCCCGCGACACTGATTAAACCTACTTGTTCTAGCTTGTCTATTAGGATTAGTATGCTATTATTATTAGGTAGCTGTAACAGTACCAGTATGAAGACATGAGAGTAGAACGTAAAGACACATAAAATTTTCATTAAAATGATCGTTTATAAAATGTAAAATAGTTTTCTACTCGTCATGTTGATACTGGAGCGGCCGGACCGGACGCGGACAGGTCGTCAACATCACTTGCGCACACACCGCCAACACGTACATGACAATAGACGCAACAATGTGTGCGACGAGACGAGCAGCCGACGCAGCTGCGCGACTGGTTCGATGTGCGTCACGGACCGGTTAGGAATCAGTCGCGCGGAGCCCGCCGCTGAGATCACTTGTGAGTTGCGTACCGGTCCGCGATCATGTCGGCTAGCGAACAGAATGCCAACATACGATTCGTCAAGGAGGTACAGAAATATCCGACGCTGTACGATTTCGAGTTACCTTCCTACACTCGGAAGGATATCAGCGACGAGGCTTGGGAGAATGTGGGCAGAGCAATGAATATGACACGTGAGTTGACGCCACGCATTAGTACATGTTTACGCCGCTGTAGCGCTAGATGTTACTGAACAATCGAGACGGATGCGTCCTTCCCGCCGCCCGCCGTCACGCCAAAAGATGCGCCGCTAGTCTATGCTTATCAATGATTTTGGCGCGCTAATAATATTTATTATTTGTTATGTGCCTTTAATAATGACATTTGTTCTTTTGACTATTCTTATGATTATAGGTTATTTTATTGTAAGTAACACGTTCGTGACACATTATATTTCTTATTCATTGATAAAAACGTCTTATAGAAACGTACGTATCGCTGTTATCTCGTTTGAACATCGATATCGCGGTATCACCGCTCGGTCCGCCACGCGCGCGCATGTTGTCAGTTGTCAATGCTATTCGCTCGCGTATGGCTTGGCTCTGCGCGGCGCGCGGCCCGCATCAATTACTTGACCGGTGCCGGTGTAGTGACATTGAACCCCGCCCCCTCCGTGACGTAGCTAATACTAATAATATGTAAACTACTGATTGTAGTGCCGATTTACTTACTACTACGTTACTACGTTACTACGTTATCCGTGTATTGTTTGTTATGATATATGATCCATTCACAAAAAAGTACCGTACATTTACACAACACAGACATCTAGTCTTATGATGCCTAGTTAAATATGATGATTCATACATATAGGTTTTGCCGAGCAGTGGGACACTTAATATGGTAGCAAAAACAGAAAAGATGGGGGTAGTCCAATATAGTAATATTAGGCCTATACTCACCTACATCACAAATTGTGGGCGTAGTTGCTGAAAGATCTCAATTTATGATGGAACTCAAGGGGCAGGTACTAAGTAGTTCCTTTAGAAAAATATAGTTTTTTTAATTTATTGAGTGTTGCGAGTCTTGCGAGGACACCGCTATCTTACGAGGAAATAGAAATACATTAGTGATTGGTTCTTAGAGAGGACGCGATGATAGCATTCACTAACCTAATTTAATAGGTATCTACCTATTGATGGTTATAATTAATAATACACTACGCTTATAAAACAAATTTAATTTCTTGTTTCAGCTTCAGCATGTAGAGAAAGATGGAGAAACCTGCGAGCAGTATTCATGAGAACCATGAAAGCTCCCCCACCCTCCACGGGGAGGAAGAAACCATACTACCTTTCCGAAGTGATGCAGTTCGTGGTCCCGTACATGAGACCCGTCGCCAGGGCAGCGGCAGCGAAGGAAAGAAAACTAGCTAAGGAGCATGAAGAAAGTCAGACGCCCGCAGAAATCCAACAATTTAAAATAGAGGTGCCCGACGATGAGTCTTATGACTCGAGCGATCACAGCGAAGAAGAAGAAGAGAAAGAAATACTAGTGACGAGGAAACGGTCAGCACAGGACGAAGAACCTCACCAGACAACGAAAGGTGCGAAAATGGGCCGGCGAGCGACATCATCAGTGCCCCTTGACAGCGATCACGTTCGATCGTTCCTTGATAGTCTTTTACCTGAACTAGCCGAGATGAACTCGGCCCAGTTCAAGAACTTCAAGAGAAGAGTCCTACTGCTTATTGATGACATCGTGACGGAAATACCAGCGACTCCGAGAAGAACTGATGATGAATATATCATGTAAAGACTAAAGACTACAAGGAATACTATTTAGAATTTTAGATGATTAAGGTAAATTAAGAGGGCGTTGAAGTCCTATTCACTTAGATTTAATACTTTGTAAAATTGTGATAAAACAGACTTGAAATATATATCTGTATATTTTTTCGAAATTAACGATTTTATTGAACCGAGTTTTTACCTTCTTTAAACATGCAGATTGGCACTTAGGAAACCTATTTTATATGCCTATTCAAAATACACCAGGCTTTTATAGTTACCGATCTTGATTTGATTTATAAGTAAGGTTATAAATATCCCTTTAAAACCTTTCATACATAGTTCGGTATACGGTACGAACAAATCTGTTTCTGTTTTTCTCCGCTCGTTAACTATTTCAACAGTCTTTAGAGAAACGGTGGAACATGCAATAGTGAGGGCTAACTAAAACAAAACGTTATCCTGGCATAGTTCCAAAGTTCTCGTTACATTCGCGCGTTCATGTGAAATTGCACACCAGTTGCAAACGTTAGGGAAGCTAGTTACATCACTTTGTTACAATAATTAAACGGGAGCAAATCGCATGGTTTCTTAATTAAAACTGTTAATTAAGATTCTTCTAAAGAATTCTAGACACCGGAGCTGTTACTGAGAAATTATTAACGGAAATCCATCACCATCAGCCTTTTGCCAACTAGATTGGGCCGGCTTCCAGTCTGACCGGAACACCAGTATATATGGAGCAACTGTTTATCTTATTTCTACTACCAATCCCCGGACCGACCTAGACAAGCGCGGCTTAACCTGAACATCGACCCATGCAGCTGTAATCATATCTCAATTAAGTACTCATGTTATGTATTTTAGGAGACTTTGTATCACATTGTTGTCCGCATGTCTTTTTTTGTGTGTGGCGTCTTGCAGGTCAACCTATGAGGTTGTTAGCTGCTCAACCGGACCTTCCTGTGGGTGCCTAAATCTTATTTTTATTTTCGACACATATTTATATTAAAATGATATTTTGCTCGTGTTTATCGAATGTCCTACATGTCTGAGTAATAAATGGGAACACATTGTATTGACAAAGGTTGCAGTGAAGATTGATTGGTGTTCATATCCCTCGGCCCTACCATTACAAGCCGTTACCAAAGGATATGGTTGAAATGTCGTTTATATTCTTATGAAATTCATCTTGAAGTTTTTTAAGAAGTGGTAAATTGTATACTACATTTATGTTTCTTTAATGAGTGTTAAGATTTTGGTTTTTCTTAATTAAGGTGTAGTCAAACGCTTGACTCGAGTGAATGGTCATTTATGTTTAATTTATTGTCATCACCTGTGTTTCGTTTGGGTCGGGATCCAGTCTAGCCGAATGCACTTAAATACAAGTATTTTACATGTCTATCTTACTTCCATAACCCAGTGACTAGTACTAGGTTATACGATACCCCTTTGGTAAGTCTGCTTGTCAGACTTTCGAGCAACCGACTACCTGTATCGACTTGCAAAGATCTACACAATGACAATCGAGACCAACGGCTTATGTGCTCAGAGGCGCGAAGGAATATCGAAACTGGCAACATTTCTCAAAATCAAACGTTCATTTCATTGACCGATCACGAGTGAAAAACGCAGTCTCAGTAAGTTCCGTGTAATGTTCAAATACATAAAAAGATTTCATCATTATCATACAATAACAAAAGGAAGGTCCAGTTAAACCTACGTATATGAATCTCACACCTTTCAGATCGTGTATAGTACTCGTCGAACAGCTACAAGCCAATAAAATGTAAATATACCCAAATACACCTCGCTCTTTGAATACATTCATACAGCGCACATATTTATGTGTCTGTGCTGCACGATATAAATGAAATGATTTCATTTCGCTGCGCAGAGGGTTTAGTCCAAGAAACCGTACCTCAAGAAAACTATTTTCCAAAGGCTGGAAATGTTTCCTCAGGTCTTAAGCGGCTTGTACAGCGCTCGGGAGGCAATGTAGCTTGCAGCTTGTATTTGTTTCGTTTGCCGTCTGCTATCCCGACGACCCGACGTTTTTATATTTTGTGAATTGTTTTTTCTAGGAAATAAATTACATTGCAGCCATATCTATATATACAGCAATACGTACTGTCTTGTTTACTTACTTGTCGTCGATTCAGCGTATTCATACAATTCACACAAAGCATTTTATTGACACACATAAATCATGCTTACCACATATTTATCTAGTATTAACCTACCAAGCAAGCAGAAGCGGCTAAGAAGCGTCAGTTTGCCGTCAGATCTCCGGATAAGTACGACAGAGAGAAATGGACCAGCCCCGGGCGGGACGGCGATAAATAAGGAAAAAACGGACACACAGATAGCCCAGTATGTCACGCGGATTACGCCGCCGGCCCGTATTTGAATAAGAATTGCCAATAAGGAGGGGAGGGGGCGCTTAAACTGCGCTCCTAGTGTCCTACTACCCTAGTATCGATCTGTTTAAGCGGTGAGGTTTCCAGCAATGCTGGAAAATAATGAAGTGACGATTTGTTTATAACTTGGATGATGTTAGGGACGGATGATACAATACCAAACATTGTTGAAGACGAATTGTGTTTTTAAAGGAAAGGGGATACCAGTATTCCCAACATGTTGTTATTGTTATAGGTTCAGAATTCCAATCCGCTTTCTTGTTCTTAAATAAAGGATCTTAGTAAACAATGGTTACTTTTAGGTGATTGCCATGAAACGACAATTTTTACTTGAGAATTTAATTATAGACTACCGAATCTGGACGGGAGATAATTCAATGTAGTTTCCCAAGGGTTTATATAAAATTTGCGGGTTCCACTTTCACGGTAGCGTCTTCTACTCAGGCCAGATCAGAAATATCAGGTTACCCCAAAAAATATAAAGTTACTTTTCTTTTGAGAGGCTTTTCATCAAAACCGAGTTACAATTATGGCTTTATTTCAAGAAATTTATGGCAAGGAAGTTCAAATTAGTTAAAAATTTCAGAGGAAATTCTTACACAATACAATTTTTCTTGGCTTCAGAATGCCGCTCGGAGGCTTCTCCATTACCAAGATGATTTCATTAATGCTCTTTAAAAATCTCCGAGTCTGTTGTTTAACTAATTACCGGTTCAAAGGTCGACTCTTAATTTGCTCTCGTCTCGATGCGAAAAAATTACGTCACAAATAATAAAAAGTCCTTTATTGCGTGGGCAGATGGATGAGATTCCCGTCAAAAACATTTTGCAGTGTAGAATAATGGACAAATCAGGGTCTGGAGCGGGGCGCAGGGCGCAGCTGGGGAAGGTCCTTTGAAATATGAGCTCTGTTTATAAATAAAAGCGGTGGGTAATAGGCGGGCGTTTCTCTTCATTTCGTTTGAAATATATTGTAGGTTCGGTAAAATGGCCGTCAGGTGCTGCGGTGCAGGGGCAGCAGGGGGCGCCAACTTGTGAAATTGGAACATATTTCAGTCGGTATTAGAATCTGCGTTTTGTTATTAGATAAATAAATCGTATTCTTTGTTCTGCCATCTGTTTTTGGGAGGAAGCGATTTATTCTAGTTATTTAGGGGAATAAATCGGAGCGATGCACAATGTCTGTTGACGTTTGAAGGAACAATATTTATCATCGGGTCAGAATAAAGTATATATGGTATGCGGACATGCGTATTTGTTTAACCTGTGATATCTAACAAACTAAATTATCAAAAATTAAACTAATATATCTTATTGGGCAGGTATATAGTATGTGAGTAAGTAATATGTTAGGATCGTTGAAGGCGGCGTTGTTAATTATCTGCTTACCACGTAGGAGTAAGGCGTACGATCACTGTTCATGTAAGTAATCCATCCTAGCCTAGCATTTTCCCTACTATGTTGGGGTCGGCTTCCAGTCTTACCGGATTTAGATGAATACCAGTATTTTACAAGGAGCGACGGCTTATCTGACCTCCACAACCCATTAACAACAGAGTTATACGATACTTCTTGGTAATTCTGGTTGTCAAACTTTCAAGTCACTGACTGCCTGTAACGACTGCCAAAGTGCTACTAATGACAACCGGGACCAACGGTTTAACCTGCTTTCCGAGACACTACTTTCCGAAAAGTATCGGGTGGTGACCCATTCACAGACCAACCTAGACAGGCGTGGCTTAACCTCAAGATCGACCCAAGCAGTAGTTTTTATTTAGCCGCTAGCTCCTCCCCTACATTGGAAAGTAATATGCCCGAAATTTTAATTTCATCGATAGTAGTGTCATATCATGTGTGATTTGACAGCAATATGATTGGAATATCTGTATTTGTAGATTACGATCATATACTTATCAATCTCAAAAGTAAATTAAGTTAATTTAACAATAAAATATTCCAAACACACAAACAGGGGCCGTTTGACAACTTCTCAAACTCGTGTCGGAGAAGTTTGACGAAAGGGAAAGTTCGTGAAGTGCGTTCTGATGCCGATTGCTCGCATTATAACGAACATATTTTGGATCACAGAACTCTCTGAGATTCGTGTCCAGACACGCTTCGATCTTCACTACAATAATTATAGGAATATATAGACATCCAGAAAAAAAACCTGAATTATTAAAGTGGTAGGGAAGAGTTCTTGAATCTGAGACAATTAGAGACTTGATGAAACTAACAATGATGAAGAAATTATCTCAGTGGATCGTTCAGTGGCTGCCTCTGTAGTCTAGCGGAGCAAATGCTACTGCTGAGTGCGAGGTACTGGGTTAAAATTCTGTTTATTCGTCATGTTTCTCTCGAAACTATAAATCTCAACACAAAATGCATCGAGAGTAGACGTGGAATGAAACAAAAAAGGAATATTCACTCGATGGTAGCGTCAGACATTAGTTTTAGTTTCCACGTTAGGTCAAACATGATTATCAAGAAAGCTATGTTGCAAAGTATATCTGTGACGTATTTATATTGCAGTAGTATAATTGTACCGGTTATCTGGCGAAATAGCTTACGCTGCGCTTACGCGTAAGTAATGAACACGTAGTAAAATACTGCCGCGAACCGAACGATAAATAAAATACATTTACAACAAATCTTCGCCCAAGGCAATGTTGACGGTCATTTACAATGCTAACTATACTTTCGACATGTAATACATCAGGGGGCGTAGCTCAGATGGTAGAGCGCTCGCTTAGCATGTGAGAGGTACCGGGATCGATACCGGTCGATATCGGCGCCTCCAACTGATATTTTTTGTTATTTTTTTAGTCGAAAATAACAAACTGCCAATATTAACACCGAATGTTTCAATAACGCAAAATGTAGCAACAATAAATAAAAATGTGTAAATGACTGATGTGCAAAATTACCATCGGCGTTGCCACCAATTACCATATCGTGATTGTTTTAATTGGATGCAACTTTGCACGCTCAAATAAATCCACAAAAATACCGTTTCCAGTTAATTCTGTAAATGATACTTTACTTATTGAACAGTCATTTCTGCAAAATTAATATTGAATTTATTTGTTTTGGTTTTTTGGTTCATTAAAAAATGACTGCAGCATTGCAACGCGACTCCTTATTGGCTATACCACGAATAAGACTTTGAAATGGGTTGTACCAAAAATCTTAATATGATTCCCGCAATTCCACAGGTAAAATCTTTACAGTATAAACCTCTTCGATTTTATGCGATCCTTATTCACGAGAGCTCCTGGTCATTTTCAATAAGTCGAGTCACACAGTCCACGGGCGATTCTATTATAAATAACAATGTGAACGTACCGATCCTTTCCGCCCGGGGAAGCTGAAGAACACGTCGGGTCCGTTCCGGTGCGGCATCTGCCGGAGCACGTTCAGCAGCTTAGCGGAGTGCCGGGGCTGCAACACACACACGCTATTGATTCAAATACAATAGAAGGCATTCATAACAGAAAAGAAGAAACGGATAAAATATTATACCATTCAGAACGTTATAAAACCTCAGAAAACGGTCCTTTTTAACCATTGTACTAAACGTTTTACATGACCATTTCTTTATTTAATAAGCCATTCAATTCCCGCTTATTACCAACGGAATGGGCTCGAATATAAGCCACATTTTCAAATTTCACAGATAACAAAGAAAAATCCCTTTCAACTTAAAAGTTTTAAAATACTACGACATAAACCCTCTCGATATTGGCAGTAATGGCGCCGATAAAGGAAGCCTTGCCAACTCAGAAATAAAACGAGAAAAAATGTATAAAGCCGCCACGCCAGACAGTCTTTATCTCACAAAAAATATTATAATCTTGACTTGTTTGCTGCTAATGACTTGCTTTGACTAAAACCTACTAGAACTATTTAAGCATAGACTATACGCGAGCTAAAGGGACAAGCGATTATCATTCACAGTTAAACATAAACACAAAGTAACTGTGCCGCCTGTGCTGGCTAATTACCGTTTCACCGCACTGTCTGTACAACGATGCAAATTTCAGAAGCATTGGCGGTGTGGCTAATTGCACGTTTGGCCGTAGCCTTCCCCATTTGTCCGCGTTCTTCTCGTATCCCTCTAGTTTATGTTGCCCTGGTCGAATTAGTAGGTTTTTGCGGGGGCGGTAGCCGGGAATTTGCGTCAGGAACGCTTTCAGTTGAGAGTGGTACCACAGTGTAACTTTGTAATGACATTTTTAAATGGCAACAGAGATAGGAATGTTGTTTGTGAAGCAATAAATTGGTTGTTCAGAGTAAAAGGTCAAAGCTGCGTATTTTTATATGAGTTACGGGATAACCCTTTTCGCGTAGATATAGTATATCTTTTTAGCGGTTATTCATTTTCGCTATATAAAATTTCCTTATTTATCTCTAGAATAGAGAGTTACTTGACTTGTAGAAGTAAGTTGGAGAGGCAATAAAAGCCGTTGTTTCTCTCTCTGGCGTGTTGAGCAAAGCGGTTGTCTCGAGAGGTCGCTCGAGCATGGACGTCCTACTGCCGAGAATACTTGACCCGAGATGCCCGGAAACTATCACTTATATCGTAGGCGTCTACTTTTCTTCGAAACGAATATAAAGTTACCCACTGTTTACATCCGGAAAACGTGCCACGTGAGAATAGGAACATAACTTGATAAAAGTTTTAATGCTTTAAGTGCCCGATTTAATATTTATATTATTAAAAATGCGGTTTTAAAATGTGACTAAACCACGACTTTGACAGGGTCAAACTCGTGATTTAGGAGCCAACTGACAAATCCAACTAGTTTATAAAAGTTCTACTTACCCATTTCCCATTGACCGCTTTCATCGCACTGAACAGCTGTTTGAGTTCTTTGACTGTGACGCTATAACTGGCCAGGACTCCCAGCATCTCGATGAGCAGATCTGCAACAAAAGACAACCATATTAAATCGCATAGGGAATGATGAGTCAGGTGCAGCATTCACGACTAGCTCGGAGCAATGAAAACGTTTATCGATGCGAAAGGGAATTGTAGCTGCATTAAAGCTAGTGGTAGTCAATTTCTTACTACCCTAGTGAGGAATATATGCTTTACTAAGTATGTACTGTGATGTAATGACCCATTTTGGCATAGAATAGGATATTTCTAGCACAACTAAATCACGAATCAGAGAGATAAGGGAATTGTTTGAGCAGGCATCTTAATGAGCAGGCATTCCTGCTACAAAATCAATACAACGTCCAAAACAAAAGAGAATGTATCAGTTAAAAATAGAACCGTAGGTAAATATTATTCCTATATAAATGCTCGATTGCACAAATATGGAACTTTGCCACGAATTGTGCTGCCAATAACGATGACCTTTTAACCGTAGAAAATGTTGTCCGAATCGTTTGACCTCTATTGACAAGGTACAAGTGACAAAACAACCAAACCCATTAACTCTGCCAGATTGTCCGTTCCTAAAAGCTTTAGCAAATAGTTGAGTATTATCAATATGTATTCAGTGTTTAATTACACTGTCACGCACAGCACTCGCTCCATTGTAAAACATGCAAGCGAATTGAAATGTTCAAGTAATTAATTCAAATTCACATTATAAATTCAAACGAGGCAACCGAAACAATGCAGTACATGTGTTTATCCTATATTCATGTGAATAATGAAACACTCATTAAGATTAGTTCTGCAATCGACCTGAACGATGCATACTTTGATTCTAAATAGTTCGTGAATATTCAATAACAAAGGATTTCGGTTTATAACGCTCTGAAGCTGATAACCTAATGGTATATCTGTAATTATTGTTTGTTATACCCGAGACAAACTTAATTGCTAGATTACACTCCAGACTTACGTAATCAAATATTTCTTAGAACTGTATAAGATCTAATCGAACCAGACTTGTTTGTATTAAGTATCTAATATAATTAATTCATCATCAACAATTGTTTAGATATTTCAGAGTAGCTCAATATCAATAAACAGACCCATAAATATAAAGTTATAATAATTACTTTATAACTAGTCCGGGCAGCAACGAAAGAAAATACACAGTGGAGTTTAGCAATATATACATCTGTACATACATATTCCAGCAAAATAACAATTGTATTTGAAAAACAAAGCATTTATTCATAAATAAACTTGTTAGCTATACTTATAAACCTTACTGTTTATAGCGGCACAGAAAATTTGTTTTCAAAAAAATATCTCCAAGTTTTCAGATCAATTTATTGCCCATTGGTATCCGCTCCATTAACTTAATAAAACAGACAAAATTGAGCATCTTCTACTTTATATAATTGACCCAAGAAATACCCTCTTTTGAGTATTACATTGCCAATCATTTAAAAAATCTTGTAAACAATTTTAATACATTGTAACAATAACCAGCATCAGCGTTGCATGTCAAGCAATCAATTGTATCCTCCGCACATTTCATGGGAGCTTATTAATTATATTGCGTAATCCTCTTACTCTCTCCCACGGGAGACGATGGGGATGGCCCTATCTCCTATCTATGGGACCACACGGCGAAGTATTGAATATTAATTCGCAGGAAATTGGCGAAACCACAGCCCCTTGAGCCCGCACTTAAGTTTCAATCGCTTGCCTGTTTAATAAATAAATAAATAGCTTACCGCTAAATATCTTCGTAGTTACGCAATTGTTCGGGACTGCTCCAATCAATATTTGATCAGGATTTGAATTATTCGGATTACTTTGTGAAACAACTCTAACTTCTAAAGTGAAATGGGGATTTTGGATTAAAGTGGTATATTTTGTCGTCAGGCTTTTGAATTTTGTTCTGACAGAAATCTTGCAGCGCATCTGCATGTAATCCGTTAAAAGCGCCTTTGCAAGTCAAATCCGTAAGGGAAAAGGTCTTTTAATTATGTTCATTACGTCTCTTGACATATTCCACTAGGAAATCATAAAGTATAGTGCACGACATTTATATAAAACATTTAGAGGTATCTCATCTCTCAGACTGTGGCTGGTGGCAATCACGCAAATTATTCCGCTTGAAAATACTGCGAATAGCGAGCTACGTATATTCCTTCGTCATTCCTCGAGTTTTACCTGAATTCATGAATTATTGCTATTTTTGTAAGTACTTCTTCGTTATAGGGACATACATACAAGTAGGTACATCAAAGCATTTGTATATTATTTTAGTCACTTTTAATTGCAAATATATTTACGAATTTATTTCGTAACTAATATCATGAGTTTTTCATTTTCTAAATGTTATTTTATCTTATGTCACATGGTTGAATGATTATTCTATTAAAAGGTTTTATAACATTCATTATTTGTAGTAGCGTTGCTCGTTGTGTGCGGTGTGTGGTACCTTCTAGAATTAATATCAAACTGCCGAAATCAATGTTACGTTTTTAGGACTAATATTCATGAGCCTACAACGTTACATTTATATAATTCAGCGTCGTCGTCGTCAATCTGTTTCTAAACATGTCTCCCTGATCCCGGCTCGTATCAATCAAGCTCCCTTTGAATTCCGCTTTCATCATTCAGGTAAGTCACATGAGCTTTTTTAAAAATCACCTAACAAAACAACAATGAGGAAAGTCCATCTGTCACGTAATGGCCGGCGCATTGTTCCCGGGTTAATCCCGGGCCGCGTCGGTGGCTAATCCGGGCGTAATTCCGGCATAGTCCGGGATTCCCGCTTCCCGGAGTCCCGGCGCCCTGCGTACCGGGGCTCGCTACGCCTCTGCCCCGGTTAATGCTATCCTCGGGATATTAAAATGCTTCTCGCGATTATGCTTTCGAAATATTAATGGAGATTTTTCGCACCAGTTCTCGGTGAAAAGTCATGTTTATGTTACTTTTATGAGCTCAGTTTAGTTTATTGCTAACTAGGACTTCGCTTGGGCGGTGCTGTTTATGGCATGTCTCCGGAATAAAATATAATGCTGTTTTTATTTATCTTTTAACAATAAACTAGCTGCGCCCTGTGGTTTCACCCAGGTAGCCAAGGATAAAAAACCTACTAGTTAGGTTCCAGATTATTGACAATGTTTGTGCCGAATTTCAGCCAAATCCGTTCCGCTTTACGTTACAGACTAACAAACATCCACCCTCCAAACTTTCGCATTAATAGCATTAGTAGTATTCATGCAATACTATTCAACAACCATTTAAAAAAAAGTGAGTTTGTATTAAGCGTTAATAAAATAGATTCATGTTGCGTATTGTTTTTTTAATTATCCTCTTCTAAAATTGGCCATCATAAATTCAACCATGGTCAATGTACAAACGAAGTAAAACAATGTGCGAATTCAAAGGTTCAATTTGCACCAGGCTAGCATAATACAGCAGGAGCTCTAGTGGCACTTCGGGTACTAGTGGCTAAAAACAAACTGATCGAAATATCGAATGCTCTCAAACGCACGCTTGTTTGATTCGGGTAGCTTTACAATCAACGTCAATGGTCAATGTCGGGCAGCACAGCGCAAATACAGATTATAATGGAGCTTTTGAACTTAATTAAATATTTCCCTCGATCTATTTAATTTGAATCTTTTAACGATTTAATCTGAAACCGAATCAGGTAGAATCGCTGTATTATTTTTACATCGTGGTTTACCGGAATTGCATAACTTGTTAATTGAAAAAGGATCAATATTCTGATATGAAAACTGTATTGCACCATTTATTAAAATGGTGCTTTATTTAATAAGGCAGCGTGATACATTATAACTATATTAATTAGTTGCTGATGATTTCTACATAATTATAATAACAATAAAATTAACAATTGCATTTACAAACTAACATTAATGAATCTCTTCCTCATCGATAATGTTCACAAAACCCGTTAAGAAACAGCACTACAATTTTATTTCTCCGCGATAGAAAGATGATTGTGCTGAGTAGCTGACAGCACTATTACAGCCTGCCCAGTCCAGCTTACCTTAAGCACTCTGTCAGGAACCAAGCTATTACAGTTCAGACACAATAAGCGAACGGTGTTGAAAAATTGATTGTCTGGTTCATATTTCAAAGCTTATTAACTCAAGGTATATTAAACAGGATAGCTAACAACTTGCTATAATAGGGGTGTATAAACAAGGTTTTGGTGTTGGGGCTGTTGCTTATGGTTGTTTAAAGAAAAAAGCTTGTATCTGACGACTAATTGAAAGAAAAAAGCCAATAGAGGTGACAAGAACAGTGGCGTACACGTACAGGGAACCTAAGAGTGGGACAGAGGTCACAACAGATATGACGCCACAGCAGCACCATGAATTTACCTAACAAACAGAAATGTTATCGATGAAGAAAACTATAATAGCCGTTTTTAAAAATAGCGAAATATGATACATATTAACTTAGCACGTAGCACAAAAGAAAACCGGTTAGAAAAAGTCCTGGAGGCGCCGGGTATCGATCCCGGTACCTCTCGCATGCTAAGCGAGCGCTCTACCATCTGAGCTACGCCCCCTGATTCTAATGTTATCGAATATTACATTTTATTCATTACAACCTTACAGTTGCTCAAGGTAGTAAATTGTGACATAAGAATGTCAAAATAAATCCAAAATATTCTTACTGGAGGCGCCGGGTATCGATCCCGGTACCTCTCGCATGCTAAGCGAGCGCTCTACCATCTGAGCTACGCCCCCTGATTCTAATGTTATCGAATATTACATTTTATTCATTACAACCTTACAGTTGCTCAAGGTAGTAAATTGTGACATAAGAATGTCAAAATAAATCCAAAAAAATCCTATTGGAGGCGCCGGGTATCGATCCCGGTACTTCTCCCATGCTAAGCGAGCGCTCTACCATCTGAGCTACGCCCCCGTTGAAACATTCAACGAATATCACGTCTAGTTTGACCATAGTGAAACATTGCGTATGCCACAAGGTGAAATTAAAATGCTTGCTTTTTTGCCACGACCTTCATATCCATAGGTCTAAGCTACACAAAGGTAAAAAAAATCACACTCAATCCGCCCAAGCCAAATTGTTAAATGTTATCCACGAGTATTATTATCTTAGCAAAAAATAATACACCTTGCAAAAGTTTAATCTAGTTGGAGGCGCCGGGTATCGATCCCGGTACCTCTCGCATGCTAAGCGAGCGCTCTACCATCTGAGCTACGCCCCCTGTTGGAAACTGCTGCCAAATTACTTTACACATGGTCCAAGGCACACAGTACGTAACGCCCAAGGCGATATAAACTAGACCACGCAGCGAACGTGACATTTCGTTAACGCATTAATATTCTGCGCACACACACGTGCCTTTCACTTAAAGAGTTAGTACTACCAAGATAAGTAAAACAATGCACCAATGCTCGACTACTTAACTTTGATGACGTTGAGTGATTGCTGACACTAATATTTCTAATCCAAGACCAGACCACACTAAGCATCTTATTAGAAGTGTAACACCTATAGGCGTTTTATAAGCTAAAACTCGCAATGATTATAGTGCATCTTCTCTTTAACATGATATTATTTAAATGCAATCTATTGGTAATCATGGTTTCCTGGTGCCGACTCATTATCTGATTACTCTTAAAACTGGTTAGTGGTCTCCGAGCGTTAAAATAATGTAATCAGGGTGAGGTTTCCTTCATTTTCTACCCAAGTTTGCGTTGTTTACGAGCTGGGTAAGTGATTGCAAACGCCGCACCGCCGCCCATAAAGATGAATAGGTCCTTAGGGTAGCCAACTGCTCAAAAGGTCGCAGACTAAATTGTACAGCGGTGTAAATTATGGGGAAGGCTTATCTAAAGTAATACAACGCTGTTCTTCTTGTCTTGATTTCTTTATACAAGGTTATACTATATTTCCATGATTAGTATTATTCGATTTTGTAACATCACCAGCTTCAATTCTGATTATTAAGTAGCATTTGACGGTGCCGGTATCGATCTCGCATGCCAAGGGAGTGCCCTACCATCTGAACTACACTTCCTACTACAGTACCATTAATAAAAAACAATTTTATTGCGGTTATGTGCTTGCGCAGCCTACTTTGACGCTAAGATACTGACACGACTCGAAAATAAGTTATTTGCGTGTTTGATACAATGACACTCTGAATAAAATAAAATTATTATACTGCTGTAGTGATGTTCCTCTTCTCCGGAAGCTTCCCAACGTCTTATATAAATTACATAAACAAAAAAGTGTTGCCTTGACAGGTAACGTTGCGCCCTCCTCCGTCTTCAAAGCGCGAGGGGTACAAACATCTGACAGCTGTCATGTTTAGCCCAATAAAACTCCATGGCGTTATGATACCCTGGTATCCCTGGGAATCATACTCAACCCTTTTTGAGATTCAGTGAAAGTAAAAATTTTGCAAAATTGCTAAAAGGATTTTCAGTTTATTTGTTAACATTTTTTGCAGGAATACTGTTGTTGGTATATTATGCCTATCTACATTAAAACCGTTTTAAGTTGTTGCAGGTTTTTTGTACAGGGGTTGGGCTATGTAAACCGCCCCCACTTCCCGTGGGTGTGGTAAACATCAATTATCACGTACTATTAAACCTCCAAAGGGGCTCAGAGGTCCTGGTATCTACGAGACACCATTACAACCCTTTTAACTAACGGGTACTTGTTCCACCCCAAAAGGAATGTCAACAGACATCCTGATTCGTTCTGATTTCCCAGTTGCGATGGGAATAGTAAGATGGACAACGTTTCTTAAGATGGAATCTTTTTTTTCGTATTAATGATTCAAAGAATGTAATCGTGATCTTCTTGGTTAGATAGTTTAAAGTCTTTTGAAAATCTTTTGATCAGTTCTGGTATCCCAGTCACGATGGGAAAAGTAAGATTGCTAATATTTCTTATGACGAAATCAACATAATGTAAGGAATTTAACCGCCGCCAGTATGGTGGCGGCGGTTAACACACCATTACTTTGTAGAAAAAAATAATTAAACCAAAACTCCAATATGTCTGTGTTATCCTGGTACGCGTGAGAATTTAAGAAGCTCCCTGTGATTTTGTCCACGGGCTGCGCCACAAACGCGCGCACCGAAACAAACATGTAAGTAAAGCTTTTGAGCTTCCTATTATAGTGATTCAAAAAGATTATTGATTGCCTCAAGGGATATATAATAGTTAACGCAATTTACTCAATCCTACATCGTTACAAATTACCTATTGAAAAATGTCCTAGATTAATTCGGCGGTTTTTCCCAAACTATTCAACATCAGGCGTGAAAAGATATAATTGCAAACTTGTAACGCGTCAACTGGTAGTGGTAACAGCTAGACTTTCGCACCTGCAGCGATGTACGACGCATTTAATTAAAAGTTTTCCACTTAAATTTTCCGGCAACAAATTGTCTAACTTTTTATTTGATGTGAAGGCAAAGAACTCTTTTATTTTCTAATTCTATAAAATCTCCTAAAGTATTAAGAAATCTGTTTAATTTTGCGTTATCTTTGGAAGTTCTTATTTTGTACATATTTTTTTTATTATTCTTCGGTCTAACTTTTTTTGACATTCCTTGTGTTGTTAGGCTTCCGTCAGCATTTGTGCCACAATATAACCCTTATGGTGTCATGGTGCCCTGGTATCGGTGAGAAACTATTTAAAAACTGCATCAACTGATAAGTTTTTTTTTTTTTTACTACAATCTGTTACCGTGCTGGAACAATAAATAGTATGTTTGTCGGTGTGTGGAGGTCATGCTCAGTATGTGACTTTAGTGTCACATCCTACTTTATATTATGAGGATTTAAGTATATCCTGCGGTGTTTTCCGTTTCAGTCTACGGTTTGTCCGGGTTTCTTCCATCAGTGCTTTTGCCAAGGGGTTGGGATGGTTGGTAATTCGTTTTTTATAACATTTCGTATGGTGTAGAATTTCCTGCTGACTGTATTGACTCGTAGGTCGTGATGTAATTGTTCGTTTGTGACAAACCAGGGTGCGTTGGTTGTCATTCTTAGCATTTTGTTCTGAAATCTTTGTATGATTTCAATGTTAGAATGTGAGGCTGTCCCCCATAACTGTATACCGTTTGTCCAGATAGGTTTTAAGTATTGCCTTATACAGTACAGGAGGAGTTTGCTAGTCAATGATCGTTGTGATCGCCGACCTATTAACCAGTAGAGTTTGCGTATTTGTAGTCCCAGTTGTTTGCGTTTGGTGAATATGTGTTTTCCACGTGAGTCGCTTATCTAGATGTAAGCCCAAGTACCATATATGATCGGTTTGAGGAATCTCAAGGTTGTTGAGCGTTACTCTCGGGCAGGTACCCCTTTTCAAGGTGAAGGTAATATTGGCTGATTTGGTTTCATTCGCTTTGATTCTCCACTTTCTAAGCCAGTCCGATATCTCGTTTAGGCTATTTTGCAGGATTCTAGTCGCCTCTGTTGGGTCCTTATGGGAAGCAAGGGTTGCAGTATCCTTCCTAACTGATAAGTAACGTTATTATTTTACACCAAAATAAATAAATAACTCCTAAGCTCATAAGAGACTCGTGCTTTCTTAAGGATTTTAATATTGAACACATATATTGCAAAGCGTCTTCCCTTTTGAAATATGCTAATAAAAATACTTTATTTTTTTGTGACATTCCTTGTTATTGTTAAGCTTCCCCTCAGCATTTGCGGCCATAAAACAACCCTTATAGACACATGGCACCTTAGTATCTGTGAGAAACTATTTAAAAACTGGTAAATGGCGGACCAACTGCATACACACACCAAGAGACGCTTTAAATTTGCGCCAAAATAAATTCCAGACGACATCTTACTTCTCATGAAACTCTAGTTTTCCTGGGAATTGCAAGATTGAACAATTTTACTACGGAGCGTCTTCTTTCCTCAAAGATATTAAATAAAAAAACGTTAAGACTTTTTATTTTTGTGAAGTTGTGAAATGGCTAATCTTTACTGGCTCCTTTCATATTCGTGAAGCGTTCTTGAGAATCCCTCAGGTTCTTATAAACATTTTTAAACGTCTACCTGAGGGGTTATGGCTTCCTGGTACGCATGAGAAATAAACACACCCCGTGCGAGTTAACGTTCAGGGAAAGATTTGAAGTCCTCTTTGCCTTGTTATGACACGAGCACGTCAGCACGTGAATGTATATATGATGAGATAGGTAAACCAGTTTTAATTTAACATAGGTCACGTAGATAGATGTTATAATTTTAATGGTAATTTAATACTAAAAACATCTTTATGTAAACAAAAATAAACTTGGAGGCGCCGGGTATCGATCCCGGTACCTCTCGCATGCTAAGCGAGCGCTCTACCATCTGAGCTACGCCCCCTAATATCAACTTGGACAAAATACACGTTCTTATTAAAGTCCACTACAACAATAGATATTGCCTCAAGCTATTCAAACTAGATCAAGACCACATTGACTAATACTTTCACGCACATTTCAAACGACGCGTAGCGCATAATATTCTCCATTAAGATGTAAACGAGTTCGGAGTACTTATATCGGCCCAATTACGAATCTAATCTCATTTTCTCTTCTTAACCCGATTTTCCAGTGTCTTGGCCATCAAGCTTGGAGAATTCCTAATGACAGTTCCAGTTATCAGAAATTCTCACCATTCCGTTTTAGTAATTACAATGTTTATTATAAAGCTATGTGAACCTAGTACTTGCAGTTCCCCTTGAAGCTTTCCTACCTTTTAAATTATTTCTACCTTTGCCACTATAATTAAATTAGTACTTCACTATTTCCCGCGTGTGAGGAAATAAATTAAAACCGCAAACAAGCGTTGCATTTCCATCTGCAACTATTACCAAGTAGCTTGATAGTTGCATTTAATTAAAACTTTCCTAGACGTTCATATAATTTCTGGCTACAGGTACTATTGTAGAGGGGAGAAGAATTCCCAGCGACTGTGTTTCCGAGTTCATATAACCTGGATCTATTCAAATCGCGCGTTAATAGCTTCTCTTGGGTTTTGAGACAAGATTAAGATCAAGAGGATCATAGACGTACCTATCTAATTTATAAAAAAGTAGAATTGGTGTTTGTGCATGATTACTACTTTCCCAACGGGTAATGTTATTCGAAGATCCTGTTTCTTCTCTGATTACTGTTCTGTTTCTTTGCTGTCTTATTTAATTTTTATACTATAAATATATAGTCTCATGGCTAAATTATCATAGGATATGGTATATGTTGATTTATACATTTAAATCGAACAATATCATCAACTCGAGTCTGTTTATTAGTTTGTCCAACAAGACGATTCACTAACAATAAAATCAATGGTTCTATTATTTCAGATTTTCAGTGTTTTCA
Organism: Ochropleura plecta; assembly: GCA_905475445.1. NCBI lineage: Eukaryota > Metazoa > Arthropoda > Insecta > Lepidoptera > Noctuidae > Ochropleura > Ochropleura plecta. Next base: position 23,989,309 of record FR997722.1, read on the forward strand.
CAATATAGGACTTGTCTAAAGTTTCTGAAACAGTAGTTCAACAATATCAAATGTTACTTCGAAAGGAATCACTTGAAGTTATTCTCTAAATTCACTGAAAAGACGGTTAATCGGTCTAAAATGAATAGGCAAATAAAAATGTAACTGGATGGATCAGGCAGATGCGTACCTTTTGTAGTAACAAATTTCTGGTAATAAATCCCAATCGAAACACTCAATTACACTTTACCCGACCCGATCAAACGTTATATTTTTTAAATATATAGATAGTCAAGCTGCAATACGTTCGTTTCGACGTGCAAACTCGGTATGAAATGTTTTATTCAGAATCTACAAGTTCCTTGTGTTTTTGCAACAGAAACTTGTAGAGTTCAAGTTGGGTAAACTAAATTCCGGTCCAATGAGTTCAAAATTTGAAATATAACGCTAAGATGAACAGCTCCCAAGAGTTGTTCCCTGGGGGTTGTGAACAGTGTTAGTTTACATTATTTGGAACTTCACACCTATCTAATTGACAATAATAACACGTATATTCTCTTACAGCTAATCCCTTCACAGTTATGTTTGAAATGACCGTGATCTTTATTCTCGTTACAATAAGGACATAAATTACATGTGATCTGCAAATAGCTAACTTTTCGCGTATGGTCATAATCGGTGGTAATGCTGTAATCTTATTTTTCAATACAAAAAAGTTTAAATTCAAAAGTTGAAAGTTTGACGACACGGTTGGCGCAGTGGCTGAGCTATCGACTGCTACGCTGCGTGTCGCGGGTTCGATTCCCGCACGGAACAAATGTTTGTATGGCCTACAGATAGTTGTTCCGGGTCTGGATGTTTGGGTATGTCAGTTTAAATGTTTTTAAACGCACCCACGATACATGAGGAATCCAAGTGTGGGGCAACGTTTAAAAAAAAGTTATTTCTACAAAGAATTTAATGAAGATTTACCAAAATAGCCTTCCTGACAACGCCATTCGTGCACCACATGATCTCTGCCTGTGTTTATATTACTATATGTTGTCATTATATGGGCAGTATACCATGACAATCGGAGGTATTAAGAAAACTCCGTGAAGAGTGTCTCGGTTATGAATGTGTTATGAGTAGGTGAAGTGTGGCAAAGAAAATATGGCAAGAAAGGGAGACGGGAGTGAGCACTGAGAAGACCCGACTGATAGGCAACATGTACAAAATGAATATTATGGAAAAACCAGCCAAGTGCGAATCGGACTCACACACGGAGTTCAATAGAAAAATGGTTGTGGCATACAGACAGACAGATTTACGGACAGGGTAAAACTATGAGGATTCCGTTTTTGCCATTAGGCATCGGAATCCTAAAAACGAATAACGCGCTAACTACAAAAAACAATGCTGGATGTGAACAACTGCGTTATTTTTTTTTGGAAACTGATACCAAAAACCTAAGATAAGGTAAATAGTGCCGACATTTAAGATGTTAGTATAAAATGTTAGCAGTTATTCTAGCCCCTAGTTACTTACTAGAAGATTTTTGATGTTTCTATTTTAAATAACTATAACCATTCGTTTTCACAGCTGTTCAATACCTCTCAATCAAGTAAGAAAAACTATTGGAATTCACCGATACGAAGAACCAATCTTCAACGATAACGTAACTTCTGTACAGTTTCAAAACTAAATAATAAGTTTCGACTAAAATAAACCCACTTCAAAAATATTCTTATTGGAGGCGCCGGGTATCGATCCCGGTACCTCTCGCATGCTAAGCGAGCGCTCTACCATCTGAGCTACGCCCCCGTTGAAACATTCTACGAATATCACGTCTAGTTTGACCATAGTGAGCCATTTATACGTATGCCACAAGGTGAAATTAAAATGCTTGCTTTTTTGCCACGACCTTCATTTCATAAGTCTAAGCTACCAAACGTAATATCACACTCAGTCCCCTGGCCAAGTTGTTAAATGTTATCGACGAGTATTATTATCTTAGAAAAAATAATACACCTTGCAAAAAATTAATCCAGTTGGAGGCGCCGGGTATCGATCCCGGTACCTCTCGCATGCTAAGCGAGCGCTCTACCATCTGAGCTACGCCCCCTGTTACTACAGTTAGCAAAACAATCCACTTTATTCTGATAGTAAGTAGCCTTGTTTAATGGCAAGGACGTTGCAAGCAAATTGGAACATTAATGCCGTACCTTTCACTCGACCAACAGCACGTTTTCGGCTGGCCACATAAGTCCGTTATCTCACGTACTATAAATTACTTTGATATGCCACTGGTATTAAATCGGGTTGTAAAACATTATACAATGGCAGGCAATAAAGATGATTAAGATTAATGATGCCTATTTTTGAGCCGACTGTTTTGATCCAGTTACCAAATACTAGATTATTTTAAATGAAAAGTAAGGCTCGGAAATAGCTGTATACTAAACAAACAAACATTTGCCATGTCAAGAAAATTGGAGTGAACGTCGACGACGTCTTTGTACCATTTAGAGTTTATCCGACTTCTATACCTGATAAAAACACATTTCTCAGTGCTTTCCAATAACCCCATCACCGAAGACGACGTTGCCTTCCGTTTCAGACAACTGATACATTGGTTCTTATTTGTCTATCCCTACTGATGGTAAAATGTACCTGATTCTCCTGATGATCCATGGTGAGTAGGATCAGCCACGCTAGAAGTATTAGGTTTAATTGCTCTTTTTACTAAAAAGTGCAGGCCGTGAAACAAAAACACGTACAACCACTGTATAAGTACGTAGTTAACTTGTTGATAAAGCAAAGAAATATTTTGATACGACCACCAACAGGGGGCGTAGCTCAGATGGTAGAGCGCTCGCTTAGCATGCGAGAGGTACCGGGATCGATACCCGGCGCCTCCAACAGATTTTTTTCTGTTATTTTACTAGTTAAAATCATGCTAATTACCAACATTAACACCGCATGTTTCAGTAAAGCAAAAAGCAACAATAATAATTGAAACAAATTTCATCGGCGTTGCTTGCTCCTTTGTTTTAATTGAATGCGCCTCAACTGTTTTTGACACGCCTATTTTGAGAAAAATATTATTTAACTGAGCATTGAATCTTATAAGAATGAATAAGGAACACGTGAGAACAAAACTGACATAGTTATCAGAACTTCAGGCGTCCATATTCTCACAGATAGATAAGAAGGAGGGTTCTACTTCCAAACCGTTGAATTCAATTGGTCAATTTGATGGAAATAATCAAGTCTATTGGATAATTCATTCATTCCGTTTAGAATACAATTCAATAATAACTATGTATTTGATCTATTTTTTTTCATGGTTCGTTGGCAGTTCTACCATGGAAGCGACAAAAGAGTAGGGCGGTAAATCCGTTGTAACAGAGTGGGTATTTAACCCTCTCTGTTGCCTCAATCTCTTTCATTTTAGATCAACATTGATTTTATTTTATTTTATATTTATATTTCGAATTTCATTCTGTCATTTTATCTTCAACAGCCACTTTTTCGCTCATTACGTCTTTGGATCTCGGCTAGCAGCCACTTGTGCTAGTTATTGTATTTTTTTCACTAAATTGTACCTATTTGTGAAAATCAGTTTGTGCAGTTTTAGTTTAGTTCAGTTTGTGATAACTTTGTGATTTTACTGGGAGTGAACTATGATGTTCTTATAACTATGAGAACACTAATCTATATCATGTAAAGAACATTTTTTTTTATTTGTTTCGTTTTTTTTTTCTAATCTTAACTATCTGATGAATGTCTTTTTTTTTGACGGTATGGTGTCACTACCCTCAGAGTTACTATGACATCATACAGGTATCGTTTACTACATGCTTATTAACTGCGCATGCGGCTATTTCCCGCAAACAAGCTTCCTTTCTTAGGCATGAATGGCGACCATTATTAAAAACATTATGGTTCACACCTAAACTAGGACATCAGAAGAACTCAAAGGATTCTTAACACAGTGGGTAAGGAGCGTAAAAATTCAGGTAGAGTTGAAAGTTGGGAAGAGAACTAATGTTAGCAACCCCGCTGTAACATGTTATACACATTTATGATACTCTGGTAACTGTGAGAAAAGTGATCCATATTTTGCCGAGATTGAAGGATGATGTATTATGGAATACATACATGCAATCAGTGGTCTGAATTCGGATGATTTTGTTAACTCTTGGTGATAATTGCTTCAGTGTTTTGCAATGTATTTTTTTAATAATCTATCTCACCTTATGGCGAAAGCGCGGTAGCGGTAGCCCGCGAAATAAAAATGCGTTGTCGTTTCGTGAGACAGTTTGCCTCTCCGTGTGAATTAAAAGGAGAGGTGTTAAGGAGTTTATTTTAAAACCTTGCATTCTTACATCTCGTGTTGCACTATGATGCTCTAGTAACTGTGAGAACACTTATTTTCCCAAGACACATGGTTATTATTATTTTTATTGAGGAACTTTTACGATATGGAATCAATGTTCTCACAGTTACTAGAGCATCATACATTAGTTGCTATGCGATTTTAACTAAGCACGACGTATGTAGTTTGTTCGAGGGATAGAGAAAATTCCCATGAACAAGCTTTCTTTCTCACGCATGTGTGCATGGGGCCTATTTTATTTATTAAATAAGCATCTGCGTAAACATGAATTTGTTCACACCTTAACTAGGACATCAGAAGGACTCAGCAGGATTCTTACTCAGTGAGTCCGCAACGTAAACATAAATTATAAGGGGAGATCGAAACGAGGGCTAATCTCGGCAAGATATGGAACGGTTCTCACAGTTACTAGAGCATCATAGTCCACGGTGTGATATAAGAATGTAGGTTCTTATAATGAATTTCTTACACCGTTCATATATACATTCAGTCAAAAAGTATCGGGAATGGATGATTTGTTTATGGTTCCAAGTTAAATTTTTGTTTTTTTTTGTAGTTGTTAGATTGGCACAACTGTTTTCCATTTTTGCGCGGAGTTTGAGTTGCATCTGTTATTTATATTAAATACAGTGCTGGTTTTAGTAATATCATATATAGGGTGTATTTCGAATTTCATAATGGACAAAAATATCGAACAAAGAGTTTGTCTTAAATTTTGCATCGCCAATGAAATTTCGTGTTCGGAGTCACTGAAAATGTTACAGAAGGCTTACGGTGAATCGACTTTATCAAAAACTCGTGCTTATGAGTGGTTCAAAGCGTTCAAAAGCGGTCGAGATGTGATGGAAGATTTGCCTCGCTCTGGTAGGCCGTCAACGTCTGCAACTGAAGTTAACATCGCAAAAGTGAAGAAAATAGTGACTGAAAATCCCCATTCAACTCTGAGAGAGATAGCCGCCAAACTTTCTGTATCTCACGAGTCGATCCGTACCATTGTAACTAATCATTTGGGTATGAAACATGTTGCTGCTCGGCTAGTCGCAGGTCGCTGACGCAGGTCCTCACCGGACACGGAAGTTTCGGGAGGTTCCAGCACATCATCGGGCGGGAGGAAACGCCCGGGTGCCACCATTGTGACGATCGCCCGGAGGACACGGTGGAGCACACAGTGGCGGTCTGCCCAGCTTGGGCGGAGCACCGCCGCCCGTGCCCTCGTAGAGGCGATCGGTGGCGGCGATCTCTCGCGTCCGGCCCTGGTTCAGTCCATGGTCCGGGGCGAGAGGGAATGGGAAGCGGTCACCACCTTCTGCGAAGCAGTATTGCTAGCAAAGGAGGTGGCCGGGCGTTTGAGGGAGAGAACCTCGAACCAACCCAGCCGCCGCGGGAGACGCCCTCCGCCTGCCGGGGTTGCGGGATGTTCGAAAGAGATACCGCGGCCCCGGAACGTAAAGGGCAACAGAAGGAACATGGGTGGGTTTTAGTCAGTAAAAGTCTGACATGCCCCCCCCCGCTCCGCCCAGAGTGGGGGAAGTCATTTGATGATTTCCCATCCGAAAAAAAGGGACTATAAAAGTAAATTCTTTTTTATAACAAACTTTTATAATAATTATTACTTACTAATAAAATCTATGATATAAGATTATCATTAACTATAAAATCACAGATCAGGGTTTCTTGTAAATGATTTTTATAACTGCTATATAATATCTAATAATCACAAGATTAGAAGTTCGAAACATAAACCGATACTTATAATAACGCCGTGCACAAATTCGTAAATGGTAAATGTAACGTGTTGATCAATAGTGCACGTTTCCTTTGACTTTACTGTTCTCATGCCCTAAGTAGTATTGACTTTCCTCGCAGGGATGTAATTATTTCATGCCCAGTAGTAGTAGTAGTAGATGGACCTGCTTGTGGTACACAAGCTTTAAATCCAATAGCAATACTTTCATAACCTTAGATTTCTTTATTTACACTTTGTCTCCCCAAATTGTAATTGGCAAAATGCACGTTTCATTTATTTTATTGTGAATTAGCTTTGTAATAAAATATGTTAATAATATGCTGATTTAAATAAAGCAAAAAATCTGATAATTAGCCAAATAATTAGCCATCCTCGTAGATATTATTATAGTAGATTTTATTTTGTTTGTTTAGTTTTAGACAACTTCTTGAGTCATAGTTATATTTTTGATAAATCATTAAGAAAATAAGCAGTTTTATATTTTTGTCAAATAGTTTATTAAAATATGTATATCTATCTCAAAAAACAACTCCAAGACGATCAACAGTCTCTAAGACGATCTTCCGTCCCTCGAATCGTATATCATCTTAAAAATGTAAAGTAGGTTCTTGATATTAAATTTATCAAAACACTTTTGTAGATGACTGTACATACGTCAGATTTTCACTCGGTCGCGAGTTGACTACAACAAAAATAGGTAAAATCGAAAAGTGCTAACTCGCGCCCAGTCGCGAGTTTATGAGGCGCGAGTTAACGAATAAGCCTGACTGGTGATGGCAGGTGCGGCCTAGTTTACTTAGATCGATACCTACAATGGGTTAGGTTGACAGTGTCAGTTGCAGAGTTGCGTACAAATAGATTTATGTAGCTTATTTTTATCGCTTTATCTCTCAAACTCTAGTACTTGGAGCAAAACTTTGATTAATCGTAAAAGTGAAACAGATATACAGTTATGATTTCCAAAATACTCATAAACTTTTACTATAAAAGACATTGTAAAACGATGTCCACAACATGAATATGTTCCTCGCGTTAACAGAACTAATATCAGAACAAACTATTACAATTAAACTTCCGTACAGCTCTGCGATCGTAACACACAACAATGTTTATTACGCCTTGCAGTTCCCTAATATCACATTGTATGTAAACAATGCTTCCCCGGTAACAGTGGGAACAGTAACCCATGCATTTTTTAATCTCGATTTTAGAGCCATCCTTATAATATAAGAGACTTGCATGTTTTGCTGAATTAGGATCTCCTAGTATAGGTGTGAACTAACCAAAAAACTATTACAAGTTCGTCTTTGAATCTAGGTATTGTGAAAAATATGAATTAAAATATTACGCCAGAAACATTACATATTTCATTGAAAGCTCCGCCATAGAAGTGTAAATACCAAATCTGGTGACTTCAACACATTAAGTTTACAACCTCCATAAAATATATACTCTGGTAACTATGAGAAAAGTGGTCCATATTTTGCTATGATTCCAAGATGTTGTCTTTTATGAATTTTTTGTGAGTTTCCTGACGTTGCCTCATTTGTGTCAGAATTCTCATGACTTCAGTCTGGCAGGCTAAGGCTCATCAGAACTTTAGTGTGTATTTCATGGAATAATACAGTGTTATATATTTATCTAGGTATTTGTTGAGTTGGAAATGATTAGCCCAACTACGTCGTCGCTGTGATAAAGTTTGCCTCCACGGGAATTCAAGTTATATGAACGATGTAAGAAATTTATTATAAGAACCTACATTCTTATATCACATCGTGGACTATGATACTCTAGTAACTGTGAGAACTGATCTATATCTTGCCGAGACCAAACTATTTTTATTCGTTTCGTCCTCCCCTTATAATAAAATAAAAAATCAGGTAAAGATAAATTATTTATATGTACCTGATTTTTACGTTGCGGACTCACTGAGTAAGAATCCTGCTTATGTCTTAGTCAAGGTGTGAACAAATTCATACTAACGCAGATGATTATTTAATAAATAAAATAGGCCCCATGCACACATGCGTGAGAAAGAAAGCTTGTTCATGGGAATTTTCTCTATCCCTCGAACAAACTACGTCGTGCTTAGTTAAAATCGCATAGCAACTAATGTATGATGCTCTAGTAACTGTGTGAACATTGATCCCATATCGTAAAAGTTCCTCAATGAAAATATAAGTCTCTTGGGAAAATAAGTGTTCTCACAGTTACTAAGAGCATCATAGTTCAACACAAGATGTAAGAATGCACGGTTTTATTTTTGACTTCTTTACACCTGTCCTTCGATTTCGCACGATTCGCACGAAAAGGCAAACTGTCTCGCATAACGACAACGCATTTTGATTTCGCAGGTACCCTGGCGCTTTCACGCTGATTCAATTCACACCAAGATTGTGACGACAAGCTTTATCAAAATCATCTGAATTCTGACATTACTAAATGAGCCAATGATGGCAGGTATTCCCATAATATTATAATATCATCCTTCAATCTCGGCAAAATATGGATCACTTTTCCCACAGTTACCAGAGTATCATAAATGTGTATAACATGTTACAGCGGGGTTGCTATTGTTGCTAACTTATGTTTTTTTCCCAACTTTCAACTCTACCTGATTTTTTATGCTCCTTACCCACTATGTTAAGAATCCTTCTTAGATCTTCTGATGTCCTAGTGTAGGTGTGAACCAAAATGTTTATTTAAATAATGGTCGCCATTCATTCCTTAGAAAGGAAGCTTGTTTTCAGGAAATAGCCGCATGCGCAGATAATACGCACGTAGCGTTAGTTAGTTAGCGACGTCTTTGGTGATGAAGTTATTGGAAAGCATTATGGTAACCGACCTAAACCAAAGAATTGCACGGGCAACGGACAGGTCAGCGCAAGGTGTGTCGATGAAGGTCGAGATCTTTTAGTAAATGTTCGAAAAACAAGATCGGTTGTTGTGACGACGTTCGGGGAAGGCTACTTTCTTGTTCGGATAAATACGAACCACTGCGCACTGTTGCGTCAATATTGTCCGGTTACTACAATGCCTATATATTATATATACACTTTTACTATATCGTGGTTAAGAAAGTCGAAGGCTTATGACTCCATGTGCGTTGTGTTGCCTAGTAATTGTGAGAAATCTTTCTCAACCCCACCGATACCCTTCGAGGTCAAAAAAAATTCTGTACAGGTTCACCATTATCCCTATACACGCGACACCTTGATCCTTTTCCTTGTATCTTCTGATACCTTAGTGTCCTTGGAAATAATGAGACTCCCTTGAGAATTCCGTTATGAAACGGAAGTCTAGCATAATTTTGTTGGCACTTTAACATGAAACATGGTTGGCATTTTACAGAATATGATATCTGAATTAATTTATAATAAACTATATTTAACTACTAGCTTCCGCCCGCGACTTCGTCCGCGTGGCATAGTTACTTTGTGCTAACGCTAACTTTAACCCGCGTGATGACCCGGAAAAAATGTATCTTTCTCTCCCCTTTTCTTCCCTCATTCTCCCCCTTTCCTCACTTTAAAAAAACTTGCCTATTTCCGACACCAGGGCCCCAACTATCTCTGTACCAAAATGCATCAAAATCGGTTCGGTCATTTAGGCGTGAAGCCGTAACAAACACGATACGGTTGGCGCAGTGGCTGAGCGATCGACTGCTGCGCTGTGTGTCGCGGGTTCGATTCCCGCACGGAACAAATATTTGTATGACCTACAGATAGTTGTTCCGGGTCTGGCTGTTTGTGTATGTGAGATTGAATGTTTGTAAACGCACCCACGATACAGGAGAAATTCCTAGTGTGGGGCAACTTTAAAAAAAAAAGAAAAAAAAAGAAAGAAAGAACAAACAAACAAACTCACTGTCGCTTTTATAATATTAGTAAGGATTTATGAAAATAACCGAAGGTAACTGAATGCCTATTCAGTTATTTAACGAAATAAGCTACGTTAGAGGTCCTAACTGTAGCTACCTTACACTTAAAAAATCCAAGTGCCTACTTAAATAATAAAACTGATCCTAAATACACTACAGCTACAACTAAATAAAACTTAAAAAATAATAATTTGAATTTTATAAGTATTTAACCTGAAAATAATTTAAGTACTAAATTATATATATATTTTTTGTTTTTTTTTAATATATCTAATTATGCCTATTATCTATAAGAACCTATTAATTACCAAATAAAGTAGGTACTAAAACTAAATAATTCTAATAGAATTATACCCAGAAATATGTAGGTAAGTACAACTTGTAACAAAAAAAGAAATTAAAATAAAGCTAAAACGCCTGTCCAATACTGGGTCCACCCTTTATAGCAGAACTTTTTATGTCATAATTTTATTTTGCATAACAACGGATAGCATAAACTTCATTTCGCAGAAAATTGTTTGGCAGACACTCATTTATCATACATTCAAAACTCATAATTTTGTTAGACAGAATCATCTCTAGACATAAATTTCATATCCATAATATTCAAAAAGCAGAAACATCATTTCGCAGAAAGTTCACAGTCAGAATCGTCTTTTGACATATATTTCATATCGATATCATTAAACGGCAGAATTGTCATATCGCAGAAAGTTTATAGTTAGAATCATCTTTATCATTATTTGTTGTCATTTATTTTAAGTAATTATTTATTTCTTTAAAATAATATCATTTATTATAACTATTATTTAATTGAATTTGTAATAATGTCATTTAATTCCATAAGTAATTATTATCCTAATGTAAATAGTTCAGTTCCGGGTAAACTACTAAAACAATCTCATTTTCTATTAATGCAAGTCGTTACTGGCACTCGCCGGCCGCTGCCGCGGCACCGCTCGCTCCGCTCGCTCGGCTCGTGCGTAGGGGGTCACAGTTTTAACCTAACCTAACCTACCCATTTTTTACAAAAATTTAACCACGTAGCAGGTCACTGTTTTGACCTAACCTACCCTAGCCATTTCTGCCATCTGATGGTATGCCAGGTGAAATTATACCAAATAATAATAGCTCTAAATGAACATTATGCTAAACGATATTGTGCGAAATTTGAATTCTGCCAATCGTAATTATACTAAATGTAATTCTGCCATCTTAAAAGTATGCCATAGTAAATTCGAAGTTTTAAACATTATGCCAAACGATAATTACATCAAATAATTTTTATGCCTTTAAAATGTTCGTTTAAAGAAAAATATGCTAAGTGTGTTATGCCAAATAAATTTCGGAGCATCAAGATTCTGCCAGATAGAGGGAACCCGTCCAATACTATCTACCTATGTATACCTACTTCACTTAAAAATAAAAACCTATAAATACTATAATTAATATTACCTATAACTATAATTAGTATAATTAACTACGCTTTTACCAATATAGTTTAAAAAAAACTGAACATAAATTAGCCGAAACTCGGTTTCTAAAAATCTATGCGTACCTATTACTACTTCACCTAAAAATAAATAAAATGTAAACTATGAATAATTTGTAATTTGAACGAATATTTAAACACTACCGAAATAACTAATACCTATTTTATAAAATAACAATAGGTAAAAGAAATCTAAAAAGAAATTATTTAAAGACTAAAATTCGGGCTGAAAGCATTGTCTGTCAATAAGGTCGAACACTCTGAACGTCTATTCGCATCAACAGCCAAATATTACACAAAAATAATCCTTATAGCATGATTCAGTATTCACGCGCGATGGCTTATTAGCGAATTTCATGCATATTTTTGGTGTTTGTATACCGATTTATATGATTCTTTTTTTATTGAATACGTAATAATGTTAACTGTTTTTAATTAGAGATGAGTGGGAGTGTTATAAACGTAAGAGTAGACAAATATAATCAGAAAGCTTCGAACTGCTAAGTTATCGGGAGTTACACGTGTTATTGTGAGTCAACCATAAAAGATAGACCTATGCTGTTGTAGGATATTTTTTATATAATTTTAAGGAGAACATTTCCGTCATACATAATTTCTGTGTAGCTTTAACCAACTTCTCCCGATTACCCAACATTTTCCTTCACTGCTCTGCTCCTATTGATCGTAGCGTGATGAAAAGTATACTATAACCTCCCCAGGAGTATGAAGAATAATTGTACCAAGTTTCGTTAAAATCCGTCGAGTAGTTTTTGTTTCTATAACGAACATACAGACATCCAGACAGACAGACAGACAGAAAGACAGACAGACAGACAAAAATTTTACTGATTGCATTTTTGGCATCAGTATCGATCACTAATCACCCCCTGATAGTTATTTTGGAAATATATTTCATGTACAGAATTGACCTCTCTACAGATTTATTATAAGTATAGATATATATAAAAAAAACCGTTTAATAAACTAAATCAAAAACAGTTCGCTTAGGCTTCGAAGTAGGCACTCCTCCTTTCTCACACCGCTGGCACCCCCCGTAAACGTGCTTAGAATACTGGCTACATTGTCACGTTAAATGGCCATTGCTATGCAATGTGGCTATGCTGACTGTCTTTTAGACCAGAGGGCCACAGGCTGGTATAAAAAACCAAAAGCTATCTGGAAATCCAGCATTCGAGTGATGACGTCATCTGCTCTCAAATTTGCTTTAAAAATTAAATAGCGTGTTTCATTGAAACGTTTTTTTTTAGTATTGCATTTCATGTGCTGATGATGACAGTAAGTAATATTACTTCCTATATTAAAACTTATCAGTTACTAGTTCCGAGTTAGTACGCAAATGTCTACATCACCCCAATATACACTCATTTCAAACTCGAGACACGTTGACCCCGTTTCAAAGTAAAGGTAACATGGAAAATAAAGAACGAGCGAAATGAAGGGAGAGAGGTACTAGGTAAGCATAGGGATACAATAGGTGGCGTGCTCTGAACATAGTACGTGGAAAAGACGGGTCCCTTTTATGTGTTTTGCAACCGTATGACCTGGTGCTTTTGAGAGCACTGTGACTCGCGTCATGTCTGAAAAGATACTGAAAATGAAAGGTTGTGATTCCGAATCTTTCATTTTCATTCTCCCAACCGTTTATTGTGTAAGCTAGTAGGTACAACCATAAAAAATAATTAATAAATTATTTGTACACCTCAAAAACTGGCTCTTCTCTTATAACAGTAATAATATCTATTAGCCAGATTTTGCCACAGATAACAATACACAACTGTTTAATTCCTAACGACGATATTCACTACAATTAGTATAAAAAACGTCGAAGAATAGCCGGCTCCGTATCCGAGAGTACTTTAACTACGCGTGAGGGTCTGATATTATGCGACATGAGTCGTTCAAGAGTTTGCTTTCCATAACGGATATTGTTAAGAATAACGAGTTTTTTACACAAGGGCGGGAAACATTCTTAGGGAAAAAAAAAGTCTATGAAAATAATTTCAAATTTTTCGCCACGTTGAACCATGTGTATGTTCTTCACGAATAAAATAAAATAACATTTAAAAAAGCACGTTTATTTAGTTCATTAAGTTAAAAGTTGATGTGATATTCAACTTATTGATATTATTAAATTAAGATGTCGTAGTTTTCTCAAATTATTCTTATAATTTGTTAGTATACCAGGGTATAAGCACATCAGAAGAGGTGTTCAAACCTTACAGGAATTTTATTCCGTCCCTTTCTTTTTTAGTAAACAACAGGTGCCGCAGAACCAGTCACGGTCAGCACGCATACTAGGACCGACAGTAAGGGATGTTTATCACAACAAAAAGGGCATGGTGCAATGGGCGGAGTTAAGGATTTTTTCATTACTGGTGCTCCATAAAAACGAAGCATTAGTTGTGAACTATGCTGTTAACTTCTCACCTATACTAAGGCACCATAATATATATTGTAGAATGTAAAGTTAGTTACATACCTGCGACGACTGTCTCTGCTCGGGGTAGCCTCTGTAGGACATGGTGTATGAGGCCGACGTCGGTACAGGCTTGAAGGTTTCGCACACTCTTGCGCAGGATTGCAATAAACACTGACCATATTTCCGCCTGTAACAATGGTTATTTGTTTATCAATTGCAAAAATTACACTATAAACAAATATGTCTTCTTGTGTCTAGTCATTGAGCAGTTTTTTCTGCCCGAAAATGGCGGAAAAACGATACAAACTCAAAATAAAATGGATGACTTAGGAAACAATTCGGAATGTTAAAAAGTTAGAATAAGCCAACAAAAGCTGGCTAGCGTATTAAAGCATAATCCACTTGCCGCGTTTATTCGTCCATACTAACGGCGCGCATCAAGGCAGAAATTTTCAATTTCAAAGCTTTCTGTTTAATAGAGCCTGCAGTGTAACGACGCAGCGACGGCATGCGAAATATTTTTAATGAAAATCTTTTCTGTTTGCGCTCTCGCGGTACTGCAGTGCTGGTAATTTTAATTTTACACAACACTATGTGCGCCCGGCTTAATTTGCTCTAATTTACGCTAATGTAACAGGGATGTTGGGTTGCACGGCTGGGGAAGCACGAAAACATTAGCCGGACCTTTGTTATTACAGTTAATGTTTAAATTAACCGTTCTTTTTTTATTTTCATTATCAAACGAAAATAAAAACTAAATAAGCCATTTGATGAAAATGAATTAATTTACTCATAGTTCGCGTTATGTACTCTATGTAAATTTTTAGTAAAACAATCGAATAAGCTAATTCAAAACTTTGTTCACACGCGCTGTAAAGGGGTTGCGTTTAATTCCCATCGGTACTAGGACAGCAGAAAAATGTGAGCGGTGTACGACGTTTTTTCCAAGAAGTCCACAAATTCACACAAGCATAATTTTGTTCCCATATGTATCAGCGCAACATGAGTGCGGTGGCGGTGGCTGCTTTACACAGACGATGTGGTGTTTTTTCTTGGGGAACTGTTTCTGCATAATTGTAAATGATTGACCGACGCGCGACGACGAGAACTTATTACATGGTTCATTTTGACCGTGAATGATATTGTCATCATAATCAGATCTGATTATGAACGACATTATGCAAATAACTGAAACACTTTTTTTATTTCAGTGAATAATTAAAGTTTTAATTCATTTTTTTACATGTTGCTGTTTTCAGGTTAAATTATTTAGTTCTTACTTGTTTATTTAATCCTGAATTCCCATCCAACCAGACAAATGTAAAAATACATAAAATTGCACCTTAGCTTCAAGCCCATCGTAAGATCTTCACACATTATGGAATGCAAATAAAGAAATGAATATTAAATAGTTAGTGATTAAAATCCGCAGCGTTTTAAAAAGAGCAGGTAATTTGTTAGAAACATCCAACTTTGATAACAGCCATTGATTACACAAAAGAAAAAATAAGCAAAGTGAGCAAACACTTGTTTGAATACCAAGTTATAAATTATTCTTTTCAACATTTTATTTATGTTCACGTATTTATTTTCCACAGTCCATCCTCTTGCATGCGAGAGCAAAACCAACCCAATACTGTGGTACCAGGGCAGCAGAGAGCGTAGTGTACTTGCATTACAAAAGCCCCTCGTAGCTAACGAGACCGGTTGTAATTATATTACATTCTTCTGCCGTTAGCAGAACAATCTCGGTGAAATTACAAGTTCACGGAGAATTCCCGCAATTCACTGTGCGAAGCGGGAAGGTATTTTTATTTCTGCAATTCCTTAGGCCCCGGTCACTTCATTATTTTGATTTCGTACCTGATTATGCATAACTAAGGGGAATATGAATTCATTTAATGAACTTGCTTCCTTTTTGTAAATGGTTTTCCTTTTATTTTTGGTTGCTTAACAAGACTTTAATTGTAGCTAAATCAAGATACAGTTTAATCCCATTTAAGTCTTTTTCTGGTTTTCTAATATACTTTTGAACAGTTACCAATTAGCTAATCGTTTTGACTGTAATCTGTTTTGTTTGTGACTCAAAAGAAAACATACCATCACGCCTGAAATCCTCGAAGGGATAGGTAGAGGTGTGCCTAAAAAATACACCCTCAACATGAGGGTGTATTTTTTAGTTCCATGTGCTTGTACTCGTAATGGCGGAGCCTGTTGCGAAGAAAATACATTTAAACAATATTCAAATTCTGACAAATTCGCAACTCTCAACTTCGCAAGTACAAACATGTTGTTTCTAAATTAATAAAACATTTGTATTTGATACAAACATTTGTAAGGAAAACAAAGTTTCAGTAAAGCATGTCGCACAATAATGAACGACGGACGAACAAACTTTTCACTCACTTAACGCGTGCGACAATTTCGTCACAATGAGCGGGTTCGGGTGAATGTGCCTGTATGTAATGATATCCGTAGCCTTACTTCATTATCAGATGAAACTCGCAACACGCCTCATCAACGTCTCGCGTCTAATGTTTGCCGAGTAACGAAGGAACTTGCCAACTGGAGAAAGAGGCAAGGAATCTTCATATTGTTCCAAAGTGTTCAAGAGTATCGTCTACATCATATCTACATGGTGAGAAAACATGTAGTTTACTAGTCATTAATATTTATTTTAAACAAGCTTTTGCCCGCGGCTTCGCTCGCGTTAACTTCGGTAGCGCCTTATTGATTTGTTATAGCAACGCTAAGTTTTCCCGTTTCGTCCCTCATATCCAACTCTTTTTTTTTAAAAAATAGCCTATGTCCGTCTCCTGGTTCCCAACTATCTCTGTACCAAAATTCATCAAAATCGGTTCAGCCATTAAAGCGTGAAGAGGTAACAAACAAACAAACAAACTCACTTTCGCTTTTATAATATTAAGTAAGGATAATGACTACAATACGACTAATATCTATTAGTAAATTGAGCTTATGTATAGCTAAAGCAACTAATAACAAAAATTGTTCCAAAAGCATGAAACCTATTAATTTCCTAACATGACTACCACAAAAAGGTAATAACAAGGCTAATAAAATCGTTGTCGAGCACAAGTGTTGCCTAAAAAGCATCGTCTGAGGGCTGACAGGGCCGGTAGTCCCCACACGTCCCTAAAGAAAAACTTCTCATAAGATGACTCGGCGGATTCCCCGCCACTCAGGCGCGGCGCGTCGTCCATCACGCCGTGAGTGGCAGGCGCGCTTTGAGATCCTGGTAGTGTGCGCTACGTATACAAGTGATGTATCACTTCATTAGACTGTGTGCTGCAAAACATACTCCTCTGTCGTCCTAAGAGCCTGGTGATGAGCGCACTGGTGCGGAAAATTTAAATACAAACAACAATGGGATTGTTTGGCACAAACATGATCTGTTTGTTGTTGTTGTGTAAAGTGTATTTCGTTCCTAACATTGTCATGATACACACAAACCGTTTTCTTACTCGTATTTAAATAATAGGATTGTAAATGTCTGACGGTGTCAACTTGTTTGTTTAGACTCGTCATAATTTTGGAGCAAAACAAAATTAATTGAAGACCTGAGTGAGGTCCGACCACGTGTTCGTGGTGTAAACGGTGTAAAATAAATAGGTACGTAGTTTTTTTTTTTTCATCAAACATTCATTTTTAACCTGTAGCATTTTAGTTAAATTGTAACAACCACAAACAGTATCATCCACAAATATGAAAAAATCGTAAAACCATGAAAAAATTATAGGTAAAGCGGGTATTATTATTTTTTCAAATTGACGCTTGTTTACGTTACATTTACACTGCGGACTCGTGCTATAAGTTATAGTAGAACGGACACTGCAGGGGACTCTGCAGTATCCGTTCTACTATAGTACATTTTAATTCAAGTGAAGAAACTTTGTTTCTCTTTGCGGCCGAGCCTAGCCGAGGCGGAATAACGCACGAGTCGCCGCCGGGCGAGAGAGCGTTATAGAGCCGAGAACAGCAATGACAAATCCTCACGTGAATTAATCGACGCTTGGCAATACACTTCGGAGAAATTAATTTGAATTTTCCCGCGCTTTGTCTTCTCATACTGAAGGGAAATAAAGGCATGTACAACGCTAAACAGCCTAATATTAAAAATAAGAAAATCATTTTATTTTTAATTTTGAACTCAAATAAATATCAATTAGTTGTTATAAGCAAATTATTTTGAGTTTAAAGCTTCTTTACTCAAAAATGCATGTAATGTTGTCATTATTTTGACAACCTTGTTTGAGCAAAGTCGACCTTGCCGTTCTGTTTCAAGGAGCGGCCGGCAAAGTTTTGCTGGGCCGCTCTAACAGGCCGGAAATGTTTTGCCGACCGCTATTTTGACGTTTCAACGTTTTAAAAAATCAATTCCAAAAAGATTTTATTTAAAACACCGCTGTTTGTACGTCTAAAGGCAAAAAAAAAAAAGATTTATTGTCATTTTAATTAAAATTCTAGTTAATTAATATATTTTTTAATTAAATTACTTGCTGGTTTTATTTAGATTAGGTACTTGCATGTTTGAGTAAAGCACTATACAAACCTTGGCCCACAATGACTGCTTCGCTGGTCACGCTATGATTGCCTCGAGCTAGCCTAGCTACGCTCTAGGCCTTTCAGCTTGGCCATCATTGCAGCCCTTGCTGTCCTCGCTGTAACGGCCTCGACCTACGGTCTCGGCCTTTATCTCAGCTCGTCCATCAAGTGCTGCACGCTGACCGCGCTGTGTCGGCCTGGAGCTGCGCTGTCGGCCATCATCAGCGCGACCAGCAAAGTAGTCATTATAGACCGCGGCAGTAATGTACTATTATTTATTCAGAAGAACATACATTGTTCACTTATTGAATAAATACATAAAATTTATAAAGAGTGTGGTCCAGTAGCTAGTACTTTTTTATATAAATGATGTTATTTTATAATCCTGTTTATTTGTGATATTCTGTTGATAAAAACAATTTAATTTTAAAAATTAATATTATGCAGGCTTTAAAAACAAGCGCATCTTTGCTCTAAAAAAAGTATTGCCGGCTGTAGGGATTTGAGCAGTCGTTTATTGTTATCCGTGATGATACAGAAAAACATGAAAGACCTTGTTGCGATAAATGAGAAAAAACCACACGTGTGAAATACATTGCATGTTGAACCTGTATTGCAATAAGAGGCAGTTTTCAAGGAAGTGTATTGAAAAATAATTTCCAAATACATTGTGTTACTAAAAACGTAAACATTTGTTTTCTGAAAGGGATTGTCGAAGTGTCAAGTGACTGATAATGACATATAGCGATAGGTGGCAGAAATAAATGAATTCAACGTAGCATATCATCAAAACTTATGAACGACATAACATTTATTCTCATTTAACTACTTAAAATAAAAATTTATAATGATTTTCTGATCACAAAGGTATATTTGTACAGATAGATACAAATAAAACAAATGCCTGCATTACTACAGTGAAACACCGACCACCTTTCAGACTACAGAATTATTATTGTTTTCAATCGCAAACAGAACTCCCTTCAGTGCCACTAGTTATTGGATTTCATTCAAAAGGAAATCTACCGAGGTTGATAAACAAAGAAACCAATACACAAAACGAGTTTAGTTTTTATTTTCTGGCACTTCTATCATTTTTCAAACGTTTTTAAAAACAATATTCAACTGCATCCTTTTGTATGAGACAGCTTTCTTTTGTAGACAAGTTTGAGTTTAACAAGCAGAAATAAATTTATGAGTTGACAAGCGTCAGAAGCATCAAGAATCACCTTTGGCTCCATAATCTAGCAGTATCTCAATTTTTTTTTATTACTAATTGACGCGTGGCAGTCCAGACACAGGCGTAATCAATGTATATTAAAGCTGCATTCCATAACCATTGATAAAAATGTTAACATAAATGACTTTTAAGTTTCACCAATCAGTATTACCAGGAGTTTATGTTGCATTACTAGGCATCGAACACAACCCACGGCGCTGATCCATATTTATGCAATCCCAATGCATGAACTTAGTTGCCAACTGCTAAATTATTACACCATACTAGCTTTTGTCAGTTGGCATTGTTACAACCGTTTCATCATATCCTTACTAATATTATAAAAGCGAAAGTGAGTTTGTTTGTTTGTTTGTTACCTCTTCACGCTTTAATGGCTAAACCGATTTTGATGAATTTTGGTACAGAGATAGTTGGACCAGGAGACGAACATAGGCTAATTTTTTTTTAAAGTGGGGTGTGAGGGAGAAAGAGGAAAGAAAAGGGAAAACTTAGCGTTGCTATTACAAATCAATAAGGCGCAAAGGGAACTGTGTTATCCCGAATTTAGAATGCCCGCTAAGGTATGGAGCTTAGCCTCTCTATTTTGGCATTTTGAAAGTGATTGCAGCGAAGCCTGGGCACAGAGGTTCATGTGTACCCCGTAAACACGAAGAATTTTCTACACATTTACACGTATTATTTTCTACACATTTACAAATTATTAGACGTTTGATTTTTATGTCTACGCAAGGTTGAGATAGCATTTGAGAAGATGCACAAATGTAGTTGCAGGAGTCATGCGTTCAACTATGAAGTGACAATGCTGTTTCATAAACCGTTTTCCTTCTGCAAGATGTCCCAAAAGGATAATTTATTAGATAAAATACATTGAAACATCCCAGAAAAAGTTTTTTTTTCGACCCAGGCAGATCCCTTGTTAGTTCCATTTTTAAAATACCTAAATTCTTCAGCCGTTGGTAGTTAGGTAGCCGTATATAAATGTGACATGGGTTGAACAAACAAAAGCTCCTTTGGGAACGTCATTAATTTAAATCTTTTTAAGCTCGAACGCTCGGTTATCTAAAAGTTACCCCTTTCAATAAAATCGCCCGTGTTACCAAGATCGCAGAGTTAGCGAGGAGATTGAACCCCGGTAAGATGCGCCGCGGGGACGATGACTCAACGCCATGTTGCTATCTTCTATCGCGCCAATCCTACTTCTCTAATAATACATTTTAATCGTTTCTGTCTTTTAATTTTGAAAATGCATTTTATTTTTGATACACGTGGACTGTCTTTCTAGTCTTACTTTCAAATTTGGCGTGTCGCGAAATATGCCTTTCGCGATAATGTAGTGCTAAGTAAAGTTGGCATTTGTTACAATAAGTTTTTGATACAAATGATTTGCAAGAGTGAAACGAGTAAAGGGTTAAACTTGATCTGAATTCATACCAAGACGACAAGCGTTAAAAGGAGGTCGCCTTATAAAACTCTTATAAAAAAGGGACGTTACGAAAGGATCTTCGTTTCAACAAAAAGTCGTACAAAAAATGCATTCAATCTTTTGTCCCTTTCAGACTTCAAATATGGCATGTTATAATACTGTTGTCCCTTACATGCGCTCACAAGATACTGAGCTGCGTTCTGCCTGTTATCCTAGTATTTACTATTCAAAGAAGTTCCTTTTTGTCTCTTGCTTGGGTTATTATGATTGCGGATATTGACGGGCCTGTTGGTCTAGTGGTTAGTGGCCCTGACTGCTAAGCCGGAGGTCGTGGGTTCAATTCCCACTCAGGACAAACTTTGTGTGATGAGCATGATTGTTTGTTCTGTGTCTGGGTGTGATTTATCTATAATATGTATGTATTTATAAATTATATAAGTATGTATATCAGTTATCTGGTTACCATAACACAAGCTGTGCTTAGCTGGGGATCAGATAGCCGTGTGTGAGTTGTCCCAAGATATTTATTATTAAAAAAAACAAAATGATGACCGTTATCATTGGCCGAAGGGCTTTTGCTTACAAAACAAAAATGAATGGGCAATAAAAAAAATCGCAAATATTTACCTGTAAGCTGGGTGGACAGTGGTCTAGGAGTTCTAACATGTGTTGAATATTCTGCGCGTCCTGTATCACGAAATTCAACTCCATGTCGAACTCGCCCCCCACGAGCTGCGGACAAAACAAATCATTATACATAAGACGTCAAACCACATTTTCCCTTATCGATCGATCGAGAGATAATATGATCGAATTAAAATGGTTGAAATAGGCGACGATATTTATTTATTTAACACGTAAATCACATAATGTACAAAGGCGGACTTAACTATAGTTGATTCTTTCTGTCACGATATTTAACATTTTACATAATATTTGCTAGCTTGCTTTCCTGCGTTCTTTTTACATTCAATATCAATAACCACTTGGTATCGTATTGAAATTACCTCTCCAGAGGCGTGCCTATTTTATATTCCCCCATAGGTAGGAATTCTGGTATAGGGTTAGGTAGGTCCTTGAGTATTCGAACTTAATGAATAAAAGTTAAGTTTCACTTAAGATCTACGTTGATCCTTTTATTCATAAGGGTGGGCGTAGCTCATGTAAGAGGTTTTATAACCTAAGCAATGCTGGCTGATATAGCATAACATTCTAATACTCAGGTTGTTTTAAAGATAGAATAGGGATGGAAGATTTGATATAAGAAGTGTGACATGTAAATTAAAATATTATTTAAATTATATTCCTGTAATATTATATGCGCTTTATTTTAACCAGTAAAACACAAGTTACTACAGTACCCTGGCCAATGCCGAGAGCGGCCAAGAGGTCAAGAACTGATTCGAGGTGTGGAAACGAAGACTGGAAAATGTTGGCATGGTTTTTCATGGCCGCGGAAACACGCCACCGTCGGGATCCCAGTTGACGGTAGGAGGGGTTCGCATCGGCGTCGGGTCGACGATGAAGTACCTGGGAATCGTCCTCGACAGCCGGTGGAACTTCGTCGAACACTTCCGACGTTTGGCTCCCAAGCTCGAGCGGACGGGGGCTGCTTTCAAGCGGCTCCTGCCCAATCTGAAGGGGCCAAACGCCTCCTGCCGTAGGCTCTATGCCGGAGTCGTGCGGTCCATGGCCCTTTACGGGGCCCCGGTATGGGCGCGTTCTTTAGGGCGGCGCGCCGCCCACTACCTGATCGCGCCCCAAAAGGTGGTGGCCATACGGCTTGTCCGGGGCTACCGCACGATCTCCGGCGAGGCAGCGAGCCTCCTTGCCGGACTGCCACCGTGGGATCTGGAGGCGATAGTCCTCGCGCGCCTGTTTGAGTGGCGCGCGGAGGCACTACACCGGGGGGAAAACCCGCTGCCACGGCAAGTTGCCGCTCGGCGGGCAGACCTCCGGTGCGATCTCATGGTGGCATGGAGAGAGCGACTGTCGCAACCCCGTGCAGGGCACGCCACAATAGCGGCGGTAAGTCCCCTCTTTGAGGAGTGGCTGGAGAGGCGTCATGGCGTCCTCACCTACCGCCTGACGCAGGTCCTCACCGGACACGGAAGTTTCGGGAGGTTCCTGCACATCATCGGGCGGGAGGAAGCGCCCGGGTGTCACCATTGTGACGATCGCCCTGAGGACACGGTGGAGCACACAGTGGCGATCTGCCCAGCGTGGGCGGAGCACCGCCGTGCCCTCGTAGAGGCGATCGGCGGCGGCGATCTCTCGCGTCCGGCCCTGGTTCAGGCCATGGTCCGGAGCGAGAGGGAATGGGAAGCGGTCACCACCTTCTGCGAAGCAGTAATGCTAGCAAAGGAGGTGGCCGGGCGTTTGAGGGAGAGAACATCAGGCCAACCCAGCCGCCGCGGGAGACGCCCAGGGCGCCGGGCGCCGCGAGACGACTTCCGGCCACCGTAGATGCGGGCCTGTGGGCGGTGAGCAATGGGTAGTTCACCGTCCGTCCGTCAATTGACGACAGGCCGTGTCGACGGCGCGTTCGTGTTTCACGCGCGCCTCAAAGAGAGTCAGCAAAGCAGAGGGGCTTGCCAGAGCCTCCGCCTGCCGGGGTTGCGGGTTGTTCGAAAGAGATACCGCGGCCCCGGAACGTAAAGGGCAATAGAAGGAACATGGGTGGGTTTTAGTCAGTACAAGTCTGACATGCCCCCCCGCTCCACCCAGAGCGGGGGAAGTCATAAGATGATTTCCCACCCGAAAAAAAAAAAAAAAAAATAAGCAATGCTGGCTGATATAGCATAACATTCTAATACTCAGGTTGTTTTAAAGATAGAATAGGGATGGAAGATTTGATATAAGAAGTGTGACATGTAAATTAAAATATTATTTAAATTATATTCCTGTAATATTTTGACGGGCCTGTTGGTCTAGTGGTTAGTGGCCCTGACTGCTGAGCCGGAGGTCGTGGGTTCGATTTCCACCCAGGACAAACTTTGTGTGATGAACATGATTGTTTGTTCTGTGTCTGGGTGTAATTTATCTATTGCCGAGAGCGGCCAAGAGGTCAAGAACTGATTCGAGGTGTGGAAACGAAGACTGGAAAATGTTGGCCTGAAATTGAGTAGTACAAAAACAGAATACTTGTTCTGCAATTTCGGTGGTGTCACCAGTCCTGTGCCCATAACTCTTGTCGGAACGCCCATACCGATCGTCACCAACTTCTGGTACTCCCGGCCGCTTATCCTAGGAGATGGCGAAGTAAGCCCGGACCAAACGCACCGAATCAACGCAGGATGTATATAATGGCAACAGGTCACTGGAACAACTTGCGACCCACGGATCAAGTCCTTGATTAGTGTCATAACAGACTTGTATATTTTCCCCTTCTTCCCTCTCGCGAAGAAGATGTTTGGAAAACGATTGCATATAGGTACCAAAGATGAGAATGTTGAGATGGATGTGTGGTGCGGTGGCAAAATGTATTACTTTATAAATATGGAATAAATAGATTAGAGCAAGTTTGGAAGTTGCACGTTTGGCAGGGCAGAAAGGAAGAAGAAAACGTGTTGCGCTGACATCAAATAGAATGGGACAAGGGCAGGAAAATGTTGACTGCAACACAAAAATCTAGTGTAATTAGTTTTATTTTTTTGTATTTTACGCATTAATCGGCTTTACCTCCCAGGTTTACCGGGTCGGTAAGTTGGGCAGGATACCCCAACCGGTTGCCTCGATAACGTGCTGGAGTTCAAATTTTATCATTTCAAAACTCATTTTTCACGTAAACCAACAAGTAGTTATAGTAAGTTCTTGTGTGTACTAAAGACTTGGAGTAGATGGATTCGCATCGCAAACTAACCAATAAGTTTCGTATAACTTATATTGATTACGTTGTACGTACGAAGTACAATTACTTCTACTTGACCAATGGCGCACGGCTGAGTGCTCGCGAAAGGACATTGTACGTGTCTTTTTGGTTTTGCCCATTTTTTCTATCGATAGATTTTTTCTGACCGAGTGAAATATTGGCTGTATCTTGAAAAGCTCGGCACAATGGGGTGTTGTCCCCGTCGTGTTCGACGGACATTCAATTTGCGCGATCGGTCAATCGCTGTATAGCTTCTGCTAGCCTGGTACCCGGGCCTTTTGTGTTCTTTACAATGGCGTAAGCAAAGAACATGAAAAACGTAGCGGGCTAACAAGCTCTGTTTCTTTGGGTTTCCGTATGTTTCATGCATTAAACGCTCTATTTCATCTTTTGTTAGTATTATTAAAAAACATTAACGAAAAAAATAAATAAATTCCCTCTCTTTCTGTCTCACTTGCTTTTAAATCACCATGAATGAAGTTGTAAGCACCTTGCAAGGGGCGGAGCGAAAGGGTCATTTACAATGTATATCACCTATCCCGTTCTATCGTTAGCTCTCACTTCATGGGTTTTGCTATGGTGTACAGCGCCCGACCGCAAAGCCATTAACAATAGCGTTTCACCCCTATGGTGTTGCGGTACTAGGTGCTCAGGAAACTAGAGAAGTTGTTTTTACCATGGGGTTGCCAAAGAGTGTTGTTCTGCAACGAGCTGCCAGCTGACGCTGTTGCTTGTATTTGTTTATTAGTCATACCAATTCGTTTATGTTAGAATCTTAATCATGCATTCTTTTCAGAATGTGTATCTTTATGATATCAGACGGAGTAGATTAAGAAGAGAACTATTATTTTATCCGTGCAACTAATCTGATTAAATAATTCGGTTATGTAAACACAGCCTCGATTGTGGCAAAATAATCACGACTCAATGGCCATTATTGTGCCCATACACCGACCCACTTGCTTGAGTGAACACAGAAACCTGATCGATTGCATTATTAATATAGGAGGTACCTAGTTGTGTACTTCCCGTATTCCATCGTACTTAGCTAGTAATTATAGTAACTCATAATCTTAAAATGTTTTGTGTCGAACACATAGGTTGAAAACCTATATTACATGTCAAAAAACAAGTCTGGCACTGCACATTAATTTCGTTCAAAAATTTCACGTGGCTTAAAATAACAATTAATTTGAGTAAAACATTCCAAATGCGGGCATTAACTATGTTATTTTAATATTCAAGCTAGACTGAATTAGTTTTCATGTAATTTTATTCAGATTCTGAAAGTGAATTTCGACGGAAGATTCTAAATTACTTCGCTCCCCTGGAAAGGGAAAAACAATATTATGAGTTATATCTGTGAAAAGTTATTTAAAAGCAGTTAAAACTGTCATACAGCTGAGTTTTATGTTCTACAAGTAAATAAAAATGTGTTTTCTCCCAAATGACGCTACTTACAAGGCTATAAGCGCTTTAGCAAATATAATAAGCGTAATCTAAACCACGTAAGCTGAACGAAATAAGCTTATTGGGACCTACGGCAGGTACGCGGAGTAATATAATAAAAAGTCTTGATCCTGCAGAACGGCGTATCATAAACTCCCTCGAGGGAATCATCTGACAAATCTTTGAACTTTCCAACAGGGAGGAAGCGCCTCACTTAACCCTAAAGTGCTGACGTTAAAAATTATGACGTCGATAAAAAGTGTGCGATCTGTGCCGCGCCGGTGTAATCGCACAGTCCGGTAGCGAGCGGCGACTGTCACTTATAAACGTGATTATTGCCGGTAGCCGGTCGGCACAGCGCGCGGTGGCAGGGCCGGTAATTTGATTGCTTGCCCGCCCGTTATTATTACCGGCAACCCTATATCCGGACAGATCCGGTTATGGCGTCTAATAATAACGCTAGCACTCGTCGCTTGTTATTTCATTAGTATCTGTTGGGAGTCTCTCGGTGTCCTGTCACGCAGGTACGCACGACGAGGGTTCGCTGGCACGCTAAGCTTATTATGTTTAGATACGATCCGCTTTGCTTTTAGATTTAACACTTCTAAACACGACTTAGAGACACTTGTTAACCGTGTTGCTGACATTTTAATTTAATTCTGAAACTAAGTTTCATCCGTCGCCTTTGTAATGTTAAATAGTATGTTTCGGGGCAAATTAAACTAAAACTTTATGAACTGAAAGTCGCTTCACACTTCTGCCGCAAACAGAAACAAAAATGTTTGTCAAAGCTGAAAGTTTTCGTAATGTGACGTCAGTAAGCGGTTAGTTTGCGAAAACAGTTTCCCAACCCATGTCCGCTTGAGTTCACTGGAGGGAAAATATTCGTGGGTTCCGTGCGGCAAGTCGGGTAGAAAGTCACGACATAAAGCTGTAAGTGCGGCAGGTCGAACACTCGCATTACCATTCGCTCCGGTGTAATTACTCGGAGTGGACGTCTCTCACGGCGGCGGCGCGCGGCGGCGCGGGCGGTACAGAGATCAGGGATACTGGAGCGTGTCCGCTGGGAAATATTCCAGACGGCTGTATTAAAATGCGATGACATCACGTATCGCTGACGACGACGTTTATACGCGATTATTTATTTCTTTACATTTCTATATGAGAGCTTTAAATAATAACAATTAGTCGTAGTGCTAATTGCAGTTTTCCTTGATTTTGCAATTAGAGACTTGAATAGTACAGTTTGTACTATTCATAAATTTCGCTAAGTTTTTAATTCTTTTACTTAACACTCTTTAGTTTTTGATGCAACTATCTTTATTTGTAAACTTGTTTATTGTCACCCGTTCCATAAGTAATAGTACCTGAATTACGCTAAAAGATAGTAGCTATACCGAATAAATGCATTGGATATTTTCCATCCCGGCCACGTAAGATATTAGCCGGTTAGTGTAGCCACGTGCACAGCTACTAAATAATAAATGCGGGATCGTAAAAGCTGTCAAATAAGCTAAATGTGGGGTAAACACGAGAGCTCAAAAAGGCGTGCGCACACGGCATTACTTACGGCAGACAAAGTGCCCGTAAAATCTCACGCAGAACAGCCCCGTGATAAATTGTACGGGACAGACTTCAGACGCGGTACAAGCTACACTACTGACAGACTTCAGACGCGGTACAAGCTACACTACTGACAGACTTCAGACGCGGTACAAGCTACACTACTGACAGACTTCAGACGCGGTACAAGCTACACTACTGAAGCTGTGTAACGTCTACCTAACAATACCAACAAGAAAAGAAATGATTGCGATTCCTTGCACCGGCACCGGCAGGGAAACTTGTATGTTAAGTGGATAGTTACTAAATAAATATACTTGACGAGCTGTTGACATTTATAGCAACATTAGATACCTACACAATAATGGGTGTTAAATACACTTACCAAAACCGAAAGGCACTTGTTCTTCACAGCAATGCTATCATTTTTATGGTTCTGTTGGTAAATAGCAAAAACAAAGGAACCCTTATAGATTCGTCTTACCCGTCTGTTTGTACGCATGTCATATGTTTTGAACGGGCAAGCGGACAAAATGACGGCTATTAGGCTATTTGTCACAGCTACTTTACCCCAAGAATGTTAACACCAAACAGTTACAATTTGGATAGCAATCAAAGAACGAATCATGAATAAAAAACACTCGCGCACGCTGGTTTCTCTAACTAATCCTTACTAATATTTAAAAGCGAAAGTGAGTTTGTTAGTTTGTTTGTTACGTCTTCACGCCTTACTGGCTTAACCGATTTTGATGAATTTTGGTACAGACAGAGATATTAGGGACCCTGGAGACGGACATAGGCATAGACTTTTTTTTTAAAGTGGTAAATGAGGGAGAAAGAGAGAAGAAAAGGGAAAACTTAGCTTTGCTATTACAATCAATAAGGCGCAAGGGCAAAACCTACAGGTAGCAGGTACCTGCAAATCAGGAAAGGGGAACTGTGTTACCCCGAATTTAACGTAAGCGAAACCGCGGGAAAAAGCTAGTCATTTATTTAAAAAAACATGTTTGTTGTATCTTTAATTGTTTTTATTCTGTGTTATAGTATTTGTTGTTATAGCAGCAACACAAATACATCATAGACGGACAGCGGAGTCTTAGTAACAGGGTCTCGTTTTACCCCTGATCATCTTTTGTTTTTTGGGTTGGTAATCATCAAATAACTTCCCCCGCTCTGGGCGGAGCGGGGGGGAGTGTCAGACTTTTACTGACTAAAACCCACCCATGTTCCTTCTATTGCCCTTTGCGTTCCGGGGCCGCGGTATCTCTTTCGAACAACCCGCAACCCCGGCAGGCGGAAGCCCTGGCAAGCCCCTCTGCTTTGCTGACATCTCATTGAGGCGCGCGTGAAACATAAACGCGCCGTCGACACGGCCTGTCGTCAATAGACGGACGGACGGTGAGCTACCCATTGCTCACCGTCCACAGGCCCGCATCTACGGTGGGCGGGAGTCGACCCCTGGCCATCTTAAGTATCTTAAATATGACATGTAGGTACTTAAAATAGATTTTTCTATGAGACAATTGTTGGTGAGACATTCGACTAAAGAGTATAAAATGTATTCTCTCATTCTTCAAGTAAAAGGAGAAAAATAAATTTAAAATTTACTTCCGGAACACGGTGGCAAAATAATAAACTATGAGTAACACAAAAGTCACCTGTAAAGTCAAGTAAAGTTTTTTTTATTTCCTAAGCTTTGCTATTTATGTAGTTTTTTACCTTCTTGTTCACACTTGGTACAAACACTTGTAAATAAGTGACAACACAGCTATCTTACACAATAACTTAGTGACTTGGACCAGCCAACCAGGCAACTATAAACAGTTACGATCCAAATGGGACGCAAACCTTTCTGCGTCCGTCGTGAAACGGCCGCATAAACAAATAAACGCCCCAACATACATAATGACCTACAAGCGTCGTACTTTACTAAACCCAGGTATAACACGAATGTTTTTAAAGCCTCAATATAATTGTCCGTAGATTACTTCAGCAGCCTAAACAATGCGAGATTTTGAAAACTGTTTTCGGTGAACGAGTCTCAATTACCGGAAATTCCGCGTTTAACTGGCCTTCTCCGGATTCAGCCGTTACAGACTTCCTTAGGGATTTTGGTAGAAAAAGGTTTGCGTCAATAAAACGGGCCCATTATTTTGCAACAGCGTGATAGAAAAACAAGGGAAAATTTGTAAGATCTTTTTAAAAGATTGGAAAACCCCACATTCACAAATGGTATCATATTTTTTTTTGTCAAGCTCCATGAATAATTATGGTCTGCAATGCTTTAACATAGACAAAAAACTGAACTCGGTTACGTTTATTTACCCTACCAATCGGATGAAAAGGAACCACTTTTGGGGCGTAACTCTTTCTAAAAACCTTTTTGTAAAAATTCTAAACGCAAGTTTGTTTGAACATACTGTTAGGTTATGGAATCCTGGTACAAGGATTAGATTTTGCTATTTAGAATTCACATAAATAAATAAGCAAGATAAAAATAATATAAATCTGGCGTTGCCATGTTGTAGTCAAAACAGGAAAGTTACAAAAAAACGGTGTAGGTAAATTAAATGAAATTTAACAAAGTTTAGGATCATTCATTCCCAAAGGACTGTAAAGGGTTAAATGGGTGATCACTTTTACTAGGCGCACAGAAAACCAAAGGTACAATATATATCCCGGCGTTCTTGGCTGTTTTTCTCTATAGGGCGAGAATGAGTTCCCTCGGGATTATCCTAAAGCATTATCGATTCACATGGACATTAGGCGCGCAGTAGTACGAAGGAGGTTTTATGTTTTTCCGATATTTATTTTTTAGAACAAAGTTAAGCCATTCTAGACCTTTTGAACGACGCATTTTAAAACAAAAATGGCAATGGGTACTACGTGGATACTTCAGTTGGTAAAATTGAACGTTTAATTACGCATATTTTATTAATTTATTGATTATCAAATTAAATTGATCGGATTTGAGCTATCTCTACCAGCCTATGCCACTAACGAATTTCAACCCGAATTGATGTTTCTACTTCTACTAGGAGAGTTCGTAAAATTGGAAAAGCAGTTCTTAAGAGGTCTAATAATAGACGAGTTAAGAATTATTTAAAATTAATTATAAATAATACTTAGATCGTTAAGAACCAGTATCTTTGCAACAATCTATAATTTCCTGAAGGAATTAGCTCTGAACTAAGGAGCAGGACAACCAACACAATGGAAATAAAGCTCACATCGCACATATTGAAAGAACCCTTGATGCTCTAGCGGGTGCGCCATTCACAAAATGTTTGCGAAAACTTAAATGGGCCATGAATATGCAATAAAAGTACCAGGTTGACATAGAACGGACAGGGTGGCAGTTCGCAACAAGGGATGCTGCACTAACCCCTGCGGTTAGGGGCGGGGAGTCGCTTCAATGGAACGTAGGGTGCAGATTTATCCTTGATGTCAACGTCAGAGGACGTCGGGGTTCGTTGAACACATGCCTGCCGAGTGCCGAGTATTATAATAAGTTTTGTGCATACAGACGAGTCATGTAAACTTTTCAAAGCAGTTCTTTGTTTTATCATTTGAGTTTCAAAATGTTGTCAACCGTCTGAGAGCGAATTTCAAAATGAAACCTAATGCAATAATCGGCACAAAACCGCGTTCAAGAGATAACTTTAGGTATCACAATATATACAGTGCTCTTGAAAACCACACAAAAGTTTTTAAGAGGCTTTTCCTGGTGGAAAGTGACAAAAAAAAACACATCTCTCGCCAACAAACCGTCATATAACGTCGATAGCTACGCCATTCAATTCGTGTTTCAATTACTCCACCATGTACGCCAAGCAAGGTGATTAAAGACATAAAAACGCGTACCTCAGCCTATAACAATTTATTCCGAGTCGTAATGGGATGATTGAGGTGAAGGGCACCCGCTAACCCTTCAACTGTGCCCGTTAGCGCCAGGTCAATGAGTCCCGTCGTTTATTAAACGACTTTGATGTCAGTTCTGCTAAAGGCAGCAAGTTCCCACGGCTTAACGTAATTTCATCTAAATTATGTCATTTTGGTAAGATAACGCTGTTATAAAATAAAAGATGTACTAAGATAAAAATTAAACATATTGGCATACTTGAACCTGTTTACATAAATAGGACAACGTTTATTTGTGTTTCCTTACAGCTTTATATCCCTTGTGTTCTTTCTCTTTCCAACTATCGGTCGTTATAAAAACATGTAATATTTTTTACAACAGAACCATCGAATCCAGTCCTGTGGGCAAAAAGTAGCTCCGCCCTATTAGTTTCACAACGCTTTGTCACTTATGGAAGCCTGGTACTGTTGAACGGAATGCGTGACGTAATATTGACTGGGTGGAATTTATATTAAAATTGAACTTGTTTTTTAGTTTTACGCATTTTTATACAAAAATAAGAGTTTATCCGAACTCCATATACATACTAACTGAAATAAATTCCCTGTACGGCACATAAAGTAAAAATGCATGTACGAGTGCCATTACGTAGATAAACAGGATCACGGGCTATTTATTATTTAGGTCGAAACGCTTTCAACCAAAAATATCAACTGACAGCTAAGCTGCATATACATTACCTTCCGTACGTGTACGTTTTGTATTTTGACTGTTATTCTTGTATATTTTAGCAGCATCTGTATGCAATAAGTACCGATTAGTACATTCAGATACAAGAAGGGAAAAATTGACATTGCAGCCGAGGCGGAATTCGCTGAGTTAATGAGCCACTAACGACAGTGACAAAAACCCACGTCGATCAAACAACGTCTTATCAATACACATAAGAAAATAAAATAACAGAGCGAAAAGTATTTTTCATTAATGATGTATGATACAAGTAAATATAAATTAGTTGACAAAAGCAAATAATTTTATAAATGATTAATGTTTATTTATGATACCCGTTTATAAACACAATTTAAATCAACATTGCCGTTCAACGTGCCCAGAAGGCTCTAGCGAGTTTTCCTGTTGACAATTATTTTGCCTTTTTTATTAGATATTGTTTTAGGCATATTTGGAAATAATGTAACGTTAAACCTTAAAATCTTTATCTTTATTTAATATGTTGATAACAATGACAGTTTATTCCCTACCATCCAGTAGCCCCATGGTTTTATCGATATAGGAGAATAGTCTAGATAAGTTACAATCCCTTCTAGGATTTCAATTCGTTTTAATCAATTTAGATGTTAGTTGTCGTCGCAACGCGGATGTACGGACGTGTAGACCGGGCCGGAACGAGGCCGGGAAACAGCCGGCCGGCCCGATAAATATCTCATGAATAAGAATATTGCATTACGTATTCCCTACGAGTAGGACACACGTACGGCGACTGAAAACTAATTTACTTTAAAGTGCATGCTTGTAGGCGGCCGACTTCCTATTTACAGTATCGAAGAAAAATCACGAGCTCTAATATTGTATTTATGAACCGCAACTTATACGAACAGCGTCGTACTTTGTAGGTTCCCTAAGTTCATTTTCAATTATTAAAATATTACTAAGCTTAAAAATTTATTCGATTCGCTATTTGTGTTGGCCATTTAATACTAAGCTCGACCGTAACATAAACATTACATTTAAAATATTCTGAATATCAACAAAATTTAAATGAAATAATTAAAACATCTAATAGGGCGCATTTGTTTCAAACTATATCGTTGTTTTTTATCGCCGATTTTATTTATTTCACTTTATATTAAAAAGACTGTACGCTGAATGGAGGCACATAAGTGCTCTCCACGGCAGCCCCATTCAGTTTATCATTGTGGAATGGTATTGGGAAGTCACACTAAAAGCTCTCAAGGAGTCGCGAAAAATCGTTTATTTTTTATCTTAGAAATTGATTTTCGTTGAACACTCGAACAAACTAGAAGAGCCCTCGACTAACTCCCTAATATTCATGGCGAAACTTTGACCAAGCATTTATCAATAGATAAGTCAGTTCTGTAGCGACTATTAGCAGAGCGCGCTTATTAATTATTTCATTTGTAAGCGCTCCGTGGATTAATATTCATAGAACATTACAATGTTTCAACTGCGGGGAGCTTACAACAATGAGTGGTGAAACTAACATTAGTACGAATTAGCTTCATGATTCTAAATTATACGAAGAAGAAAATAACAGGCGAAGTCCCGCCGCGTGCCTAATTTACGTCATTATAACAGGGCAAAAAGTATCCTCGCTGCCGCGGTGAGGAGTTCAATGGTTGTTGTCGTTTTTGCCGGAGAAACTTTCGGAGAGGATGAATAGGGCGCTTAACGTTAAAGAGCCCGCGCTATTTCATGATGTTTGCACATCTGGTGTCCGACTTCAGACGCACGTAAAAAGGAACTTTTTTATGAGCTTTAGGAATATATTGCAAGAATTTCAGCTACCAAAGGGAACATAACTGTAAAGGGCTGTAAGTTTCCGAAGTTTCTAACTCATTAATAAAGTACAGGATCCGGACCTTGTACGAGGTGTTGCTTAAGTCCCTAAATGTATAATAATTAAACTAGTTGTCCTGTTATGAGCCCTTGGTGAGTGTTACCCTGAGAGGGATAACGGCCTGATATGGTTGTAGTAACAACAAGATAACATTCGACTCAGGATCAGTCCAGAACAGCTTAGGAAAGGACAGGTAGTTAGGGACAGGGGTTATTGTTATCAAAAACACACAAGCACAAATCTTGCCTTACAGCTAGTAAACTAACTGAACACAATACATATTAATTGGAGCAACCTAATTATTACATAGCATAACAAAGTCACTTCCCGCTGTCTGTCGCAACGAATTTTGATGCGTTTTTTGACGTGATAACGTCTTTAAAATCGTTTTAGTCGGGTGACATGTTCAGAAACTTGTGTCACACCAAAACCTCACGAGCGCGATCGCGCCTCACGAGCGCGATCGCGCCTCACGAGCGCGATCGCGCCTCACGAGCGCGATCGCGCCTCACGAGCGCGATCGATCGATCGATCGATCGCGCTCGTGAGGTTTAGTTCTCACGTAAACATCTCGATCGTAAACCTACTTTACAAACAACCAATTTTTTTTAATAAATAGATTGATTCATGATGTAGTTTTATATGTTTAATATTAGTATCTACATTGATACCTCCCCGGCTTCGCCCTGGGCGAGGGTTGCTAGTAGTACATATATGTATATGTAATGATAATGACAAGATCAGCCTTTTTTTCTAAGTTTTATAATATGTATTACGTATGCCTAATTGTATATTTTATTAATAACGAGTTCAGCTAACAAAGTACCCAAATGAAAAATCTGCAGCGATTCTAGGTTGCCAGCTAGTACATTTTGTTTATTTGCCATTCCGCCTCGGGAACATTTAAGCTCACTATTTTTGGTTGTTTTGTTTTCCTGAAATATCAGCGAGAATATAAACAAAAGCGAAATTCTTTGCCCTTTTCTCATTTCAACAAAAACCTTCAATCAGACTCGCAAAAAATACAATCCCGCGGAAAGCTCAAACAGGGCTTAACAGGTAAAAAAGCCTTTGTAGTGGAAATCATAATATAATTAGGTATGAAGGTACACCATTGTGGAGTAGACCTGCTTGATATGTGAGCGAAATTAAATACAGTAACTAACAGTGGTTTCGTTCATAGATATAAATCATTAAATGTATGAGGAACATAGTTTAGGTACTAACATTTAGTGAAGGCAGGTACTTGACTTACTTTACATCAAATAGTTAGAAAACTTCAGTAAGTAGCAGTCTTAATAACTTTAATTATAATTAAACAAAGAGTTACGAAAGACAGGGTCACCAGGTGACACGCCCGCCATTATTAATATTAACACAACTTTCACAAAGTTTCGGCGACATCTTCGGTATAAAAGAAGGAATAATCAAGAGTTAAAGATATAACGGACTGACTTTCGAAAAGTTTTTGAAAGTAAGTGGTTAAATTCTGACAGACCAGGGCCTAAGTAATGAGAACGTTTTAAGAATTAAATGCAGTTTCCTACTAAACTACTAAACACGCTGACTTGGTGATACAACGAGTTATTTAATTGAAAACAACGCTGACTATTTAGTTGAATCACAAGACTAAAGGAAAACATAAGCGTGAATCATTCATAACGTAGTAACAATTTTCATTTAATATTTCCACAAACTACCTAATACCACGGCCAGTTCCCCGAACTTGTATCCAAGGTCCAGGTATGTCGATATGTGTGCATGACGAGGCATGGCTGAGGCGCCGAGAACACGAGCGGCGGAGCTGCGCTCGCGCGAACCTCGCCGCCATTATTATTTCACAGATTATTGAAATGACCCATCAGACGTTTGCTAAATTCTATATAATATAGAATATTAAGCCAATTAACACTATGCAGAACTAACGAATGCAAACATAGACAATTCAGGAGCAGTCACAAAATTAATTACATATTTAACAGAAGTTTAGGAAAACTGTCGTATCTCGGCGACCCAAATCATAAACAGATAGACAAGTGGGCAAATAAAGTGGCTCGGTGTCCTGAACAAAAGGGAGGTAGGAGCCTTTAGCGCCACTCTCGACAGATATTATGAGACCTTCATTATTAACGACAACGCACAATTTACTCCGCAGATTTCGACCCTCCACTATTGCTGTAATCTCAGTAAAATACCACCGCTTGTTTATGAGTTCCTGGTAAAGGTGATTGTATAATGTCTTTGTTGTTAGAATTATGCCGGAAATAAGTACGATGGGTAACCCGTTTAGTTACTTTGTATTTCTTTCTTTTAAAGGATTTTTGAGGTAGTATGAGCGTACGGAATCTATGAACTCTATGTTAAATTTTTCATTTGATTTGATTTGTAAATGTGATCCTACATCACATGTACATTTTGTCATGCAATACAATTTGTTTTTTTGACATGTCTTCTTCCTCCATACTTCTGTATTACTCGTTATAGCAGCAGTCACCTCTTATATCGCCAAACACGTTCAATTCAAACAAATTCATAAAGTTTATGAAAATCTAGTAATAAGGGAGGCAAAATCCATGCGTTTTGTATGTGGCTATCAGTCAGCAAGTAAAAATTAAATCAAATTAAAACATCTACAAAGTTAATATAATTTAAAATTCTTGATTAAAACAAAAGTTCCATAAAATTCCATCTACATGAGTCTTTTTATTTATTTCTTAATAATAAAACTGAATGATTAAATCTGATTAATTAGCTGGTCAATGATAAAGAGTGTGGACTGCGACTCGAGATTAATAATAAAAGGTTTGAATTTAAAAATAGAAGTTAAGCATGGCTATTTAGTATCTAAATATGTGATGCATAGCAGCAATGTTAGTGGAATAGTGGAATGGCCTGAGATAAATAAATAAATATCTTGGGACAACTCACACACGGCTATCTGATCCCAAGCTAAGCAGAGCTTGTGTTATGGTAACCAGACAACTGATATACATACTTAAATAATTTATAAATACATACATATTATAGATTATTTTTCCGACCCAAATATCGACCAATAGAATTGCACCATTCGACGTCACGTGGTACAACCTACATGGTATTATACTGAAAATTTTTTGAAAATTTTCTCTGGTCGTTGTTATGCATAAAAAACAAAACATCCAGTCAAATTAACCACACGTCAAACTGACAGGTTGAATTCAATTGTGAAAATTGGAGATTTTGCATGAAAATGAGTCGATTTGGAGTTTGTGCAATTCTATTGGCCGACATTTGGGACGGAAAAATAATCCCCCGAATACCACACGAGCTTCAAAATTATCTGGCATTTCCCGATAGGTTCCCTGCAAACAAATAAAATCGTCAAGTTTTTCAGGAAAAATCACTCGCGCTTCGCGCTCGTGATTTTTTAACCTGAAAAGAAAAACTTGACTCCTTCATTTGTTTGCAACGAACCTATCGGAAAATACCCGATAATTTTGAAGCTCTTGTGGTATTATATGTGATAAATCACACCCAGACACAGAACAAACAATCATGCTCATCACACAAAGTTTGTCCTGGGTGGGAATCGAACCCACGACCTCCGGCTCAGCAGTCAGGGCCACTAACCACTAGACCAACAGGCCCGTCAAAGTGAGATGTTTCATATCGCGTTGGCCAGCATCGGATAAACAGGAGCAAGTCATGCAAAAATGTTCACCACAGTGCGTTTTAGCTGTGTACCAGGGCAGCAACAGCTAACAAGAGTCAATTGTAGGCAGCCGGGACAGCTTCCACAATGGCGTTAAATCGCGCCGGGAGAATTAGTTCGCACGTTCGTTTAGAGGCCGCACGTCCCGGCCACTTTGTTGCAATTTGCGGCAATTCACTGCTACTATTGCGTAACTAGGCTTGCTCGTTCCTTTATAAAAGCTATGTTTGAACTCATGGTCGTTGAGCAACTTAATATTTTTCTATACAAACCACGACCAATTCCGAACAAACCAAGGTAAATAATTATTGAATATCAAACCCTTTCAAAATTATTCATACGCTTTGAATAATCTATCTTGTATTTAATTAGTTCGATTGAACTAAAGCACAAGTAAAACATTCATATTCTTGATAAAATAAAGAAAAAAGAAACCGCTCGTCTCGTACCTCGCCCTGATTACGAAGTAATGTTTTTCTGAGATTTTTCCGCAGTGAATACCTAATGAAATAGAATATGTATGAGAGATTTACGTTAAAAGGCTAATCTGTTAGAGTCGTTGTACAAATTAGCGCGACCAGTAAAAACGTCGCGCGGTATATAGTCTCAGCAAATTATTGTGTTGTTTGTGCACAGTATTTGGTCGTTAGCGGTGATTTATTAAAGCTAAAACAATAATTGCATTACCTCCGCGTAACGGGGAAGCTAAACTGACCAGATTGAGGAATTAAAACAAAGTTGTGATGTAATAAAAGTTGAGTCGGCGCCCGCGCGAGGGATCCGTTAATTAGTCGCGATTTGTAATTAGTAGCTGGTCCGGCCAGAGTTGTTTGCTGCTAGAGAGTCGCTGTCATCCGCTCGTAATCTCAGCCAATGAGGCGGGATTTACGATAATTTAATTTGGGAGCAAACGGTACCCGCATGAGGTCGGGGTAACAAAGGTGTTTAATTAGAGCAGCCGGTGTGGCCACTGCAAGTTACGGACATGTTACGTTGGGACCATGTACGAGTACGTTTGAAACCAGGCGCCAGCCTGTTACGTATGAAATACACTTTATAAAATCAAGTTAACTTCACGTTGCAATCTAATTGATTGGATAGGTAAGTACCTAGTGATTGAAACATGTGCATCAATCATATTTTGTTTTTTCTACTATAGGTGATTAAAATATGCCCACTATCTAAACTAAAACAATAACGGGCTAGCAACTACCTTTGTGAAAACTATGCACATTACAAATAACTTACTCGGTTTTACATAAAATAAATGCTCATTGGCTGTTTGTATTTTTCCATAATTTGTGTTTTATGTGTAGATACACTAGCTTCCGCCCGCGACTTTGTCCGCGTCGCATAGTCACTTTTAACCCGCGTGATGACCGAAAAATACTTCTTTTCTCCCCCTTTTCTCACTTTTAGCCTATGTCCGTCTCCAGGGTCCCAACTATCTCTGTACCAAAATCAGTTTGGCCATTTGGACGTGAAGACGTAACAAACAAGCAATAAACTCACTTTCGTTTTTATAATACTAGTAAGTATTAATAATTAAATTATGCTGACAATTTTCTTTATGAATAACTTCTCTCTTTTAATGATTAACGAAAAAAAACCTTTGAGTTACATAAATCACACAGGAAAGTGATGATGCCCCCATACGAAAGAACGTTAAAGAAAGAGTGGACAATAAAGACAAAATGTTAACGAAGCAGAAAATTATAAAACAAAAGAGTTGTGATGACATTTCTTGTGGAATACTAGGGCACCATAAGCTAAAAGCGGCCGTCTGCGAAGGGAAGCGATACTATGGAACAGATGCATGGCAAGTTTTTTGTTATGACGAAGGGCCGGAGGCGGGGTGACAAGGACAGAAACAACAAATAAATACTGTAGTATTCTACATAAACGGGTACGCCTTAAAAAAGGCCCCCACTTGCATTATTCATACAGATGCTAATGGAAATGGCAGGTCTTAAAACTGTAGACGTAAACAATGCCAACTTTATTGTTTTTGAGACTCGAGGAAGGCCTGAGAGGACAATGATCCTTGATGAAAAATTTGCGACACAAAATGAAAAGGGAGTGTTTGTAGTCAATTAACAAATCCGTTTGCGCATTTTATGACGAACGGGACAATGAGAAAAGCCGTGATGTTTTTCATTGAGTGTTTACTTTGTAATATTGACAATATCACGTTGTTTTATGAATAAATTGGTAAACAAACGTCGTATTTGTACTGGAATTTATAACAGTATGTTTATGACATGCGAGAAGAATGGACGAATTTAACAAATTGGTAGATATGTGCTGATTGTTAATAGAGAAGTAGGAATACAGTATTTTTGATATATCTATTCCTCAGTATTTTCAAGGCCTTTGTAGTAGAACATGGACATCGTTCTAATTACCGTTTCCGATGGATTGGACGTGCGGAGAACCACAAATTGGTTGAGGTTTATCTCCTGCATGAGATTGTTAGTTAGTAAATTAATTAATAGAACCATTTCACTGTATCTATGTATCTTTATATACATATTGAATGTAGGTAATTAGAGGAACATGGTTGACTGCGGTAGCAACAATGACATCAGTATTGATCACCACTATGTATTGATAGGAGATCGTGTGTCTAGTTTGTTAGTACATTGCTATTTGATCGCCTCAATGAACAGACACTATCATTGCCGCGCGTGCGATTAATGGCATTCATTGTCAGTTAATTTGTTGCAAATAACTGGAATGAATCCCAGTTCGACATAGCTGCTAGTTAGAGATAAACACATAAAATAAAACTATAAACGCTAAGTAATTAGTATAGCTGAGTATTTCATTTTTAACTCCGCGGGAAAGTCTGATATCCTCTTAAGTATGCTCGCCCGAGCGCATCCCCCAGTGGGCACTTAAATGCATTCACAGAAAAGGGTATTTAAATGTCTGTCTGTGAAATCCTCTCCCAAGGAAGAGTACCTTTTTTATTTTGTACGTTAAATATAGTTACGGAAAAATGTGATTTTCAGTCAAGGAATACTAAGCTGTCATTTCTTATATAAATATTAGCTGTGGCCGAGGTGTACACTGAGTGAGCCCCAATCAGTGTATTCTAAGTTTTCTGTGTTATGGTACAGACGCCTGCACATCAAGCTACTACAATCTGTCAGATTTCTTTGATAGATTTTCGACTTTATTTCTAAAGTATTAGGTTCAAGGTTCATTGGGAAAAATTGACAGTTTCGGGTAGCTTGATGTGCAGGCGTCTGTACATACTAACTTATTTTCGTTCAGCACCTATAACTTTATCCATATGTACTAATAATATAGTTTTTTTTCTACTCCTCCGCTGTTTCCCTTTTGATTAAATTCGTTGCGGGATCCAAGATAGTTTCTTTGGGATTTTGTCGAACTTCATTGTCTCGGCGCTTTACTAGTGGTCGCCAATGTTGATTCAGGCTTTCCACTGCAAAGCCAGGGAAGCTTTTTCGGAATACGAGTAGTGTGGCGGTAACTCTTTTTGTGTTGCTACGACCAAATAAACCGCTATTTTATTTATAAAACTAGCTGTGCCCAGCGGTTTCGCCCGCTGTTCAGGCCACTCTTATCATTTAGGGTATGACAAATAGAAGTCGGCCGATTCTCAGACTTACCCGATATGCACACAAAATTTCATACAAATCGGTCCAGCCGTTTCAGAAAACTTTGGTAACAAACACCACGCCTCGAGAATTTTATATATTACAGCGGTTTCACCTCTGCTCATTTAGGGGTATGAAAAATAGATGTTGGCCGATTCTCAGACCTACTGAATATGCATGTAAAATTTCATAAGAATCGGTCGAGCCGTTTCGAAGGAGTATGGGAACGAAAATTGTGACACGAGAATTTTATATATTAGATTAGATAACAATTTCTACCATTGCCGTTGACATTTAAGTAGAGCAAAAAGATATCGGCGCACCAGGCGCGCAGTAATAAGAAGCGGTGAGACGCTTGCGGGCGACGGCGACACCATGCAATATTGATGTGGCTAGGACGGATGGCCGGTGCGGTGCACAGAACGAACAGATATTGTGATGACGTCACGTGACGGCCCGTTTTATAATGTACCAGGCAGCTATGTAATGAAGGTGGTTTATAATAATGAGGGTAATTTCGTATTAATTTAATGGAAATAGTTTATGAAAACTGAAGAAACACTGGGTAGTGGTTTCTATATTCGCCTTGAGTTTTTTGAAGGCCCTCTTAATACGGGAACAGACTTCACTGCATTCGAATAAATAAGTTTGCCAACACTGCTCAATCTTCAATATGAAGAGCACCAAGACGAAAATAAATCAGGTACCTATACATATATGTCCACATGCTAAATTATGTAGTTTAGAGGCAATTTAATTCAGACAATGGGCATATTCGCTGTTCGTTCGAACCCAGTGCATAGTGCATACCTTCCATTACATAAGCGAGTGTGGGAACAAAGGATTTCGCTTTGTCGTGCAATATTGACGGAGCCAGCAATAGTTCCGTAAATAACGCATCCGTTGCACTGTGGTCACTGATAAACTGCTTTGTAAGTCGAACAATACGCCACGGGTCGCACCTTGCACCCTCCCGACAACCACAGAAACACAACTAATGAACTACTACTAAAGTAGGTTACGAAAAAAAGCATTTTATTCAAGTTAAATTGTTTTATTGTTCTTTTAATGAAAGCGGCATATTGTTTTCTCTCTAAAATTAGCTGTCAGAGCCAACCATTGTCAAAAGATAATCTCTTTTTAATTCTTGCTAAATAGTTTTGCAAGATAATGATCTTGCGCGGCGCCACAAACGCTATAGACAAAGCTAATCCAAACATCCATGAAGCGAAAATGTCAGAGACCTCCATCAACATCCTCTTAATTCTGCGATCCCGGTAGTTGTCAGCCACAAACGCGTACAAGGCGGAGCGAGCACAGTGACGTATCCGGTGCCGCGGCCGTGCCACCTCCGGCCATCTATAAAGGCGGCTCGTATCCGGCCCGGACGGTAAACATCATTCCCGTGGAAAACGCTTCAGGATTCTTGGAACATAAATATGTGAGTTTACCACACATTTATGGTCACGCTCCACTTGGCGTCACTGAAAATGGTGTCGCTGCTAGTTAATGGCAATGCAAAGATTCGGAAAAAGGAAATGAAGAACAAGACTTGCTACGCCGAAGCCAAATAAATAGCAAATCACCAAAGAACAGGACGATGGCAACGATGATGAGTGTTGAATTGGAAACATAACAAAAGAGACACAATGCAATTGAGTAAAGAGATGCAATTGGTACAGTAGAACTTGTCTGTAGACAAACACGTCACAATTTCGAAGGATACGCTAAAACAAATTCCTTGATCTGCTTGTTTCGCACAACATGTTTGGAATGGATCTTTTGTAACTATCTTGTTTGTGGCACTTCCAACTATAACGGCTTAATGAGGGTCCTACTCTAGGATAATGTTAAGCAACTACTTTGAAGATACCGAGATAGCTGTGACTCACTGTGACGACTAATACGCAGCCCATGTAATCCTGCCAAATGTTTTACTAATTTCAATATAGATGATCCGATTACATCGCTAAACGAAATTCTACGTAAACTAATAAAACTGGGCATAATGCCGCTCTTCAATGTTCATATTCCTAGGAATCGTTACACTAACAATTTCATGGAATTGTATGGCTCCTGAGATAAAAAATATTCGACACCACGATTACTTGGCATATCCTTACTTATACTTATTACTTATCCTTACTAATATTATAAAAGCGAAAGTGAGTTTGTTTGTTTGTTTGTTTGTTTGTTACCTCTTCACGCTTTAATGGCTGAACCGATTTTGATGAAATTT
Organism: Ochropleura plecta; assembly: GCA_905475445.1. NCBI lineage: Eukaryota > Metazoa > Arthropoda > Insecta > Lepidoptera > Noctuidae > Ochropleura > Ochropleura plecta. The sequence continues at coordinate 24,033,354 of FR997722.1, forward strand.
GGTACAGAGATAGTTGGAAACCAGGAGACGGACATAGGCTATATTTTTTTAAAAAAGAGTGGGATATGAGGGAGAACGAGGGACGAAACGGGAAAACTTAGCGTTGCTATTACAAATCAATAAGGCGCTACCGAAGTTAACGCGAGCGAAGCCGCGGGCAAAAGCTAGTAATATTATAAAAGCGAAAGTGAGTTTGTTTGTTTGTTTGTTACCTCTTCACGCTTTAATGGCTACACCGATTTTGATGAATTTTGGTACAGAGATAGTTGAGAACCAGGAGACGGACATAGGCTAATTTTTATTTAAAAAAAGTGGGATGTGAGGGAGAAAGAGGGAAGAAAATGGAAAACTTAGCGTTGCTATTACAAATCAATAAGGCGCTACCGAATTTAATGCGAGCGAAGCCGCGGGCAAAAGCTAGTAAAGACATAAATTAACAAATAGGTTAACTGTTGTTTTTGATCTTCTACAAAATCATGTTTTAAAAGTTTTAAAAAGTATCTCTTAATGGCTGGTTCGTTCGGGATGGCGCATGAAAAGACTTTCTGGAAAGATATAAGGGAGGCTTCTGCCCAGTAGTAAGACATAAACGCCTAGCAAAAAAAAATGTTTGTATCATCCACAGTAGTTTTACAGACTTTTTAACTAAAGCGAACTCATCCTCATTGCTCAAGTTGTCGGTTTACAGAAACAAAGAGAAGTTTAAAAGTTAGCGTCAGAACGGCAGCTATTAGATGAGGAAGTCGTCGCCGGCGCCGGTACCGCGACCGGCACAGTAGCACAATGGCGGCACGACCGTTTCCGCTTCCGTCGTGCACACACACGTCAGTTTCCGCCCATCAATAGAGCCTCCGACAAAGATCCGCTCGTGTTTTGTCTTCACGAAACATGAGATTTATCTCTTTGGTTCTTTGTTATGTAAGTCTGGTTGTCGTCATTTAGGTCGATGATAAAAATATAATACCCACGTTAGTGCTATAAAAACGTCGCTTTCTTGGTCCTGTGAAGTTTCACGTGTCGAATTACGCGAAAAGTTTCCTCAGAATATAATATACCTATATCACGTCGTATCGAAATATTCACCGAATCAAAGCCCAGCCCCAGGTGTTAAGAAGCTCCGCATAAAACTTGGTTTAGAAAGTTTGTTTGAATTTACCCGATTTAGTGAGCGGCGGAAAAGGCAAGGATTATGTGTACTTTGGTTCGTCCATTTTCTCAGGATTGTATTCGATATTTTCATCTTCAATATTATCGGCGAGGGTCACATTTATACAGAAAGAAAACACTCTTCATTTCACCTCTATCAAAACCTACTGTGTACTAGATAGGAGTAGGTCGTCTGACCACATCGATAAACTTTAATACTATCTATGAAAATAAAAGTAGGGTTCCATAACTATAACTGGAATGGTCCACATAAAATAAGTCGTGAGGACACAGAGTAGTTGTTTCGCTCCGTGAGCTAACTCCGCTTTATTGCCACAATCGTAACTTTTACAGCTGGATTGTTGCGATGCATAAAACACCAGGGAAGTCGCAAAATCGATCAGGATCGCACAAGCGTTGTCGACAAAAAACCCTTTGCCCTTCAAAGGCTAAAATTAAAGCAGTAACGCTGTCACAGTTATAGAAAATAACACAAGCCACAATGTTGGAGGATGTTTTCAGACGTGTTCAGTGCAGCTGCCATGCGCGGAAGCTTTTAGGCATTTAACCACTAAAAGCCGGACACACCTGCGATACGCTTGCGACCTTTTGACACGGGAATTCTGTTGGATTGTCGAGTGCGTGGAACCAGTGTAAGCCTTTACTCTCCTGGTCCTACAAATTTTACATTCCGCAACACCGATTTTGTAGTGCACCAATCTAACAGTGCACCAATCTAACAAAAAATCTAACAGTGTTGCGGAGTTTTCTGTGATTAAATAGTTGTGCCGTTATCTGATGATTTTCGTTCAGTCTTACAGAGAATTAAAGATTTATAGTTCCGTTTATATTGTCGTCATCTAAATGGTAAATGAATCATCTCTCTCAACTTCACAAGGCACGTTTAGTTTACGACGACCACGAAATTATTATCAGACATTGTTTACGTTAAAACCGTCCAGTAATAACAGCTCATTCCGCACGTTCCGAAACTATCAAGTTGCAACTATTCAGTTGAGAAACTCCATTAGGGGAGGGGGGCCGACTAAGATGACATTGTTTGCGCTCCGATCGAAAATCGATAGTGTCCGGTTTAACACCGTGCGATTGTCGAAGATAGACGGAGGTATTAGTCTGGGGTACCAGGCATGAATGATGTGGCCGCAAGCCTGTGTCGGTGATGGGATTTGATTGCCGTCGAGGTTATGATCTATTCAGCCTTATAACATAACTGAATATCGAGATTACTCCATTAGTTAAACTAATAAACGTAACGTGAGATTTAACATTCAGTTTCGACTAATCCTCACATATCCCAGGAAGCGAGAGATTATTTGGCGGTTTTATTCTTAACCCTAAATGGTGTTTCCAGTACCACCACAGTCCACATTGTTACACAATCGACCTACTTCATTCAATGTCTTTTAGTAAAAGAGAGGTAGAGAAGTAAAGCAACATCTAGCTTTTAACATTATAAAATAGACTGGCGACTTTTATGTAAATGTAGCGCCAGGGGAATAGTTGTTGTAAAAAAAAACTTTTATTTCCACACTTAGCATATTTTCTCAAGAGAGTGTTGAAATCCGTTTGCCCCTGAGTCAACCTTCGCCGATCTGTTTTCCAATAAGTCGAGTCGGTCTCCAATCCCAGACGATATTAATCTTTTCATACATCTTAATCTTGACGAATCCGTAGTAAGATCTATTCGAAAAGCACTACTGCGATTACATTCCAAAGAGCTTTTAATAAAAAATATTGAGGCAGCAGATTTATGAATCTGTCTTACTTAAGGTAGATTAATGAGGTGTATAATACGAGTATACAATATTAAATAACAGCTGAAATGAATCTGTTTCGGAGCTCATTTAGCTGTCACTGCATTCGTATTGTAAGTGATAAATGATCGTCTGCAGGGTCAGGTCGGTCTGAGGCGTGGATACTGAGGGACAGGCCCTGGGATGGATTTGGTTGACGGGCAGAAAATGTCTGAATTTTTCGGTTAGCAATTCTTTTGCTAGCAGTCCTTAAAGGCCCGGGCAAGTGCGAGTCTAACTCGCACACCGAGGATTTCGTACAAACTTGCGACAGAAACGGCCATATCTTTTGACTGCGTAGACATAGACATGATTTTTCCACAAATAGTTTTGATTTAAACTCGATACTTTCACGCGTTCACGAGATAAAGGGTCTTGACAGACAGACAGACGGACAATAAAGTGATCCTATAAGGTTCGTTTTGTCCTTTTAAGATAAGGAATCCTAAAAAATACTGGTTGGTTGGTTGGTTCTTAATATTTTTAAGACAATCAATACAAAATGTATGCACTAACTCACAAACATACTCATAACAACTCGCTGGCAACACTGGTTGAGTAAACATTGATCGTATGTTTAAAATCCGAAAATTAAACAATTAACTGTTAAAAAAACGTAAAAAGCAATTAAATGTGATATAAATAGTGAACTATTCCCGTGACAGTGTTTGTGACTAAAGATAAGACGATAAAACTGCAAAAATAGCATTAAAAAAAAAATACAGTGACAAGTTTCAAAAACTCATAAAATAAACAATTAGTGTTATACAAAGGCAATAAACAGTTTTTTTGCTGAATCTAAGAGACTCTCCGAATATTAGTGGTGTTAAAATGGTTGCGGAATAGTGAAAACCATTTAAAAACATTTCATTATCGTACGTTACGAAAAAGTGAGATTTGAAAACCAATATTTACAGACAACTAGCGCCGTTAGTGCCGAGATGTTACACTAAAATTGACATTTATGTTAAGAGTTGCCACTGTTTAAAATAAAATTTGTATCATAAAACTATGTTGAGCGCCATCTATTATCGAGTAGCTTAACAAATTTGACATTAGCAACAGTGTTGCTGCTAATAAAAAAGTATATGAGTGATACCACAGTAATAAAAATATTCTAAATTAGTAGAAAACGGGTAAAATACGAGATTTTTGTGCGATTTTAGTGGACATCGGACTAGACATAAACATACATAGAAATGGATTCAGTTTTCAAAAACGTTACTCATCGCAAACCCTACAGAACAAGTTCCTTAACTGATTTGAGCAATCTATCCCAGGACAGTGAGAAAATAATATGCGATGCTACAATGATGAGCATACCAGACAGTCTACACGACAATAGTAGTGAAAATAATGAATTAACTGAACAGGTCAAATCATTGAGATTACAATTACAAAGCGCGCACCAGGAAATCGAGAATTTAAATGCAGAAAACTATCGCCTCAAATGTGATCTCCAAAATATGATAAAGACAGCTAATGCATACAAAAAGGTGTGCTCAACCCCTGAAAGGAAGTCCCGTACACCTTTACGTAAAAATAAAACTCAGCATATTAATAATAAGTTACGCGATATAGCTACAAGTCCTCTTCAACCGGCCGTTTGCACACAAATATCGTCGAAAAACCACGACAAGGAGACTCAAACCGATAACTATTCGACTAAACAGCCACCAAGCAAATCATGTAACGAACCAACCCAACAAACTAATGACCAATCAAATAAACGGGTAAAAACTAGACCGAAGAATAAAATATGCATACTGAGCAGTACCAAATCAAAATGGACATTACCGCTACTAGATGATGTATTTGCGGATCACTCGAATTTCTGCCACTACGTGTTTAATAATGGAACCGTAAAGGAACTCCTAAGCAATTTAGAAAACAAACTAAAAACTTTTACTTTAAATGACTATTGCATACTTTTTATAGGAGAAAATGACATCAAAAATGGGACAAATTATATTGAAACAATAAATATGATAAGAGAGACATTAAAAAAGGTCACCCATACAAATAAAATTATATGCGTACCAACTTACATAAGAGGTGCACCAATATATAACCATAAAGTCGAGATGTTTAACAATCTCCTGAGCCTCGACCTACAAAATAATGACTACGCTTACTTCGTCGATAGCAACCGTGACTTAACACTGGACATGTTTTCTCACAAAACTGGAAAAATTTGTAAACAAGGAATGGAAACTATATACCTCCATATCAGGAATAATATTCTTATAGACCTTGACTTATTTGCCCAAATTGACCCGGATACAAATAGTACCCCAAACACTATGACAAACTGTCATGAAACCGACGAAATAGACACTCAGTTTTTTCTCTGAAATATGTATACATATTCTGCATCAGAATATTGCTGGGTTACTTAACAAATTAGATGCATTATGTGTAAATTTGGAAGAACTCAGAGACAAAAACATAACGGTAGACATTATATGCATATCTGAGCACTTTATGATGGCGGGTCAAGAGTCAAACCTCGAACTACCAAACTACAACTTAGCTTCATCCTATAGTCGTGCCAACAGTAAAAGAGGAGGAACATGCATTTTGCTAAATAATGAAATTAAATACAGAGAAATTTCAGAAATAAGTCAATTTTGCCTTCATTGTGTATTCGAGTGTTGTGCAGTCGAACTAATCGACTATAACACTATTATTGTTTGTGTATACAGGGTCCCGAAACAAAATAACTTGTACACGTTCTTCAACAGACTAGAAAAATGCCTAACTTATATTACTAAACTAAATAGGAAAAATATTGTAATTGCTGGTGATTATAACATAGATGTTCTCAAAAACAACAATATAACCCTTGATTTTGAATGTTTGTTGTTAAATCATAATCTTAAATTGGCATTACATACTCCAACAAGACTGTCGAGTCAAACTTGTTTAGACAATTTTGCACATAATTTTAATAGACATTGTAAAACTCAAATTTTAGAACTTGGTCTGTCAGATCATACCGCCCAATTAATTAAAGCACCTGTTAAAAAAAATCCGATTTTAAAATATTGGCGTTCAATTAAACGTGACTACAGTTTGCTTAACATAAAAAAGTTTCAAATGTGCATTAAAAGTCTATCATTCTCACAAATCTACCTGACCAATGACCCGAATTTGGCTTATCAATACTTTCTAGACAATTTCAAACTATTTTATGACCTATGCTTCCCACGTACACAAGTTTTGACTAAAGTTAACCCTAAACCCAAATGGGTGTCTAGTGGGATAAAAATTTGCAGTAAAAAGAAAAAGGATCTACTATGGAAACACAGACTAAACCCCACAAATGACAACAAAATTAAATACATGACATACAGTAAACTATTTAAAAAAATTATAACATTAACAAAACGAGCACAAAATAACCATAAAATACTGACTTCAGATAACAAATCTAAAAACTGCATGGCGCATCATTAACAAAACAAGACAAAACATACCAAAACAATCGATTGAACGTATCAAAATTGACGATAGCAACCTTATTAGTAACCCTCTAGAAATAGCCACAGCATTTAATAATCATTTCGTTGATAAAATCAAACCCATTCCAGACCGCAGGAAAAAATACGACTCATCCTATTAAAAGTCGAGCAAATTCTATGTTTCTTGCACCAAGCTCACCTCTACACATAAGTCAAATCATTAAAAATTGAAAAAACACAAACAGTGTAGGGTATGACGATATCTCCACCAAAATAATAAAAAGTGTCAATGAGGATATATCTCACCATCTAAGTCACATTATTAACTTGTCCATAACAGCAGGGATATTCCCAAACGCCCTCAAGTTATCAATTATAAAGCCTTTGTACAAAAAAGACAACAAGCTATTAATGGATAATTACAGGCCCATTGCTTTAATTCCAATATTCGCAAAAGTTTTTGAGAAATATTTATACAGTCAAATCTATTCCTATCTTGAAAATAAACAAATATTGTGTAAGGAACAGAAAGGTTTCCGACAAAACAAATCTGTTAATATCGCAATATATGAATTTATAGAAAAAGTCTTATGTTATGTAGACAAGAGATCACCCGTTTGCGCTATCTATTGCGATATGACACAAGCGTTCGACTACGTAGATAAAAATATACTTATAAACAAACTTGACGCTTATGGTATCAGAGGAAATATTTTAGACTTAATTCGATCCTATTTAACAAATCGACAACAAATGACATTAATAAGCAGAGTTAATTATACAACCAAAAAAGAAGAAACATACACATCTATGAAGCGCTATGTGACATACGGTGTCCCTCAAGGCACCGTAATGGGTCCACTTTTATTTATTATTTATATTAACGACTTGCCAAATGCAACGAATCAACCTATGACATTATTTGCTGACGATAGCACTGTTACAATTTATTGCATGTAAGGACATTAACCATTATAACTCTGACATTAATAATTCCTTGACATCTATAATTTCATGGCTCAATAATAATAACTTGAAGATAAATTTAACTAAAACAAATATAATGCACTTTGGACAAAGACTACAAAATTCTCAAAATATACAATTGACTTATAATAACTACACAATAAAAGAAACTACTACGGCTCGTTTTCTTGGCTTAACTATTGACAGTAAGTTAAATTGGAAACAACACATCCAATTACTATGCAAAAAGGTCAGTAGTCTTTCATACGCATTATATAAACTTGCTCCAACCATCCACCATAATGCACTACTGTGTGCATACTACGGGCTTGTTGAATCCATCCTCAGGTATGGCATTATTTTTTGGGGGAATTCCACCGACAAAGAGATGGTATTTAAAGTACAAAAACGATGCATACGCGCTATGTTTGGTATTCAAAGCACAGAAAGCTGTAGATCACTATTTATTGAACATAAAATCCTTACACTACCATCACTATATATACTCGAAACAGCTCTATTCGTTCATAACAACCTGGATTATTTTTCTCACGTACCCTCACACAGTCAACGCCGTGACAATAGTAGACTTTGTGCCCAGCCTGCTAAAACAGCACTATTACAGAAAAGCGTAGTATGCAGAGCTCCACTAATTTATAACCACATACCGAACTCGATAAAAAAATTGAACGCCAATAGCTTTAAAACTACCATAAAGAAAATTCTGATTAAAAAATGTTACTATCATGTACAAGATTTCCTTAGTGACAAATGTATTTAACTGAAGATGAAGGATGACATATAAAATGTAACACATAATAATAATTCTCTATACGACTTATTAACTGACTTAATTTGTAAATTGTTTTAGACTTTATTATTTCATGACATTTACTATTTAGATATTTCATTTTGACATTTACTATTTAGATTAATTGCATATAATAATTAATATTTGTACACCAGTCGTGGTAAAACATGTTGATACAATCGATAAGTAATGTACCATCTATAGTAAACATCTATTTTTGCATGTATTATTATGACCTACACATGTTTTGACAAATAAAATGATCTTTATCTTTATCTTAACATCACGCCTGTAATCCCCGCGGTATTAAGCAGATGTGTGCCTAATAGCACAGCCACGTTTCGCCAGTTATGTTACAGACCCATGTCACAGGGGATGAGCCTATTGCTATTGACTGGCCACCAATACGGACTCCATGTCCTGAGAAAATCCTAATGGAAAATCAAATAACATCGGAATCGAACCAAGAGTTGCCTACCACTAGATCAATGAGGCGGAATTAAACCAGTAGTATGCACTGACTAGGGCAACTACGAGCTAATCCAGGTAGCATAAGATCGATGGAAGCTATGTTAGGGCTTAAGCGCTCGTCAATCCGACAGTAGCTACAACGAGCTACCGAGCTGCCACAAGCTAGTTTCACACCAGTCTTCATTTACTGGAGGAGCCGCTTGTTGGATTAATGTTCATCTTGTATGTTAATTATTCGTGCTTTACTAGGTATTTAGTTTTATTTGTAAAGCTGTATTAACAAGCAGAGGGGTTCGGGTCACTGCCTGCCGGAGCTTGGGCTTGTTTGAAAGAGATACCGCGGCCTCCGAAAACATAGGGCAAAAGAAGGAATATGGATGGGTTTCAGTCAGTCAAAGTCCAACACCGGGAGGGGACAGCGGTAGAAGAAGACATTTAATGCTTTTCCATACGAAAAAAACATTGTATTAACAGTTTGGTAACAGCTTTGCCTAAAAGCAGCTTACAATAAAAATGGCGTCTATTCATGAAAAGTTTACATAACTGAGAAACTCAATGGCTTAGCTCAAGTAGCCACTTGAAAATGATGTAACTTTTGTTTCAAGCGCAGATACTGCGACGTCCTTGAACGTTTTCACTTTGAAATATAGACTTACTAACCAATGAAATCTTTTTAACTAAACTAAATATTGGGATCAACGCTGCTTAGTCTAAAATTAATATTCTTATAATATAAATTATATTCTTCTGGTCGTGAAACATTTTTCATTTCATTGCGGATGGAAAATCATCAAATAACTTCCCCTGCTCTGGGCGGAGCGGGGGCAGTGTAAGACTTGTGCTGACTAAGACCCATCCATGTTTCTTCAATTGTCCTTTATGTTCCGGGGCCGCAGTATCTTTTTCGAACAACCCGCAACCCCGGCAGGCGGTGGCCCTGGCAGGCCCCTCTGCTTTGCTGACATTTCTTTGAAGCGCGCGTGGAACACTAACGCGCCGTCGACACGGCCTGTCGTCAATAGACGGATGGACGGTGAGTTACACATTGCTCACCGTACACAGGCCCGCATCTACGGTGGCCGGGAGTCGACCCGCGGCGACCCGACGCCTTGTCTCCCGCGACGGCTGGGTTGGTTTGAGGTTGTTGCATGACTGCTTCACAGAAGGAGGTGACCGCTTCCCATTCCCTCTCGCTCCGGACCATGGACTGGACCACGGCCTGACGCGAGAGATCGCTGCCGCCGATCACCTTTACGAGGGCAGGTATTTCGCTTAAGCTGGGCAGACCGCCACTGTGTGTTCCACCCTGCTCTCCGGGCGATCGTCACAATGGTGACACCCGGGCGTTTTCTTCCGCCCGATTATGTGCAGGAACCTCCAGAAACTTTCGTGTCCGGTGAGGACCTGCGTCAGGCGGTAGGTGAGGACGCCATGGCGCCTCTCCAGTCACTCCTCAAAGAGGAGACTTACCGCCACTATTGTTGCGTGCCATGCACAGGGTTGCGACAGTCGCTCTCTCCATGCCACCATGAGATCGCACCGGAGATCTGTCCGCTGGGCAGCAATTTGCCGCGGCAGCAGAGGTTCCCAACGGTGTAGTGCCTCCGCGCGCCAGTCATACAGGCGCGCGAGGACTATCGCCTCCAGATCCCATGGTGGCAATATAACCTTTGCTTTCGTTTACAAAGCGATCTGCGCAAGTTCATTTGATACACTTGAACTTCAAGGTTTGTCTTCTACTCAAATAATTACTATTAATTACAAAATTAAGTAGGTTCTTGATATTATTCTTTACAAAAAGTATGTTACTGTACTAGTTAGCTTACGATTCCAAAACCGCATTGTTCTTACCTGAAAAAAAATTAAATTAAAAATTTAAAAACACCCCCGACCCAAAAAAAGTACGCAATTATTATGACAAAAGGTTAAAAAATGCTAAACCCTATAAAAAGCAAAAAAAAAAACTTTTAACACTACGTAAGTACCAACTAAGCATGTCAGACTATCTACTCGGGACTTTGTGCCACCTTTATGTCGGAGGCATAACCGCTAATTTTGAACTGCAAATGGTTATCTTGGCCTGCTGTTGACCGTACGTATGAAATTTTTGATTAAATTTTGTCGTGTCGGGGGACCGCTCTAATTTATTAGCCTAACGTTAGAAGCTCACATTAAGAAGTCCTCAATCCCATTCTCATTTTTCATACAAATTTTTTGAGTCGTTCCTAAGATTGGGGGTTAAAATTATTGTTTATCATTTATTTAGATAGAGTATAAAGTTTTTTTGAATTCGTTACTTACGTTAACATTTTCGTTGTAATTTAAATATTATTTTGTTTACTTATCTTCTTCTTTCTTTACAAGTAAATCTTGTGAGTCATACTATTCGTCTGTTTTAATTTTTTGTCCAGTGTTGTTGTATCATTTGGTGTAGTTGTGTACATATTTAGTTTTAAAATACGAATTTTGTGATTGATCATTTGATTTAGGTAAGTATTTTTGAAGGTAAAAAGCGGTCCCCCGACACGACAAAATTTAATCAAAAATTTCATACGTACGGTCAACAGCAGGCCAAGATAACCATTTGCAGTTCAAAATTAGCGGTTATGCCTCCGACATAAAGGTGGCACAAAGTCCCGAGTAGATAGTCTGACATGCTTTAGTTGGTACTTACGTAGTGTTAAAAGTTTTTTTTTTTGCTTTTTATAGGGTTTAGCATTTTTAACCTTTTGTCATAATAATTGCGTACTTTTTTTGGGTCGGGGGTGT